>VXBL01001827.1:154228-207547 GCA_013400195.1 Aramus guarauna
GGCTCTGGTGGGCACCTGGCCCCCAGCCAGGGGCAACCCACCACACTGTACATGGTGAAAACTAAGGCAATTTGACAAGCCAGCAAGCCAGAAGCTATCTTGCCTTGACAGAAGAATGAAAAGAACTTTCTCTCTTCTCTTCAGCACTAATGCAAAGCACACTGGTTAATATTTGTGTTACTATAACAAAAGAACAGGGAAATAACCTCTTTAGTGATTTGACAAATGTGATAGTCAAAAATTACAAATGTAATTCTGAACTAAACTACACTTCTACCAGTAGTATGACTGCTATAGAACATTATCACTAGCCCATTTTATCGGCTGGTCATCCCAAATACAGAAGTGTTAAATATGTATACTATGCAATTTTGCAAATCTGCTATGATCTATTTATTTTCATGAAAGAATGCAGAGAAAGAGATTTCTTGCAGCTGGATGATGACAGAATGAAAGGCAGAGAGGAAATAAAATTATAGATCACCCACTGCTGACAGTAGTCAGAGAAACAAAACTATTCATATTTCAGGGATAATAGGGGGCAGAAAAAATAAACCAAACATCAAAACTCTGTAAAGGTGATGATAATGGAAAAGACAAGATCACATGCCATCGAGGTCTATTATACATTGCAACACAGGTCCTAAACAGGGTCCTAAGTGGGGTGACACGCAACACCCCATCACAGCATCCACCACAGGACAGAACAGTCACAGGCACCCAGGAACACCAAGCCACAACTCCTGCTCTGCCTGGGAGGAAGCTCTCACTAACCTCCTCCCCACTCTCTCGTTTCCTTCTTTACAGTAACTGAAGGCTTCAGCTCTACACTTCTGCTCAGCTCCCAGATTGCCATCTGGCGTAGGCAATTTCTTCAGGCATCAATCATCACTGTCTTCCCATCCTCCTAATTACATCTTTTTCCAACCTAGGGTCTGACTACAAATAAGCCACTGTCTTCATAGCAAAGCAGCCACACAACACAGGGGAAGGCTCTCACCACACTATCTGATGGTCTATATTTTCACGTAGAACAATCTAAGCCAGCCACTTTCACAGCCCCATAAGTTACGCAGTACCCTGCAGGCAGCCAGGATTGAACCCACCAGCAAAGCATATGGCCTGTTCCTCAGAGCCACTACGACTGCCATCGCTGGTCTCAAAGGTGCCCCACTCATCTGCCACTGCCACTTCCAGGGTATTAGTGGGAAGCACAAGCGAGAAGCACAGTGGAGCAGAGGCCCCATGCTGACCCGGAGGTGTCTGAGAAGACACGACCGGTACGTCTCCTGCTCTACCTGTCACACAGGGTCATAGTGCCCATATAGCTGTGCCTCAGCCTGACAGAGCCAGCTGAGAAAGCCATTTTGGGGTCCCAGCCTCCCCTGCGCTCCTGAGTCAGTAGGAACAGGGTATGTTACCTTTTACTGAAATAAGGTAAAGCCAATTAGCTTCCGTCAGCAGGCTCTTACCTCTTGGAGAGTAAAAAGACTCTGAGATCCTATTGATCTAACAAATAGAGCCTTATTGGTTAGTCTCCACCTTTCTTTCTCCTTTTTATCCCCGGCTATACTTTCAACTACTGACTCTTTTAGGGGATACATCCCAATTAGCAATCCTTCTCCAACCTGTGAAGTCAGTGACTCCAATTTACTGGAAAGTCCAATATAAAACTGTAAATGTGCAATGCATTCATTTAGTGATCAGTGAGCCAGTAAGAGTTTGCACATGCACACAACACTTAGCAGGCATTGGCAAACCACTTTTTGCAGCCTAAGCATGTATATGGAGTGAAGAACAAGGTCACACAGAGGGAAGCAGCACAGAGATACTATATGATAAAAACGGCTAGCAACATTTATTGTATAAATAATGAATGCTAACCAGTTACAGTGTAGGGATGCAGTAATGAAGGGGAAGAAATGGAGTGCATCTTAACTAATTCAATTTGTTATCCTTTAGGATTTAATAGTATGTTAATCACAGTATGTTAATGATACATAAATATTAAACACATTAAACAGTTATAAGACATTTACTTCTCATGCAATGGTTAATATATATCTATAATATATACATTCCTAACTGATTTATTTTGCAAGTGATTACTATACTATTAAATTCTAATTAAATACCTAGTTCTACACCCTTACGCAATCTAATTTAGTAGTGTCTAACTCTACTGCACGTATTGTCATTATTAAAAAAGTTAACATTGACTAGCAGTTAATGTAGTGTTTAGAATACTTGCACTTTACTTTTCTGTTTCTTAAAATAAAAGTAACTAAGGTCAAATGTTGCTCTCAATCAAACTTCCACATATCCCACTGTGCAAAGATGGGAGTATGGGTCCTATGGAAAAATTAGGATGTAATCATGCCATTTAAAAGTTTAACAGAACAACCTGGCACAACTATCTAAATGAATGTCACCAAACCATAAATCTGGCACTGTTTTAGTTTTGACTGCTAAATTTTACAGAAATTACCACTAAAAACAACATATAGAACAGACAGCAGGTTTTATTCTGTATAGTTGTTTCATCATTTTCCAAAAAAGAATCTGTGATCTGAGCTTGCATGGCCTGAAATGCAGCATCAACTGGCAGAAGCTTTTAGAGGATGGACTACTGAGGATGTACTAGGCATGAGAAGTGTCAGCTGGGTTTAAGCATAACTAAGTCTAAAATCACTCATATTTTGTATGGGAATGTGTTCCCCCTACCATATCCTCATTGACAGAGGATTGCCTGGGCCTCCCAGTTGTTTTTATCTAGAGTTCAACATGTGACAGTCAATTTGCCTACCTTGTGACAAAATTTCCTTTTTGTTCTCAAAAGACGAGACACCTGTATTTTGGCCACAAAACACACGTGATTCTTCCACATCACAAGGCATCGTGAGACCTTAGGAAATGGAGCAGAGAAGAGACTTTTTGACCAATTCTTCTCCCTTCCCTAATTATGAAAATCCTGAGGAAAGAGAAAGGAGAGGTACAGCCTACACGAATGTTTCCATGTCCTCATAGGTCGAGTATCCTGTTGAGAACATTCATGCTCACATCACCTAGTATTTTCTACACACCAAAAGTCTGACTATGACCTAAGTTTATAACACAATCAAAATAGAATTAAATAGAAAGACAAAAGCATATTCATCTCCCTTACAAGCTTTTTCTTGCTGACTTTCCAAGGCTGCTAAGTAGAGATATTAGCGTTGACAGAGAATTTGATGGAGTTCATTACTAAGTTTTGTTTTGTTTTGTTCTAAAATAACACTGCATATAGAGTATATGTAGGGTGTCACAGCTCCTCTAGCCTGTATTATCAGTCAGCAAACATTTTCTGTCAATTGCAGTTGTTATCCCCACTTTGACCATGAAAAATTCACTAGTGTCCTTTCTCATCCACACATGAAGCATAGACATAACATAGCTCTGCACTCATTTCACAGAAAAGTAATTTTTAAGTGCTTCAAGATCATTTCTCTATATTTTCACGGCAGGTGCAGAGCAGAAAGAAAACAAAAACATTATAAATCAATCAGTCACGAGTATTTCACCCTATCAAGTTCTCATTTGTCATCAGATTTTGTAAGGCTCATTTTGAGACCTCTATTTCTTGCTGCATTACTCTTGGTAACTTCTTAAAGTAAAACAGTGACCTTTACTTTGGAATCAGCGGTCTTCTTGATTCTGTCAAATCAATAATTTCTTCTGACTGTTAAAAGAAAACTAACCTCTATTTTAAGGACTCTATGTTAAATTGTTTAAAAAACTAACAAACGAAAATAAACCACAAAAAAACACAGACCCATGGGTTAATATTTATTACCTCTTTTATTGAGCTGAAAGTAAGAAATTCCTCAAGGCTGTTGACAAATTTGTTTCCCTATGTTATACAGCACAGTGACATAAACAGAACAAAAGGCTTTCAGGGACCTCTTTGTAAATAGGTTTGTTTCTTGCTTGGTTGCTGTCAACTATTTCAACCAACAGATCAAAAGATAAAGACAGAATCTTGACAGAAGAGATAGGACCAAGTGTATCTGAAGAGTGATATGAAAGATAATGTATCCTGGCAAATTACAGATTTTTTGAGGGATGAGTACCATAATGAATGGTGCATGATTCCCAGTAAGAAATGAAAGCACAGGGAGAAGAAACACAAGGTTACGTGTTTGCTTCAGTAAGCCACAATTAGAAACCAGGCAAGAGTTTCTTAACAAGACTCCTGACAAAGTGATGGAGGAGAAGGGATGGCAAAACATGAGGAAGAGTATAGCACCTTTCTAATCACAAAAATCTTCCTGTGAAGTGCTGAAGACATGTTTTTGTATTCTTAACACATGACAGGAAGGTTAAGCTAGTGAGAGCTATCCAAGAGTAAAATAATCTTAAAAAAAAAAAAGTTATCAGAAAAAATTAAGTAAATACTGAAAGATGAAAGTTATACGTGTGTATATATCTAATGTACACACCAGTACTGAATAAGGCATTCTACCAGAGAGGTACCATTTCATTGTGCAAAGGCAATTTTTTCTTTTTATTGTGGTTTGGAGTTAGTCTGTTTATTTCTAAAGTTTAGCAAGACTAAGTTTAGATATTTTCCCCAAATTTTTTTTTCAGCTATTATTTCAAAGCATTTGCCATTATTTCACACAATGGATCAGTACTGACATCTTTATATGACATGACTGTATAAAAAATAAATCATTAATTTTTAAAATTAATTTCCTAAGTGGAGGTGTTTTTTAACACTAACTTTACCATAAAAATTTTTCAAAAGCATTAGGATGAGAGACATCTGATCTATCCAAGTAATCAGTATGCACACAGAGTATTTATTGATTAATTCTTAATTTTATTTTTCTGATCTTTGAAGTCACCTCTTAGGACCTCTACCAAGTGCATTTGTCTAGCTTACAAGTGAATGGGGCATGTAAGACTGTTGCAAAAGTCTTAATAAATCCAAGATAGAGAGCACCCACTCCTTCTCCCCTGCGTATAATATTTCATCTTCCTAGCACAGAAGAAAATCAGACTTATTTGACCTGATTGGCAGGTCAAATTATCTTCTCAAATCGCAGATGTTTACAAATAGATTTTGTGTTTCAGAAACATATGTAGGAACCAAACTGCCCAAATTAATAATTATTTCCTCCTTCTCCTTCCTGGCCTCTTTTAAAGATGGGCAAACCTGTGTCTTCTTTTGACTTTAGCCACCCTCCACAAGCTCCCAAAGGAAAGCTACTGCTGGTTCTGAGGTTCGTTCAAGGAGTTTTTAAACATATTATCTTGAAGTTATACCAGGCTGATGTGAAAACATTTTAACTAGCAAAGTGCTAAATGCAAAGATCTTTCCCAAGCTGAGATATCTCCTCCTTTTATTGCTAGCATTAATTTTGCTACCTTCTTTTTTATATTTGATCTCTTACAAAAGACATTAGAATACTGGCCTTATCATCTCCTGAGAAATCTCCCTTCTGTTGATAATGAGGACCTTTTCTTTTTTTCTTTTACTGCTAAAGAAATTATAGAAGTATTTCTTGACATCCTTCATGTTTCTCGCTAAATGCATCTAATTTTGAGCTTTAGTTTTCTAAGTACCTCTTTATAAATCAATGTTACTCTTTTATAGCTGTTCTTAGTAAACTAACTAATTTTCTACATAAAGCCAGTGGGGAGTTCATGATTTAGCCAAGTTAGCCTTTAATAATCTTCCTCTGCTATCCTTCTTCCACACATGGATAATTTTGAATTATGCTGTTAATGTCATCTATTTGAAAGCAGGTCACCTTACTTTCTGTTTTCCTTAGACTTTCCCCCAAGGAGATCTTGACGTTTTATATGTCTGCCTTCTTAAAACCATTTTTTCTCTGTCCCTCTAGCAGTTCTCACCCAACCAAACTTCCTCAGCATTGGATTTTTTTAGATCAGATTGAAGACTCTCTGAATAATTTCCATTTTCACACTGTCCCTATCAGCAATAGATCAATAAACAAATACTTATCAGTTAATCAACCTGGTAAATTCCAAGACTCTGCTGAGCATCCACCAATTTTTACCCCCTATAATGCCTCCTTATTTAAATGTCACAATCTACCAAATCTTGTATTCTGTGTCATTATAAAATCATTCATTAAAAGCCATGTCACTAGATTCCTGATTTCCTCATCTTTTGTAAATTATCAGAATGAAAATCTTTTCTCCTTGCACTGTGGGATTATGGCTTTTAATCTTTATGCATTTGTCCAGGTTACTGGTATTTTGCTCATACCCTCCTTTGATTTTCATTTAAAGCTGTTTCCCTAAGCCAATCAGCCAAGTTCCACACCACCCTTGCCCAGTGCCTAAATCAACCTGCCAAAATTTTCCTGGTAATATTATTATAACCTGAAATACTTCTTCTAGACAGATAATCATGCATTAAGTACTTCCTCTGCACTCCCTGCCCCCCTCCCCCCCCAAAAAAAGAAAGTATATTAGACTGAAGTCTCTTCAATCAAATTTTTTATATCATCTGTATCATTCTTTCACACCCATAGACTTAACCAGTCTATTTGACCAGTAATTTTGCAGTATTAAAATTTTCTTTGATGTAAATTAAGGTTTCCATCAACTATTTCTAACCTTCAGGAATTACATAGTTTAAAATTTATTGCACATGACCAGACATTATAGTCTGAGATATTTGATCTATTCTTTTCCCAGCTTGAGTAAAAGCCTTGAAGCATACTTATCTTGTAAAGGGTGGGGGGAACTATGACATACTGATAACAGTCGCACCGCAGAGATTTTAATGTTCTGCTGTATTACTTTGTGTTGTGCACACGTAGCTACACTGTACTATATATCACAGTCTCACTGTCATATGCATTAAATACTATCACCTGCTAGCAATAAAAGAGCAAGGAAAATATTTCCTATACTTTTTAAACACATTCAGATTTCATTGTATGTTTTCCACAAAGAATTTACACAGTCTACTTTTAACTAGGAGGACATATGGAAGAAAGCAAATAGCTGGGATCTTAACAAATTAAAACAGCAATTCCTCTAGAAATATTATCCCATTAGCAGAAAGCATGTATTCAAATGAAAATAATTGTGACACTACAATTTCAGAATATAAAAAGAAAATAACAACATTTATCAGGAACTTTACCTGATTACTCAAATAATGAATCAGTTTGAGGATGCTGTATCTACTGATCTATTGATCTACATCTATTGATACTGGCTAGAAACAGAAAGTAAAGTGAAATGAATCCAGCAGATAGTCCTAAATTATGTGTCCACTAAACCTTACAACATTTCCATTAAAAGTAAAGTGGTAGTAGCTATGTAGCACCAGGGAGGGCAAAGCACAGGCATGATAGACAAGAGTTGGGATGTCTTTATAAATATCTAAAGGACGGATGTCAAGAGGAAGGGGCCAGACTCTTTTCAGTGGTGCCCAGTGACAGGACAAGGGGCAACTGGCACAAACTGAAACACAAGAAGTTCCATCTGAACACAAACAAAAACTTCTTCACTTTGAGGGTGATGGAGCACTGGAACAGGCTGCCCAGAAAGGCTGTGGATTCTCCTTCTGTGGAGATAATCAAAACCAGTCTGGATGCAATCCTGTGCAACCTGCTCTAGATGATCCTGTTTTTGCAGGGAGGTGAAACTAGATGATCTCCAGAGGTCCCCTCCAGCTCCTACCATGCTGTGATCTTCCCTCCTAATATGTTCAGAATTTTTGAGTTTTGTGGTTCAGCTGAATATTGGAATGGAATTATCTGAACTTCCTTTTTTAAGTGATCAAGTTTACTATGTCAACATTTTCCTTTGGATGCATGAAAATTTCTCCTGCTTAGCATTTAGTTTCTCTTCTTAAAACAGAAGACAATTTACAGGTGATTATGTATCTACATCCTTATTTTCTTTTTTTAACCTGAAATACCATACTCTCAATTTAAAATCTAAATTGTAATTAAGGACTGCAAACAAGAAACCTCAAGATCAATGTTTCATCATAGAATCACATAAAAAAGAACATAAAGAATAGAAAGAAAGAAAATCCCATTACCTCTCACTATGAAAAATAAAGACAGGATCTATAATGAAGATTACATTATAGATGAGGACCTTAGGTTTATTTTTAGTAGTAAATCTATTGGTTTCAGTCAAAACATTGCACATAGGTTGGATTTAGGAAAAAAAGCTCCCAAACTAACTTGGAAACAGTGCTACTTTTCAAAACAATCTCTGAATTTGGGAATTAAAATAGTTGTTTATACAAATTTCTGAGCCTGAACAATAGAATCTCTCCTTAAGGAAAAAACAGCTAGTGAAAGGTGAAATCAGAGGGAAGGTCAACTGTTTGGATGTTTTTTAGAAAACTTGTTCTCTTAATCAAAGTCTTCTGGCACTACAATAGTTCCCAAAAATACATACATATAGCACGATAAAATAACTCCATCAGGGACTGTTTCCAGGTTTTGTTTACAGCCAAGCAAAGAACATCTTTACAAAATAGCTTTGAGAAAAGAAGCCTCTCCATAAAGCAGTAAAAGAGAATAACAAAGGGGGAGAAATGGAAGATTAGAATCATAGAATGGTTTGGGGATGGAAGGGATGTGAAAGATCATCTAATGTCACGGGCAGGGACACCCTCCACTAGACCAGGTTGNAGGAGACTCACTTCCCTCAACCTGCTTGTCACACTTCTGATGCAGCCCAGGATACAGTTGGTTTTCTGGGCTGCAAGTGCATAGTGCCGGCTCACATCGAGCTTCTCATCAACCAATACCCCAAGTCCTTCTCCTCAAGGCTGCTCTTAATCCATTCTCTGCCCAGTCTATATTTGTGCTTGGGATTGCCCCAAGGATAATTGAACTATGAAGCTAAGGGCTACTATTCAATGTGGAAGTGATAAGGTAAAAGAAGGGAAACAAGACTGCTCCAGATGGTATACCAGAGCTGCAGACAAAATATGTGGAGATGCTTATAAAATTAAATTAAGAAAGAACTGACTGCATCTACAATAATAGTAAAACAACTTTGCCTATTCCAGTACAGCAGCCTCACAACAAGAGGCTTCAATACGCAAATTGCAACTCAAGAGCCAGGTGTGTGTTTATGAGCTCTGAGCCCTTGAAAGATGATAAATTCACCATGGGAAATAAAGATAACTAGCTTTTTCCAAAGTTTGCTTTTATCTTCCAGCACTCATATACAAGTAGTACCAAACATTCCCTTCTGCCTCTCTCCTCCTCTCATCTCCCCTGGCAATTCATCAGCCATTATGGACCATTTCAATGCTTTACTGAGTTGGGTCTCAACTTGTACTCAAGTGAGTCTCTCCGCACATACAGATGCTCTGTAGAAACACCTGCCCTAGCAAACATTTCTCAGTAGTCACAAGTTGGTGAGGATCTTTCAGCAGATAACAAAGCTCCAATGAAAATGTTTCTCCTGTTTCCTCAGTAAAAGAAGGATGGGGTCCTACTCTGTTTATGACATGAATAAAGGTTTGGGGAAAATGAAGTATCTGGTGTATTTTGTTACCATGGTGACCACCTCCCTTTGGAAGGCCAAGTGATTTCAGTTTGTTGACAGAATGATTTGTAACTGAGTTTCAGAAAAGTGTGCTGTTCATCATATTTTGACTGAAACGACTCTTTTTTAGCTTTGTCTTTTGCCTTGTCTTTGGATTGCAGAACAATATGGCTAAAACATGAGAAAATCTGTTGATGTTATTTACTGTTCTGAAGCCCTTGGCACTAAGAAACAAAGAGGAAGGCTGTTCAGCACCCAAAATGTCTTCAGTGGTTAGCATGAAATGCCTTATCACTTGGCCCCATAGGACCAAGGAGGAGACAACTTATTTTAGGTGCATTGTGCATTACAGTCTGTCTGGAGTGAGAGTCTGCATATTATTTTCAAATGTTTAGCCAAAACATAGACTGTACAACTGCAGCTATGATAATCATTGGAAGCTGTGCACTTGGGACATTACCCCATACAGGAGGGAAAACAAGGAAATGCTAAAAATAATTTTTATTCAACTCAGCACCATCTGACATTCACAGCCGCTTATTTAAGTGTAACACCTGGTGCAACAGGGACAGCATGCTGCAGTTCCTGTCATCGGGCAGTGTGTGTTGCAGAGGAGGGCTCCCCAGCTGGGGCAGCACCAAGCCTGGTACTCAAAGGACTCCAGGTACAGCAGGAGTTTAAACATTTTAAGGCAGTAAACACATTTTAATGCAGCAAAAGCTATTGCTGTTACCAAGAGAAGTTCTGCTTTCCTCTAGCCCCAAATGTTCCACCTAGTCCATGACACTCTCATCCTTTTTGCCAGTATGGCTGTTTGTGTGGCTGCAGTCTCATCTGGATCCCAAGGGTGAAATAAAGTCTAAAATAAAAAGGTTCATCATGTGACTGTAGAGGCATGAAAAGAAGGAGGTAAAAGGACAGGTATCTTTGGCTTGGTTTCAGTGCCAGTGCTAAACAAAAAGCCCTCCTACCTCCCCCAAATCTGTTTCCAGGTTTGGAGCCATAATTGGAAATTTAATACGTGAGTACGTGAGCTTTTATGGAATTTGAATGTAAAAAAAGTTGTTACCACCACTTTAGAATATTTTGTGCAATATGAATTATTCTTTCTAAGTTTTCTAATTACGTTTCAGTATCATAATTATTTTTTCTTTGACATTTATTAACAGGAACATTATATTAAAGCAACGCAGTCATTCAGAACTCTTAAGTTCATTAAGAGCTATTGCTGATCCTTCAAGCTGGTCATATGTTTCTCTTTTAGATATTGCAGTCAACATTCTGGGAAGTATTACAGTGCCAAGTAAAGAAGATTCATTCTGGTGAAGAATTTCATAGCAGGAGATGATACCTAAAAAGACCTCACAGGTGCTTGGCCACCACCAAACCAGCCGTGCCTAAAATACCTTATAACTGTAAAAACAAATAGTCCCAATCAACTCCGTTAAGAAGCCTCTGATGCAGATTTCTGGGATTTATTATTTTAGGCGTTGATTGGTTTTGGTTGGAAGCCAAACTTCTCAAGAGACTTTACAAAGTTCAGTGAGTCGCACTGGAAAAGGACTTTTGGATCCAGATCCAAGACTACAAAAGGTGTGCACCAAAAAACATTTATTAGCCCAGTGTCTATGTAACTCACGGGAATATGGAAAGACAATGAAATATTTCTGTAGTGGCACTCCAAAATCAGAGGTGACTGCTTTCACTTGGTTACAGAACATATCTTCTCTCACAATTTTTGGAGCAAAAGGCCCACATAAACACTAATTTTGACATAAAAGAGAAGTTTTCAAAAATCAGACATTTTTGCAGAGCCAAGTACCGTAACAAATCGAGAGGAAGTTGAAATTATACTGGATTGAACACTATCAAAACCACACTACTACCCAGACATGGGAGCACAACATATCCATCACAACTATTCCACAGATTACAAGAACTATCCTACGCTATATAGAGGATAATGGAAGAGGATTCTCAAATCTAAAAGTAAATTTACAGTAAAAATTTGGGAATCCCCACACAACCTCATTTTCAACAAAGCTAAAATATACAAGCCAACATTTAGACTGTGCCAAATTAACTTTCAGAGATGCATAGCAAGGCTCCTCCTAAGAAGCCCTAAGGTTTTAAAAACCAGGCAATAGATGGGAATGAAACAGATAGATGCATGGTGTCCAGAGAAGGGCACTAAAATCCATCATTTAAAATAAGGTCTGTCTCCACATACTCCTGAGCATGTCAATGCCCTAGCCTCATTGCACTTGAAAGTAAACCCTCCAAAAGAGTTAATTAGAACAGTAGCTTGATATTTATCATGGAGATGCCATTCCCCAGCATGTGAGTTGCGTTTACTCTGCACTAATACTGAGCATAAATTTCATCTTTTATTGATTTATAAATACTTCACACTATGTAAAATATTGTCAGATTATAATTCTCTCTCCATAAAATGGCAAGCAAACGTCCAGCCATCTGTTTGGCTAATGAGAACAATCACCCAGGCTACTTTTCAAGCATAACGCATCCCAGTTTGAAACTGCTTTCAGAGTAAGCACCTGTTCATACATATCAATTAAAATGATAATTACTCTGTTAGTGAACATAATCAAAATAAAATAGTTACAGCTCTATTGTTTACCAATTAAGACTGCAGAGTTCACTAATAATATATTTTTGTGCTCGTTTATTTTTCCTCCTGACCCATTCTAAGACCAGATCAATTTCACACTAATTTAAGGCAATATATGTTTCAGCATTTGAAAACTTACATTTATAAAACAGCAAAACCACAGAACTCCCTCTGGAGGCATGCAGTCTCCTGGAACGTGTCTCTCTTCGTGACAGATCGTGTTGGCATACCTTCCCACCAAAAAGAGAGGAGACTTCTCCTATGAAAGAGAGGGCCACACTTTCCAAGATGAAGTGAATGATGGAGCTGAACAAGAATGGGAATTCTGCTCTTTATAGAGAGTTGTTACTACAGAGTGATTATCAGAGCTTGTTTTTTTTTAACTAACAATTACTAGCAATTAGCAATTAACTCATTATACAAATTGGATTATGATTACTTTTATAGTAGAAGTGTTAAAAAATTAAAGACAACTTAAAGACAGCCAACTCAAAAATGGAGTACAAAAAGGTATATTGAAATGTGCCCTAAAAAGCAAATAGGCATCTTAAAATGTATTAATTCTAAAATAGTTTAAAGTTATAATTCTGCTTTCTGTAAGTAACAAAATCCCTTTTAAAAAAGTAGATCATAAGGTCTCAAATCAACAAACTAATCCTTGTGCAGGTTTTAAGAACGTCCAAATCTCTATATTTTTTTAATGAAAACTACAATTTATCTTCCTCTTCCTAGCAAAGGAAGGGTCATGAATACGACCACAACAAAAGCATGTCAGGAAGCCACATGTGGAGCCAACAGTAGTTCTATATTGCAGAGGAAATGCAGTGAATGCAGTGAAACCTTTTCACAGTAAAAATATGTTCTTACTGCATTAATGTCCCTTTAGATATCTCCTATATTCATAAACAAACATAGCTGCCAAATGCAACATCCAGATTGAGTATACATTTTCTGAAATGGGCTTCAGGTATTTTTGAAAATATATTTCTTCTGTAATTGAACCTACTTCAGTGCTGATGGAGGTAATTGACGTTAAGAATGTAATTGCTGTGAATATGGATTCTAACTTCTGCATGACTTTAACTCATTTTAATTTATAAAAGAAAAAAGAGCTCTCCAAAACAATATATAAGATAATATAAAAAAGTTTCTTCCTTGCTGGCATGTAACAGATTTAGCCAGTTGACACAAGTAAGAATTGCATAAAGAAAGAAATGTAAATCCAGGTATTACACCCATAATCGCATTAATGCTTGAGCTACCTGAGTAATAGCGTGACACTTGCGTATGCGTATGAGATTTTCACATTGAAACTGCTTTTTCATGCACACTGGAAAGTGAAACTCATTCATTCTCTTTAATAAGCTGAGAAGCAGCTTCCATATTTTCATTTTCTATTCTGAACTGATCTCTTGTAACCAATGAAACAAAACCTCTGATTCTCATTCTGCCTCATGTTTACTTCCTTCAAGCACCTGTTTTTCCCAACCTTCTTTGATTCTTACCTTCATCAGTGTGCAGTTCAGCACTGGAACTCAATTCAGGAGGCCTCATTCCACATAGGTTAAATGAGGTGACACATGAGGTGAGTTCTCTGACAACTGTGGCTACATCACATTTATGCTGGAACATGCATGGATCAGGAAAGTTTGCTATTCACATCCACCCTTGTCTTCGTTACTGGATGGAACTTGATACATCTATCAAACAAGAAAACTATTTTCTGGTTTATGACTATACACTTACTTTTTCCTCCAGGGAAATTCACTGCAAGTATTACGGTGCAAAAAGAACATTTATATTTTATATACATTGTTGTGACTAGCAACACTTTAAGACATAACACACTTTACCCATAGGTACTTTTTCATAGTTCACTGTAATGTGGATGTCTGGTACAATAGATATTAAATATTTTTCTTCCTCAGTTTACTCACACAATCCATCAAAAGTTGACATCAGTAAACATGGCTATGTTAACCAATTGCAGCACTTTCCAATACAGTAGAGGTGCCTGGAAACTGACAGTGATTTTAATATTAGCTTTGACCGAGATAAATTCTGACACGACTTCCACCATATATATAATTCTCTAAATACCCTGATAGACAGAACCCATTTTATGTCCTCAGAGCACCAAGTGCACCTTGTCATTTTGAAAGATTTCTTAGCCTTAAGTCACCCCGAGCCATCATGACAAAAAAAAAAAAGTAATTGTCTAGAGTGCAAGAAACCCAGAATGAAAGAAAATTGATTCTTAAAATGGATCATATGTACTTTGTGACTTTTACTTAAAGAATTTAAAATGTTCCCTAGTTTGATTCCACATAAATAATTACTCTCTGACAAAATATGCAAATGGAATAAGCCACTCTTTTTTGCAGAAATTGTTGTTAAAAATGGAACAGGTCATATGGCGGATAGGTATGAAGAAAATATTCCCTTGCTTTAGACCTAACATTTAAATTGTCAATTCTTGTGGTAGTGCAGAAATCTTAAGATTTTATTCTAAAGGCATTCATACCTAATTTAAATTCACAGAGATGCAAGAAAAATTTCCATCTGGTCTCACTGATTTTCTGTCCATTCCTCCTATTTCAACTTGCATTTTCAGTTTCATGTCTGCCCATAGATTTTGTAATTGCCTGTCAATCAATGAACATGCCTGTTGATCACATGAACTGAACTCAACATTCCATTTTCATTAGTTCCTGGTCTTTATGTAACTAATTCATGGTATTTTACTTCTGTCAACTTTCAGATCAGCTGTCATTCAAAGGCAACAGAGGTAATATCAAATTGCATTAATGACACTAATTAACAATTTCTGAAAATCAGCCAAAGCAAATATAACTGTCAGTGCCCTAGCAGTCAGTGAGCATATTGAAAATTCCATCATTGACTTCAATGTACTTTGGATTTTCTCTTAAATAGTTTCAGCACCATGTTGAGCCTGATGTGTCAAATATTTTTTGTAGCCATCTAAGAAAAACATCATCATGCTAAGCAGTCACAGAAAAGCCTTGTTTTGTTATAAATGAAAAAATATTATATGGCAAATTCATAATAAGAAGTAGACAAGAATGAGAGTTATTAACATTATTTGGGAGTTCATAATGGAACTGATAACACAGGTTCAAAAATATTTCTTTGCTCTTCCATTTGCAGACTATGGCTGAGATGCATTGTCCTAAACCAGGCAATATGGATAAATTCAGCTGTTGGCTCTGGCGGCTATCATCAAATCATCAATAGCTTACCTACTGATACTGTTTCTACCACCTAACTAAGCATTACTAACCAGAACACATCCCCGATATTTAAATGCCCATATCTTATTTTCCCTCTGGAGCTGCAACTCTGCTTGGATACAGTGGATTACTGGAAGGGGGCGGGGGGGGGGGAGGGAAGAAGAGAGGAGAAAGGAATCAGCTTTAGTATTTTCCTCCTCTGCTTTCTCCTTCCTCAGTTATGCACCTTTGGAATTAAAATAACAGAAAACATTATTTGTACTCCTGCAGTCAACACTGGTCCTTCCTTGTGACTTTCTGAGTCCACAGAGCCCACTCCTGCTGTGACAGGGAAGCAGAAGGTCCACACTGCATCATCTCGGGGAGCCCAGGGTTCAGTGAGAATGACAGCTTTACAATTGCCTTAAGGCTTTTGCTCTACTCTACTACATCTCTCAGTTCTTTTTGGGTCTGCATTGCTTCTTGGTAGCTCTCAGCCACAGCTTGAGCTCTTCAGGCAGCTAGCTTGGAAAAATAACACATTTGGGTGCAAGCTCTTCCTTTTTTCCTCTTCTTCCAAATGGACTTTCCTTCTCCCTTCCCAGTATTCACAGAAGCAGTGATGTTTGCTTTCTGCCTGCTCCTTTCCCAGAATTACCTTTAGCTCTTTTCTGGTTAGAACTTTACCATGTTTGACTTACTGTTTCTCAATTAACAGCCCACCGAGATTCAAGTAACACATATCAACAGTATAGCCTCATGCCCATATACTCATCACTGAATATAAACAAGGTAGCTTTATACCGTTGCCTAACATCTGGATTACTAAACAAAAGTAATCTATCATGAAACAGTACAGACCCTCAATTCTGGGAAACAGTGTATTGCCACATGGAGTACGGAAGCTAACAGCTGCAAGAGGAAATCTCATACGTCCCCTAGGAGACAGATGTCATCTTCTACCCCTCACCCACTTGCTTCCGAGAGAACCTGAGCAGACCCAGCTGCTCCAACTCCTTAGGCTCAGGGTTGCTGCGTGGGTCACTGCATAGACAAATCATCATGAACAATAAATGGCTGTCTTGCTACTTTGCCTTTCCTATCATGCTCCTACCCAGTGTTTTGAGTTGGAGGTAAGGAAATCGAGCCCAGATCTTGCACTTATAATAGACAAGTACAGGGATACTCCAAAACAGACCTTTTAACTGTGCACACACATACTCACTGGCAGATCCCTACCTATCCTGTGCACCACTCAGATCATGTAACATTTACAGCAAACTATGATCAATTTTCCCATTTCTTGCATGGATATTTTGCACCACATTATGAAATAATTTTTTGCTAAATAGCATATACACACATTATATTAAGATATTTTTTCCTTTTTTTAACAAAAACTCAAGAGGTGGAAAAATAAGAGCCACTATCAAATATCTTAGGGCTGCTCAAAAAGTATCTCTTGAAAACATTAACAGACAAAAGCTCTTTCAACAAATCTTGTTTCAGAGAAAATGAAAATATGTTAAAGACAAAGAGCCCAGATACATCAAATACCATTTTGTGTGATTTTACTTTATGAATAATAAATAAACCAATTAATTTCTCAGAAAATAAAACTCTCTGCTGCAACCCTTACGCATATGTTCTAGCAGTGTGTTTTATTTAATTCCACAGATGTAATTAAATGTGTCATTCATTTGTTCTCCATTATGGTATTTCAGTCAAACATAAACAGCTTTCAGACTTCATTTGCAAGAAAGCTACATTGAGCCAAGAATTTGCTAACTTCAGAGCAATAGCTTGAGAGGTCTTCACAGGCATTTAGCTGTTCTCCCATTTATTTACAAAGAAATTGAGACTAAACAGCTATACACATACACATGTGTAAGTAAGTACCAATTTATCACAGCATTAACATAGAGTAAGTTGACAGATTCCTTCCCCCCACATACATTGAGATAGATGATGTCTTCGTGGCATGTTTCTCCTATTCTTGGTAGTTTATAATATATATAATTGTTCCTCTGGTTCAACTATGCTCAGTGGTTTCATTTCATTTGTACAGTCGGAAAATGTGTGCTGCTGGCAGTTATGTAAAGGAGTCTGCTACTGTGAATGAGTGAAATGGAGAGGAGAGGAAGGGCATAAAGAAATTGAGAGGGGAAGTGGAGTACAGCATTTAATTCTTCTGTTTTAATAAACAAGTCCAGAAATACAGCCTATCGAGGAAAATCCCTTTCATGTTACAAGTGATGTGGTTTGACTGTGGTGGAATTCAGCTCAGCCATCATTTGCCTGAAAAAGCCCATTTATAAATGGGGTGGTGATTGTGAAATGAATTCTGGGAAGCATTTTTTCAGAGAGGAGGCTATTGACAAGGCTGTACTGCAGAAAGAATGCACTGTGAACATAATTATCTGTCACAAAATAACTCACTACAAGGTCAAACATTGACCTTGCACTGATGAGGCAAAAGAGGCTCTCAGGAGGCAATAGAAGAGTTGTTTGAAGGTGGAATTGGGCCAGATAAGCTTCCTTTAGAAGACTGCAAGCAACTGTTGTTGCTTTTTGAAAGGATTAGCTACCAACACAGGACAGTTAGAACCTTTTGGGGTTTTCACCCTGACGTGCCAAAAGTCAGGATTTTCCCATCTCTTGCCTACTGCACTTTGTTCTCAAGACCTCAGGAAAGCCTGCTCTGAATATTTTCTGTTATAAAAAGGCTTGTATCCCTTCTCATTCGTACCAAGCATAAATCAATTAGAACAATATAGATATGAGGCACCAGAATAATTAAGGGATCATCCATTAAATATTCAGAGCGTGCCGAAGATGAACTGGAAAAGGCTACCTCATTCCTCTTCACAGACTGCTAACCAGAATTCCCAGTTTCCTTTCCAAGTTTATTTGGAGTTCTGCAACGTTACCCAAAGCAACATATGTTCTAGATTCTCCATAGATGGGCAAGTGAAAAGTTGCATATGGTGACCCTCCTAAAGGCCTCTGCTGCTACACAAGTACTTCAGTACCCCCTTCAGTGATGCCTGAGAGTCTATGAAGCCACTAAGAGATGTTCATTTCAGCTAGACGTTCAGCCTTCAGCACAAAGTAACTCAATGAGTCACACAGTTCTGTCCTTCACCTTCCTGAGGTGAAAATCATACAGTGCCTAGAAACAAAGAAGTATATTCAAACATCTCTGTCAAGGTCCACAGCTTCTACATGTCTACGTAATCTAGCTGCTATTCCACCTATAGCAGGACTAGAAAATGTTTAATCTTTTAGTGGCTTCTCAATTGCAAAATTAATGATGCATTTGCAACACTAAAATCAGCTTCTAAAATTAGTGTCTATGCCTTTGATTACACCTTTATTCCAATTGGGTAACAAAGGAAGTAACTTTTGTCTTTTAAGAAAAGTTTGGAGTTGTTGATTAAATATTTACTACTGCTAAAGCCCTACTTCTCCTTAAAATGTAGAAGATTTTAAGATACAAAAGATCTTCTCCTTTAATCTGTATTTATTTCTGTACTCCTCACACAATTTGCAGCTTTTGAATTCCCTGGGTTAACCTAATTGCACATCATAAGTGAAATGCTTACACAAAACATTGTGTAATTATTGGCCAGGGAAAAATCCTAAAATTTAGCCTCTGAATTGGAGAAAGTTAAATGCTATCTGAAAAAAGAAACTGAACAAAATTTTCCCAGGGAAAAAACAAACAAACAAACAAACAAACAAACAAACAAATGAGTGAATACTATTGAAATAAGAACTTGCCCAATGGATTGAATTTAATTATTTCTGTTTGGGATGGTTTTCATTTTTTAATGAATTTGCTATGGTCTTCCTTTATATTTTCCCCCACTAAATTTAACATGGATGTCATTATACATCATAATTCTGTAATTACAAGTTTCAGAGGAGAGATGACATATAATTAGATGTAATTATGCTCATTATGTAAATGTAACACTATAAAATTTACAGAAAAAAAACCCAAGAAAAAATAAAATACAAGAAAAAAATTAAATAGATCCGTAGGGTAATAAACTCAACAACAACAAAAACAGAAACCAATAAACAAAGTAAAAAACCTATCCACTAATGTAAATATTTCTTCCTACCCTTCTTTGAAATTTTATGTTATTTAGCATGTTTTTATTTTATTTTTTAAAATGCTTGCAAGTGTAGGACCAGGTCAGACAACTTCTGAGCCCTTAGATTAAAAACATTTAGAATATGAATCCCTCTCCTTCGCGAAATGGAAGCATTTTTATTAACCAGGCAGTAAAAGTCTCTGGACTTATTCATTGCTGATAGCTGAAGAACCAACACGTTTCTCCTTTAGCCATTATACTTTAACCTCTTTTACTGCACTGCGGGTTGTACAGCCAGACTCCAATCTTCGCTATAATAATTTAAGTTCTGGATAACTGTGGAATCCAATGTAGCTGTCTGGCTTCACACAACAGACACTGACAGCTTAAAGCTACTCCCCCTATAACTGGCAATAATACTTCTGAGGTAAATCATAAAAATACTCCCACAAAATTAGAGGATATTAGGATTGCATTCAGATGGAGTTGGGTTACGGTCACACATGAGAATCTGGTCTAGAAGTCACTGGAAGATGCTCGCTCTGCATTGAGTCACTTAGTACTTTGTCACTGCCACCATAAGCTTGCAAAAGAAATTTGGGTTAGCTCTTTAATGTCTCTTTGCAATGACTGGAAAGTGGAAACAGTTTTTGTGTTTCATTGCTGACACTTTTACTTGTAATGACAGGATGAGGTGCAGAACTCAGTACTTAATTCGGCAAGCAAAGGGGGGATAGATTTTCAAGAGTTTCTTGTTTAAAATGTGGGGAATCTATCAATTACTAAACTCATGGTTCTATTCTGTTCCTAACCTACATGTCTTAAAAACTGAAAGAACTGGTTTTTAAAAGCTTAGCCACTCACATTTCATGGGGGCTTAGCTAACTGTGAAAGTACCATTTGATTTAATGGCTGAACTTTTGCAAGGTGAGATGAAGGATTTTTTCCTGCCTGTGTCTAGAAGAGATGCCAAACACTCTCCAGCTCTCAGGAACCATAGGTGGTCAGATGGTCAGTCTTCATGCAAGTAGTTTCAGTAGCAGCAGGGGCTGCTCACTGTATTCCTGCAAGTGACAATCTTTTCTTGAAGATTCAGCCTATAATACTTGTGAATTCTCCATTGTTGCCATTGGTAGGAGTTTAGGACACCTGGATATTATTACATTCAGTATCATTTAAATAAACAAAAGCTGTATCCCATAAAAAATTAATTGTGCAAACATTTTATAACCATCCTTGGGGATGTTGAGGTAGAAGTCAAGGCCTATAGGAAACATTTGCTTCCAAGACCAAAATGTGCAAGTTACGATTTTGTGGCAGCATGTGGGAGGCTGTTGGTAAAGTAGCAGATGCATGTTAAAAATCCAATATGGGCTTGAGGAAAACATTTTTTATTTCCCATAGAATAATTCATCATATGCTCATAGCCAGAAGATACGCAGGGCTTTGCTCACCAAGGAAATGGGAGCCATTTTCATCCTCCAAGCCCATGCTACCAACATTATACAAGGCAAAATTTGGAATGGCTGTTGTTCAGGTGTATCCTGATGTCTTTGAAGACTCACAGACTTTTCATCCCTTGGGACAAAAAATAAGTAATCAGTCATGCCTTTTGTTCTTATTACACTACACACAAAAAGCAGCTCTACCAGCTTTCTCTCTTGTTCAAGCACATTTCCTCAGGTGCTGTTTTGTACAATATATTGCTGAACATGGGTCTCTGAAAACTAGATATGCTAAAAAGAGACAATGTATTTGCCCCAAGGAAGAATTTACCATTCTTTTTACCCATGCATAAAACCTGAACAAAAAAAAAGGCTTTATCCAGAAAACAACAAAAGTGTTAGAAGATCAAAACCTAACCACATATTGTAGAAGCCAGCTGATATTTAGCCCTGGTCTGAACTCAGATTTAGCAGAAATTAGAATAGCTGACCACTTAGTCATACCCACAAAAAACTTGTATGAACAATCTTAATTCAAATTAAACTGTACATGATAATTCATGCTAAAACTTGGTCCAGTGTAGCCAGATATGTCTTTTAACATGCCACAAGTTTCATCAAAGCCATACACAATTTGAATTTTTAAAAGGCTTGGGCAGTAAACTTGTGGCTGTTGACCAGTTCAGTGAAAATCACCAAGATCATTGTGATTGTGTCGTGCTAGTTGAAAAGGTTATTAGGTTGCTGAGTAAACGGTTCCCTTGTCCTGCCTACCCACACACTTGTTTCCTGTATTTATTCTCAGTTTTATTTCTTCTTTCATGCCAGCACCCACACTTGAATCAGCCCACCCACTTTTCATCTGCCAAGCAATCATCCTTTGCTCCTTAAAACATACAGCTACTTGGCAAAGACTCCCAACACTGTTCTCCAAGGATACTCTCCTCCTTCCCTCTTTGAACAGTGAGCCAGTATCATGTATGTATTTACAAATGCTGTAGTAGAAAGCTTAAGGCAGCAGCTCCAAATGGAATAAAACTGTGTCCGTGCAAGAATGAATAGAAAATGTGAACATGCAGTGTCGCCTAAAGAGTGTCATCATTTTTTCCACCTATATTCTTCCTCAGAAAGCCAGTTATAGCTGGGGATTTGTCATGTACATAGTATGGAGCATGAAAGAAAAGAGAATAAAATTACATTTGAAAAAGGAAGGAGATTTGGAAGCCAGGACAGATGGGTTGTGCACCTGATGCTGCCCTCCACATTGGTATCTGTCTTTTGTGGAGAAGATCAATTTAGCTTGACATCAGCTTCTTATGACACATTCACTTCATCAAAAGATTTCTGAGAAGGAAGAGGAAAATCCCCAGACTCTGACTCCTCAGAATTTTTACCCAAGTTAAGGTTCAAAAGCTAAGGGATACATTGGAAGAAGGAAAAGCAGAGTACCAGAGCGAAAAGAGCTCAGCAGCAGGCACCTTCACTACCATGATTTTTGAGACACAGGAGAACATGAGGTCCTTGTTATCTGAAGGGTAATGTGATCATTCTGCAAAGTCAAAACTCAAACTACTGGTCTACAGTGGGACAGTAAGTAGCCAATACACCAGATATCCTTCAGAGAAAGTGAAGGTGAGCATTTTCAATAAGGCCTCAATTTCAACAATCAATGACTTTAAAAAAAATATCAAATCATTAGCTTTAATATATTATTAAAATCTAAGAAAATTATTCTTGTTTATATATATTTATATTAAATACATAAACATATATTTAAATCATGATATAAAATACAGGAAAACTTTGCCCATACAAAGATAGTTCACATGGTGTATCATTGTAAGAAACAGCAGGAAAAACGAGCCAAGTAATGCCAGATGACTGCATTCAGTCAACAACATGACTCTTCCAGTGGTTTTACTAGTTTCTTCTCTAATTTTGCACCTCACCATATCAGTCAATTTAAAATCTCGGAGGCCAGCCATACCTCTTTAAAGAAATATTACACACAACTATTGGTAACTAAGCAACAGTTCAGCAGCAAGTCTTAAGAGTTTGATAGGTACCAGAGCAATTAATCTTGAGTTCTTGATGGTTAGGAATTCCTAAGTCTCCTGTTAACAACACTGCCAAATGTATTGTTACCACAAAATATGCTACTTCTACTTAAATTCACCTTCCATGGGCCATTCAGCTAGCACAATCATGGACAACTCCAAATACTGAAATTACTTTATACAAGTGTTCATTTGTACAAAGAATCATTTTTCAAGAGGTCTTGGTCTTCTGAATCTCTCAAGTTACTGAGAGTCAGCTCTGCAGATGACTTTCTCAGAAAGTCACAGAGAAAGAACCTGAGAAGATCACACACATGCAATTATAGGTGACAATATTTCCATAAATTCTCCTGGAAAAGAGAGGGTATTCTTGATTAAAACTCTATGTCTAAAGAAATTCCTTTAGTATGACAAATCAGGAACTAGATCATGGCTTGACCACTTCACACTGTACAAAACACTCAGGGCTTTTCTCTCCCCCTCATGTAGTTCAGTTTAAGTTAATGATTTAAAAGTAATTAAATTCAATAAACCATGACAGATTAAATGAAAACTAATCAAAGTAAATAAATTACTGGTTTCACACATGTCTATTGTTTTAGGCAACAGAACAAAAGGAACTAGATGATGAGAGTAAACAAAAGCGAATAAAGTAAGAGGAAAAAACCCTTTAGCAGTTGAGACACATTACAACTGGCTAAGATTAACTTTTCTGTCTGTTCTTCTGCAAAAGAGACTCTGTATCAGCTAACAAGACAACCTAATGAGACCTATCAGGGGACCGTTATAACAAGATTAGGAGAGGGACCGGTAGCAAGGCTGTTTCTGCACAATCGAGAAAAGGATTTGTATTTAATTAACAGCATTTATCTCAACAGACCATTCCTAAGCAATAGTCTGATAAAGGCAACCAGTCTCTTGAACCAATTGGTCATTTAACCTCACAAATAGTTTTAAAAGAATAAATCTGGGATAACTCTTTGTTGATCACTGCGAGGATATATTAGAACTAGCATTTTGTTGGCACTAAACTTAAAGTAAGTTTGATTTAGCCCCTTCCATTCTCCTCCCAAATAATCCTTACCCAGGACAAAACATGTACATCCAGTTAAAGTTAATGTGTGCATGTGTATAGCTCAAGTCACAAACACAATGGACCAAAGACCTTAGTGGTTTTCCTGAGTCTGAGTCATAACAATCACAGCATGTTCATGGTGGAATGCAGAAAAGCAGCACCCTCCATCTGTACAATGGGTCCAATGAGGCATGGGGATTAACTGCTAAAGCCTGAAGATAGGTGCCTGACAGTTAGTAATAAAAATAATTTTGTAGTAATAAGATTAGGAGAATCTTAGGAGAAGTAAATGCCACAGAAGGATTAGTTTTAGTACTGGGATTAAATGTCACAAGTTTCTGCCTTCCAGACCTGCATTTAAATAATACTTCTAGTAATTCATCACTATTATTTTTCTTATTGCACCCTGAAAGAAACTGGCAAGTTCTTTAAAAATGACTCCACATGTAAGTGAAATGTTGAAATATTTAGAGAGCAAGTACCTGCACACTTCTGAAGAGTCCCTGAACTTGAGCAATTTAAAACAAGCACCATTCTGTACAGCTGACTGATCTAAAAGTAAGGGAGACTACTGTAGTCTAAAAGTAAGAGACACGATTGTACTCATCTCTAGCTACAAGAACAATAAAAGTACAGTGATGATAATTCTTTAATTCATATTTGTTCAGAACAATTGAACTGGCACGCTCCCATGTGAGCTTTGGGCTCTTTAAGAACCAGAGCATCATCACCCAGGCAAAAAAAATGTTGTTCCTCCTCCCATCTACCTTGGGCAAAAATAACAAACACCCTGCCAGTTACTCCAAAAGAAAAATGCCAAATACAAAATCCTTCTGTTGCTTATCTCTGCTAGAATTTTCAGATTTATTGTCACTTCCATTGTCATCTTATTTGTTAATTTACTTAAAATTATTATAATTGAGCAGCTAATTGTCATATAAAGCTTTCTGATGATACTGAAGCCTCTAAGCCTGTTCACTACATAGTCAATAAAAAACTACATAACTCTTGTCTCTAAGTTTCACTGTTAACACTGTTGTCTCTCATTTCAGACTTCTGTAATATGGTTGACAGGCTTGGTGCAAGGCTCATGGCTGACATCTTTTTCAGGCAAGAACTTCCTACAAGATCATTTCCTTAGTTTACTCCATGTCCCTTTTAAAGGTTCTGATTCACTTCATAAATTGGGGTATTTCTTTCACTGTGAGGGGCTGCTCAGTAGTAGCAGCATTTTGCATAATCAGGTTAATAATCAGATTCTACTGCACTGTATGAAGACAGCAGAAAATCTCCAGCTTCATAATTCAACTGTCACACATACCTCCCTATCACACACAAACTATCAAGCTTCACATAGTCTTAGACTAAGCAGTCAAGAAAGGTTTTTCAGTAAATTAATCCTGAAAGCTTTTATAAATTAAATGTAAAACTATAGAAGACCTGGTATAAGCCTTGGTTCCTTGGGCTGACAGCAACAGCTGACCACTCAAGGCAATTGTGCCTTGCATCTAACTGAGGTTGTACAGACAAATTTCTCCAAGTCTCACTTAGACAAAGGCATTTTTCCACTTGGAAAAGGGCTGTAGTGCAAACATGAACTCAGGACTAACAACAAACTTATTGCCACTACCGTGGTATCCCTTCCACACAGTTTCGAAGCAGTTAAAGAAGGCTCGTCCCCTTGGCTCTCTGGCCATGAGCTGCACCCAGCACATGAGGAAGTATGAACCAGCTCCCCAGCTGGCCGTGGTTGTTTCTAGCAGGCTGCACACCATTAGCATTCTGAACAGATCCTTCCCCGGTACTTTCTAACATGCTATATTGATCAGCGGATGCTTGTACTGACTGGAGACCTGATTTCACCGCCTTTAATGAATTTAATTCTCTTAGCTCCAGCTAAGTAGCTTGACACCTTTTTATTACAGAAAGCCAATCTTTTGCAGGCTTGATCTTACATAGTTTTGATCATTAACAATGTGTTATTCCAAAGAACTTTGAGTTCATTTAGAGGGACTCCCTTCACCTCCATGTCAGTGAACACTGGAAATCCTACCAGATTTTTTTATCTTGTTTTCAGACTCTCCAGTCTGAAAATAGTTATTCTTGAATAAACTAAACATTTCATTTAATGGAATCCAGGCTTATGGAGTATAGATTCTGCGAGTTCATACTTAGTCTATCAAAAAACCCACTTTCAACTCACTTCTTCTACAAGACTTGGCACTGTACCGCAACAGTCATGAAAACTATTATTGTAACTGAACAATCAGATACCAGTAAAATACTGTGTGCTTTTCATTACAGCACTTAATATTGCCACAGGTAGCCCTTCCCCTTTTTTATAACAGTGTTTGATAATTCTTTTGTAATCTAGATACCCCTCTGTTCAGAAGAAAGTGGACAGTGCTGATGAAAAACTATTAGAAGCTTAGCAGAAATTAAAACTGTTATCAGTCACTTAAATGCATCTAATAATGATTCAGTATCTGCGAAAGGTAAAATAAGCCCTGCAGTAATCTATTTTTAGATAATTCCCCCCCCCCCCAAAAAAAAAAAAAAAAAAAAGAAAAAAAAGGGAAAGGAGTAAATGTTTTAAACTTCCACAGTAAATATCATGTCAGAAAAAATAAACATGTTTTGTGTATATGCAATGCTTACTTCCAGAACTGTTACATTGCACGAGGTATCCCACCCACAAATGAACATACAGTAGTTGGCTGTCAGAGTTGTATTGCAAGCAAAGCCAAGATGATGCGCATACATGTAAAAAACAACAAACAAGGACTTTTTCATGTTTTATTATCACTAGATGCATGAATGCATTTAGAGGCTTGACATCTGATAGTAATAAAACAAGAAAGATAAATTCAAATAGTGTAATTCTGAGCAACTAGAACATACTGCACTTGTCATGCTTGTTAACCAGAAGAGTTCAGAAACCATTTTACATGTTTCATGAACATACCACTCCACTTGGATTCTTCCAACATACTGTATTTCTTGGATGGTGACCAAACTAATCCTTCAGTTTCATGCTTTCAACATTTGAGAAGATTATGTTGTAAATCTTATCTTGCAAAATATTGTTCTACGCCATTTATGAGAAAAAGAAAGATTTTTCTATGATAATCTTGCAAGTCATAATGAAAGCATTCCCACCTAAGTTTGCACATGAACAGGGTTAAGAACCTTCCTAACCTGCTGTGCCAACAGACTGCAGCCAGAAGCTGGCATTTCAGATTTCCAGCTAAGTTTACAAGAAAATCACCTGATGTGTATCCTTTACTATGCAAGAAATGCTAGTTTTCTTCAAATCGTTCAACACACTTCACCAAAGTCAATAGGTTTGACCATGTAGTAGAATTTGTGGCTTTTTACTGATGTGGTAATACACATTGTGGACCTTTCTGAAAGTAAACTAATCTCCTATAACTTACCAGAAAACAAGCAAAAGAAAAAGAGAAACTCACTTGAAGGGGAACACCCACCTCCTAGCTCAGGTTTGGTTAGCCAGGGCTTTACCCGAAACATTCCTGCCACTGTGGCAATAGAAGCAGAGAGGCAGAGACTGTAGGATCACTAAGTGGCAGTAGTAGAAACGTTTCTCACTTTCCTCTGAGAACTCCAGAGAGCATTAGAGGCACCACCAGGCGCGTGACTCACATGAATACTTTATGAGCTAAATTTGATTTTCTGGTTTCATTGCAGGTGATTACAGGTGCGTGTAGTCAAGTTTCACAGACAGTGATGCTAGCAGTAGAGTTACAAAAACAAAACTAAGAACTGCTGCTCTTTGGGAAAAAATACAGACAGTATATTAGAACAGTCTGCTAAATAATTAGAAAGGTACACAAATGGAAGTGGCAGCAAAATGGGAAAGTCTGTTTATTCAATTATCTATTAACTATAACTTGATTTATTAAAACCAAACAAAAATTTTAATGTAAATATTTTGTGTTAAATATTGGAGAAGAAAAAAATATTTGTGGCATAGAAACTGTGCAGAATTGTTAATCTGAACTTAACAGGAATCTGGTTCTGTTACAAACTCCTCTGCTCCTCTGTATCTAAAGGGATCACCCAAGGAGAGAAAACTATATTTTCATCACTGCTTTCCCGTACAAACTTGCAAGATATTAATTCTAATTTTAATTTCATACTATTTTTAAATTTTAACACACGTACATTGACTTAACTTTCTTCATAGAATTTCATAAAAGTGACCATAAAAGTACGTAAAATAAACTAGGAGCACAAACATACTGAGAACACAGTTACACAATGCACAAGAACATATCACCAGCAAAAACAGGGAACTCCCCTCTCACATCACTAACTCCTTACATCATCAACCATGCAGCAGTTCACAGCATAGGAAAAGAACATATATTTCACAAGTTTGTTTTGCCTTGATTTTTTTTTTTTTTACACACTTTTAAATGTTCATTCCAATTCAGACGTCATACAGTATCAGCAAATTTTTTCAAGAGCCGAATCTATTCTCATGGATAAATACTGCACAAGCAAGAAGAGATTAGGTTTTTCATATACAAGACCTGAATAAGTCATCAGTACATAGTGTTTACACATCTCCAATGTTTATGAGATGTAGTCACCCTTCAGGCTGGAGATGATCAAAAACCTAAATTTTGAAACATGGTCATGTCTCTCATTGCAGCAAGGACGCCTGCTGCAGCCATCTTATTTAGTACTCTGTTCGGCAGGATATGGTTTTGGGAAATGACTGAGAAACAGATGAAGGGAAATTTGTGATCCAAGTGTCTGTGACCTTTTTTAGGCAGCCGAGGTGCAGTTATCATTTTTTAAGCTTAATGATGAAGCAATTCAGAATTTGTGTTATGAAAATTCAGAAAATATCATTCTCAATAGCTAGATTCACACCAGGAGGAAAGGAATCAACTATTCCTTTTGACTAAAGTTGATGGCAGAGGCTGTAGTAATTGCTGTTTAAATAAAGTACACTATTGCCCACACAGGATTTAATCTTTTAGACTGAAAAAAGATTACAAGTCCTAGAATATCCCACGCATATTTATCATACTACTGCTTCTGCTGAAGGGAGGGTTAGTATCTCATTTGGTCTCGACAGACTAGTCACAAAATAGTTTTAGGTTTTGTTCAGACTCTGCTGACCAGGAGAATCCGAAGAGCTGACAAGTAAATATGGTTCCAGAGTACAGCTATGCTTTACCATCTCCCTCAATGATACCTCTGATTTGTGAATATTTGTTTATTTCGGCCATTTCCCTTAATTTCAAAATGAAGAAGAAAAGAGAGCAGAAAACTAATATTAAAGTCAACAGGAAAAAAACACACGTAGATGTAATTAGTTTTCATAGTAGATACAGTTTCTTAAACAATTTTTAAAAAATCCTAAATAGAAATCATTTGAATTATTCTTACTATAGCCTGTTCCTTCCTTACTTTTTTAATCCAACCATGCATTAATATTTTGACTTTCCAGTTCAAATGCACATGACATATACAAGTTTCCAACACTGGAAAACAATATAGAAATAAATTTCTCAAAATATCATTGTGATTTTTGTGTTGCTCTTGCAGTCTACTGTTCCATTAATCAATGTCTACTACAGATTCAAACAAATATAGGTGGACAAGTTTATAACAAATGCAAATCTTAAAGAAAACAACTTTACTTAGATATCTAATCTACAGGATGATACACAACATGCAAGAAAAACATGCAAACAGCATTCAGGGAAGTATTTTACTACTGTAGATGGCTATATGAGCATACATTTTATGGTTCTATGAAATGAGTTGGAAAGAACAATAAACCTTATTTCTTATTTATCCAGTTCACATTTTTCTTTGTTCTCCTCTTCCAATTCAATAACCTTAGCTTTCCTAACACTGACTTTGACTTCAAAAGTATCTAGTATGTTTGACAATGTACTGAGACTTACAATGGATGTTTGTTAATCAGTCACCATGCAGGTACTCATCATTTGAGCTAAGCAATTGAACTACACTTAAAAGATTATTCAAGCAATTTCACTTCCAACAATATAAACTGCAAGGTGCTAAGTAACAAACCTTTATTTCCTTAAATCCAGTAAGAATACTTACTATTCTAGATTTCAAACTCTCCTGGTTAATCGTAACAAGTGAGTGATGTATTAGATACAGACAGGATCTTTGGTTTACAATGTTCAAAAAACCAGCCTGGTGGAAACTCAGCAAAGTATCCAGCCACATGCCTCTTTTAAGCACTAGTGTCAACAGGACCATCCACACAAGGTTACCTTTCTGCAGCCCATCACCAGTAAGAGTCAAGGGTAGAAGCACTCTAGTTGATGGAAGGATGAAAGGGCATACCCTCCTTCTCAACATTAGGCCAGTGCAGGATACAGCTTGATGCTACAGCTAACTGCTGTGGACCTAAACTATAACCAGTGCACACACTCTCTACCAGCTACAATATGACTAATGTTCAGTTTCTTCCAACTTTACCAGCATTCTCCTTTCTCCCAAAAACCAGCATTTACTGTCCTGTATATGCCCATGCTATACTGAACAAACCAAGCAACCAACAATAAGTACTTACATAGAAAAAAGAATTCAAAGCAGAAGGTGGTTACAGACTCTGGGAATGCAGAATTGCCTACTGTCTTAGTGTTTAAAATTTGCAACAGCAGTAAGAAATTCAGAGACTGACTAATTAATCTTGCAAGTTGCTCTACAATATAACCAGCCTCTAGCAGAAGGGAAACACTAAAGTGGTCTTTGCATGTGTAGGAACGCATGCTGTGTTACTGAGCCACTGCGAATGAAACTTTGTTAAATGACATGAGTACCGGAGAATGACATAAGGGGTTAATTATAGTCAGTGCACATGAAATATTTTGCTCTCTAGGATTTTAACCTGAATGTAATAGTGCAAGTAAAATTGTCACCCTCCTGTTAATGGCATACTACAATATCATTTATATTATTCTTCCCTTAGGTATAATAAGCTTTGTACTATATGGGGGCTGTTAACAAGGGAACTCAGCAGAACTTAGGGGCTTGTAACTCCTCTTTTATAAAGGTAATCACAGGAGAGCTACAGTCATAAAGCCTTACATTACATTCATATGAGATCTTCCAGCCGGCTTACACCTGTGAACGGTATAAAGGAACAAAGTTTAAATATTCTCCAGATATTGCATTCTGCAAAGTGATTTGGACATATCTAAACAGTGCCAGACAAAACAGTTTGGACTATGACAAGTCTAAAAAAAGTAAAACCACGGACCTCCAAGAATCAGAACAGTGACAACAACTCTCCCTCTTGCTCCTTGTCTAGCTGCATCCTTCAGTTGTGACACAGGCTTTCCAGCAATGCAAGTAATTCAAGGAAGATGTCAAAATTTTCACATAAAGATTGCAAAATGGGAAAGATACCAGGATTTTGTTTCCTATTTTAAAAATCGCTACACCCATATAATTTTGGAGAAAAGACAAACTCTTCTTTGAACACCACTTACCTTCAACAAGAACATGTAAAGTCTTAACACAGCACAAATGGTCCCAGTATGGAGGAAACACTGCAAAATGACACCTTTGGACTCGCACATATTCACAACACTAAATGTAAAAGTATTGTTTCAGCGGACTTATAAGATATGAGTAACACTAAACGTAATAGTAAATAGCAAAATATTAATGAATTTCATCACCAAATTCATATTGCATCTCCCAGTAATATCCTAGATAAGATTAAAAACCTCACTTCCTATAATAAGAAAATCTATACCAAGTCAATCAGTAAAAAACAAACAAACAAACAAACAAACAAACAAAAAGCAGCATTATTTCCACATCAGTTTTAAGCATTAGGCTACACACGGCTTTGAGGATCAGGTTAAGTGTTCATTAGGACCTTTGTAGACTTTATTGGTATACCTCAAGATAAAGTTAACATCAGCTACACAACATACATCAGTAAGCTAGTGAGAGTACAAAGAATGAGTTTTCCTTAAACATTAAGTATAATAAATTGTTAAAATTACAATTTTCTATTCTATTTTAAAATTTGGTTAAAAGCCAGCACATATTAAATTTCACCTCTTCTCTCACCGAAACTCATCCTCCAAGTGACAAAGTAACATGGTTTCATGCTCCACACTGAAGCATAACCCAAATAGACCTACATTATTTCTGCTTTTTTTCTGCCATGAAGTAATTCTGTTTTCTTACAGCAATACACCTGCAAGCTGTTCTTTCAATAGGTTGTGTATTTTTGCTGCCCAGTAAAACCTACAATTGCCAAGTAGCCTTTTCTCCACCAATCGTGGCTACAACAGAATTACAGAGTGGGAACAGTTGAGATTAAATGACATCTTAGAGACATTATGTGCCATTGGAGCAAAAACTAGGTCTCTTCCACATTAGCATACTATAATGCATCTCCCTTCATAATAGTTGCACAGAATAAGACAGAACAAGACAAGGCCATCACACAATTATATTTCCACGCTAGAAGAGAATTTTCACCTTTGCCTCTTTCTCCTTTTTAATGCTGACCTACAGCAGTAAAACATGATGGCACAGACAAACAGAACCACAAATCTGCATGCAGAAAACCATCCTCTAAAATGTCCTTGTAGTTGGAAAACACATCCAAGATTGGGTTCGCCTCTCCAGTTTCCAACTGTCTATCAGTATTCAAAGAAATTGCAATACCATAATGAGCACCTCACAAAATAAGATGCTAAATCTTAACACCATATAATACCCATGCCTTACAACCAAAAATCTTTAAAGGTCTCTCATAAGGCTGAAGAAATTTATCTATTTGGAATTTCAATATCCTGCCTACTCTGAGCAACAGATGTATGCTGGTTTTGTACAAAGAATTAGGACTGCAACTTTACTAAAAAAAACCTTGTGTAAGAACAGAGACAAGCTCAAGGATTAATCACTAAACTACATTTTAATATCTGTTTTATATTACTGAAGCCAAGAGCTAATTGATAATTTAAAAGACTCTGAGTGATAGGTATAAGTTTGGTTATATTCACACCTTCAATTTTATAAAAACCTACTTTATTAGCTAATATAGGCATAATTTTGTTCCATTAAGCAATCTGTGCTGAAAGTAGTTCTGGCATTATAAATCTAATGAGAACAAAATAGGTCTTATCCTATCTGAACTAAAAGGTGCAGTAGAATAGTTCTGAATCTTACATGTAGAGACAATCTGCTATTAAGACACTATGATATCTCTTCCTTGTAAATAATGGAAAATTGAGGCCTGAATTTTTCTCTTGGTTTATTTCATTTCACATAAGTATTAGACAATGTGAATACGTGAATTCAACAGATAGCTTTATATCTTCTTCAACAAACAAATGTTTTCAACTCTGATTTTTTAAATCACAAAGAGCAACTATTCCGAAATAAGATAAATTTTAAGTTGGCTTCACATTCACACATAGAGGGTGTAGTCCCAACAAAGGCTGTTCACTTCTTATTGGCCTATGAAATCCAGCTGCAAGAGTGGACCGACCCTGCATTTGTTACATGTATATGTTCATATTAAAAGAATGACTACACCAGGGGGAAAAAAAAATCAATAAAAACTCAAAGTGAGAAAGAACAAGAGCAAAATTATTATAATACAATCAAAATGTCAACACCCAGTTCTACTGCATATTTGGCTGAAATTTCATAGGTCTATCATGAAGTAAATTTAGAAAGAACAAGTCTTATATAAATGAAGGTTGCAACCTAAATCTCACAATACAAACTGAGCTCTGCTCCTCACAGAAGTAATCCATTTGAAAAAAATAATTTTTTTTATCCATTTTATAAAAATACAGTATTACCTGCCTTATTTCATAAAAAGGAAAAGTAGGTGTTAACAGTGCTTTGCATTAGAACAAAAGATGCACTATTTTTTTAATATAACTAGAAGAAACGCAACATGGAGAGATAACTATTCTTATATTTGTTTTTATCCCTACGCAGACATTAGAAAACAAGTTCAGCATCTTTCAAATTAAATACAGAAACATTATAAATACAACTGTGCTGCTGCCAAGGACAGATAGTCAACTTTCTAATGAGGACCACAGTTGATAATTTTCTAGCTACTTATATAGAAGGCTTCACATTTACTTCAACTGTCAGCAGTTCCCAAAACAAAATGAATAAGCCCATTGCCTTTATGATGCAACATATCACTCTGTCACAGACAGCTGGTATCCTCTAATTCTTACTGTATAGGGAGGACACATTCTGAAGGAATATAAGTGCAGCTGATTTTATTAACACACTCCACATCGCCTTCCCTCCTCCACTTCCACTCTGAACCACCTCTAACAAGCTCAGTCAATACATAGAAAAAAGTTGGCAGTTTTCCACTTCCCAGCAGGTTGCCTCTGAAAAGATCAGTCAATACACAAAATCTGTGGAGAACAAAACACCACAGAAAACAGCAAGAATTTCTAAAGGCAATCAGCAAATGCCATTAAAAACAGACTGTTTTAATTCTGGAGTTGCTATTCCCTCTGGATTTCTCCAAGTTTCATTTATTTAGTCTCCTTAATGCCACCTCGAAAATTCTTCAAGCGTATGGATTTTAAGTGGTATAAAAACCTGAATTAGAAATCACTGAGTTAAAAGCTTTGGAGCTCTTTACTACAGCTGGAAGCCTGCAATTTGCTCAAAGTCCAACCAATCTGCTTCCTAATTAGAAAGCGACCTGAATGACACAGTGTTTCCTTCTTATCTGCAGTAGTCTAAAATTAAATGGTAGCTTCTTTCTTTATTTAAACCAATGTACCTGACAGTTTTATACCTATGTTTGTAACTCAGTTCTAGTATTATTTTATAAATTACAAGATGATCATATCAACCAGTTCTGTTCTATCCTTCCAAATTATATTAAAAAAAAAAAAGAAAGGAAAAGATAAAACCACACCAAAAAAAAACACAAAACTGTAAACAACACAAACCATCAAACTTTACAGTGCATTTTCAATAGATTGATGGTGATGTGGAAGTTAGAATTAAAAGTATACAAGCACTTTAACATTGCAAAAAATGAATAAGTAAAATTTCTTTTCTCTAGAAACAAGTTATGACTGTTGTGTTCTTGCCAAATTTATGCTACTGTATCAGCAAAAACCAGAGATAGAATTAAGAAAACAACCAGAAATTAATAAATGTCTGTTTAAAACTTATCAGCGTATCAACAATGGAGTGTTTGGTGAAGAGCCAATGGTCATGGAAATGCTTGTTCATAGAAAGGATGCGAGAGGTTAATAGGGGGGGTGGACATAAGTAAAAGAGCCTAAACCATATTTTATCCAAAGTTCAACTACAATATAAAAGCAAAAAAATGTATTTGGAATATACAGTAGACAAGCAAGGAGTCACAGGCAAGTCTTTCTCTTCTACTCAGATGCTGTGGTATCCTCTTCAAGCCACTCACACCTTTTATATCAGAGACATCAGTGACTGGGTGACAACAGGTAAGTCTTCCGTACTAGTTTTAACAGCACTCAAAAAATTTGAAGAACAAAGATACCAGAAATAACCATTCAGAAATGGTTAAAAGAATGAAATGCTCTGAAATGAGAGAAAAGGAGATGTTCTTCAGCAATAACTTTAAAATATGGCTTAACTTTTAATACGGCTAATTCCTGTACAGAGACACTGTTTGGTAATAACTAGAAATAGATAAAGCTTGAGAAAATACTGACATTTTCCAGCTAAAACTGTGTATAAAAATAATTATGGCTAATCTGCCTGGTGTATTTCTTTGAGTTAGGTCAAAGAAATGATCTTATGATACAGTTATTGAAGAATTATAACAAAAAAAAATCACAAGTTTCTAGTTATTAAAACTGATAAAATAAAGAAGATTCAATTCTCTACCAAAACAGTTGTCCTTGAGTAGATTGATGTGTAATGGGAGCTGCCTTACGATTCATGGGAAGATAAATTTGCCCAAAGAACAAAGGAAGAGATTCTTATGACTTGTCCTGCTGCAATTTCCTGTTTTCTGTTCATCAGGGCATTGGCCAATACTGCATTGCTTTTCTGTCCTCATTGTGTTTGCAAAGTTTACAACAAAAGGTACTGATTTAAAACATACTTGGATGAAGGAAAACCAGGAAAATCCCGTAACACTACCTGCACTTTATCTGCACGCAGTATTGGAAACTGCATACTGGCATGCCAAGGAGGAGAAGAGTGCTGCTCTTCCCATCCTAGTTTTGGGTACTGTTAATAGGTGTTATTTCAGTCATGACAGGTAAAAAGATCCAAGGAAAATACCATCACTCAAACAGTTACAGAATGACCAAAGGCCTCCTCCTATCAATAAACACAGTCAACTCTTAGCAGCACTAAAATAAATGAGTGTTTTAGTTCCCTTTGGCCCTCCCACTGCAATTAATCTGGACTACCAGAGCTCCAGTGAAACTAATTAATAGTTATTAAGGAACATGGTTAATGACACTGTGGACATGCATCAACACAGGTACCCCATTTGTAGCTTTGCCAAAAATAATGCATTTTTACTACAGATAATTTGCAGACTTGATTTCTCACAACGTATTCTCTCCCTGAAGGGAATATTAAAATGCCATGCTGTCTGTATGTACAGCAATATGCTGAGATATTTCATTTATCCATGAATATTTACCAGTTACACCTTTTAGAATTATAGATGGAGCTAGGTTTAATAAAAATAAAAAAAAAAAATTAAAAAAAAAAACACACACACACAAAAATTAAAACACTCTCCAGTGCCAAAACCCTGGGAAAAAAAGACTGCTTCTTTGAAGCTTCTTTTTTCCTAAAAGACCTACTGTTAATGCAAATATTTGACATTTTTATCCTTTCAACAATATTTCCTTTTAATTTAGAGAATTTTTAGAGCAAAAAATTGTGAAAGATTGGAGATATAAGAAAGTTGGGAAAAGGTATAGAGACTTCCCAACCATAGCTTTACATAAACAACTGTTAGAGTTCATCACTGAACTACATCATTTCCAAAGGCAAAAATTCATAATATTTTATGTAAAGACACTGCAAGAAATGTTGCAATACCTTTTTAATTCCATTTCTTTATGTGAAAAATTTATTGCATTTCACCCTAAATTTGTCTATTTTCTCCTCCCCCTCTGAAACTCCAGCTTTTGCCAAGTACAAAATCTACCAGGATCTAATTAAAAGTTCACATGAATAGCACAAGCTGGTTTTTGATAGCCATGTACTCTGATGTTACAGAGAATTTATATGCATTCCTGTATTTCTAAATACAACAATGGAAGAAAGTTAAATTGAAGAGGTAAGTTCAGCACTTTGGATCTTCTGTGCACTCTACAAAAAGCGCAGTGAATGCAGAGTCACTTAAGGCTCATATTTCCAAAAGACATAATGACAGAAGCTGTCACTCTATCTTGTCCCAAGCCTCAAATCTTGAACCTCTGATGGAAACCCAAAGGAGGCACCCGATAGAATGGCAGGGGTTAAAGGAGATGCCTATCTGATTATCCTTCTTGCTATTAGTGCCATTAATAAATATATTAAATATAAAATTTAAATATTATTTCAGAAATCTTAAATTTCAGTTAAATTGTAAAAAAAAAAAAGGCTAGAGATCACCACCTATTAAAAGTATTTGACAACAAACTTTCATTATGATTCTCCTATCTCTGCCCTCATCAAAAACCATATGAGTATATCCTTCTTGATAGAAAGAAAGACTAGAAACAGAAGACACTAAAAATTTTAAAAAGAAAAACAAACAACACAGACACACAAAGAAGCATGCTCAGGGAGAGTGTGATATAGAACATAATCCTCCTGATACTTACTGTGTTCCACCAAACTTGCACAGTTTAGCAGCAGGAATTATTTTATAGTCATGGCAATGTGGGACACATTTTTCCCTCTCAGACAGAAAACTAGGGAGAAGCAAACCAGAGGAGAATCAAATCAAATCTTCAGAGAACTAGAAGCCACAGTAGAAATTTCACATATCGTTATGCAGCTACATGATAATGACTGCATGGGTCTGGACTTGTTATTTTCCAGATCTTGCAAACAACTCTCTCATTAATGGTGACAAACTGACCCCAGAGCCTTAACCAAACTGAGAACATTAATCTGCAGATGTACAATTCCTTTAAACATTCATTTTGACTAACAAAGACCCCCAAATTAGCTGTTTCAAAGCCACTGGAATACATAAAGCTGGAAACTTGTCTCACACATATAGAGAACCAAAGCCTTTGAGTTAGGTAAATTGAACCACAGCCTACTGTGCACGTCCAGTTTTCATAGTGGACTGCTGTTAATTCATCAACAAGCAACTACCAAGTATGCAGCTGAGAGCATTTGTGCCTACTGTGGCCTCCTATCTAAGGAAACTTGTTCTACTTTTAAAAATGTGCACAGACAAATAGAAGGAACATAAAGTGAGACTAAAGCTTTCCTTGTTTCCCTACCAGCACACACAGAAGTCTCCTGTCCCTTACTGATCATTGTGCCCAAAATGTACTTTCTATAGTGCATGAAATCCCCACACATACTAAGAGAGGGGAACTCATCTCAGGAAGACCAAAATCCCGTATCTCTCTATCCTTCTCAAGTTCATGACCAAATTGGAGACCAACAGATTTTGAACCTACAGCACTGTGCTGGTTTGATATTCACCACTGTACATCCCAGATAAAAACAAACACTCATTGTTCTTTCTGATTCAACATACTAGATTCAAGTCATCTCAATCCAAGAGAATGACTGAGCATTTCATGTTCACTTGTAAAATCCACAAAGCCAGGTTAACATGAAGTACTTCCCTTATTCTTTTGGAAAAGAGGGCACTGTCCTACCTTACTTCTTCAAAATAAAGTTCATTTGAAATGCCACTATTTTCCTACAGAAGGACAGATCCCAAAGTACTCACCACCTCACACTGAATAGCATGCAGAATGGATTATTATTACACACATTTCTGAAGAGCTCGGCTCTCCATTGTGTGTGCAGATAACATATGCTGTTTAGAGATGAATAGTAGAAATGAAAGGGGAATCCATGGAGCTGGTGGGAGGCAAGAGCCAAGCGAGAGACTATAATGGAAGTTTTTTTGTGACTGTAGTGTTTGTTGCTGCAAACAATATAAGAATTCAGCGCTCATTTGAAGTGTATCTGTTAGAGTTCCAGCTGTGCTGATGCACAGAGGGGGGAAAAAAATCTTAAAGGATGCGATGTATCAGTTCTTCCACAGTAAATAGGAAATACAGCCTAGATAGAGAGGGAGAAAATACGCATTCCAGGGTATATAAAATCTGAAAGCATGGCTGCTGTAGGAAAGATGCACATGCGATGCTTCTGAGACCTGGATGGTCTAGGTCAGTTTAAATGGCTCCTGCTTTGACTTGCTGCATAAGTGTACATAAACACTTTTATGTACATCCAGTCTGAGAATAACGTGGGCAAAATAGAAAGGTGTATGGGAAGTGTTTCCACTCTGGTGAAGTCTTCAGATTTCTCCTGAGTGAGAAACTCAAGGATTTTCTTCTGGCACAAGGACCCCTGCACTTTGGTCTCCCTCACCTCTAAGCAATGTGCAGTTTTGCTTCCTTTTTTTTTTGACATAAGCTTTCTGAAAGTACTAAGACAACAGACAACCTACCTCACAAACATTTGATGATGGTAGTTGCACTGGTTGCACTGGTAGAAGAAATAGAAGAGAGGTTCAAAAGTAAAGGTAGACAAGGAAAAGGAAAGGGACAGATCAGGAAAAAAATAAGTAAAAAGTCTGGAATGGTAGGGAAGGATAAGCCTGAAGAGAGCACTTCATGATGCAGGAATGTGTGATGACAAGACTAAGAGGGGCTAAAGAGAGATCAATACATCCAAAAAGGGAACTTGTTTGTGGTGCAGTGATTTACAGAATACAAAGGAAGTGTTCTGGAAAACTGCTGTTATCCTCACATTCAGAAACAGGAGAAAATAGAAGATAAGATGTTTGTAAAGGGAAAAAGATAGCATGATGAAGAAATATATATTTTTGCTTCCTAGGGCAGTAAAGTTGCAGGACATAATGAGATCTGAAGGAAGATAAACTCAACCTTCAAGGAAGCTGGAAATGCATTCTGGCAGCTATCAAAGATATGTAGCAAATGAAGATCAGTCTAAAAGGTAAATAGGAATGGTGCAGTCTTCATTTATTTTCCTTTAGAAAATTACAGGTAGATGCCAAGGGCCAAATCATGCCTTGACTTAGCTCTCTGAGGACAAGGGTAAAACAAAAGGACAACCCGAAGAACTGGGAAAGGTGATAGAAGAGAATTGAAGGGCTTGATGGACTCAGGCAGGGAGTTTTCATCAAATTATAGGATATTGCCACTCTCAAGATTTACAAAATAACAGACCTTTATCAATATCATATAAATTCCTTCCATGCAAGAGCTTGCCTCCTCTGGCACTTAGAAAGTTTTCCAATGAAGAAAGACCTTCTAAATATTGTAGCTGATCACAGGGAACTGAAGAAAAGATAGGAAAAAATTGATAAGATCAAGGATAGTTAATAGGAAAGCTGAGAGTTATTTTAAGTAAAAGTGATCCGCATGCACCGAAGTCCTGCTAATTTTTGTGATTAATTAACTAATTAAGTATTGCTGATTGCTTTGCCTAGAATCCCAGACAAAGTTGGAAATATTCTCACTATGCAGCCAAGTGATTGGAGCTTGGACAGGACCTTACCAGTTTCCTATTTAATTTGGTCACTTAGAAGACGTGCCATCAAATTCTCTTTCAGATTCAAATCTGACACCAGTAGGGAAGGGAAAGTTCCACTGGGAAAACTTCTGGGGCAAACCCATCGAAAGGCAATCAAAACAGCAATTTCAGAGACTCTCTAGGTAAGTGGTGCAGCCAGCCACCCCACCTCCACCATCTGCAAACATATCCCTCAGGTCAAACGCTGCAATGCCGTTTCCTGACCTTTTATTCTAATGCAAATGTAGAAAAGAAAAGCACTTCAAGTTCTTGTAGGGAAGGCAAGATATCTCTGAATAAAATACTCTAAGAATGTGCTGAATATTCTTATCAGGACTTGTTAATTAATTCTCACAATGCTCCTCACAAGTCGGTAGAGCAGAAAGATTATATTATTACAGAGCAACCATATCAGTATCTATACAGTGATAGACAGTAAAATGGTCTAGAATAGCTAAAATGTTTCTGTTTAAGAAAATACAGATTTACTGGAAAGTGATTGCCTTTTTTTCCTATTTTGAATAAAGACTGAGATTTTTCAACTCTGCTTGACAAGCCTGAAACTTATAACCATCCTGAACAATCAATGTATTTACATGTACCTATCTGCCTCTTTGAAACATCCAGGCTATAAGAAATATTGACATTGCTAAAATGACAAAGACTACATGTGAAACAAGTCAGTACTACTATCACCTTGCCTTTCAGTGTTCATCTAAATCCCTCTTGATAAAAGCCCTTTTAGAGTCCTTCACAGTGACACATAGCTATTATACAAAACACAAAGAAGGTTTATATCAAGCTAAAAACTTTGTCTAACCCAAGTCCTCCTCCTTCACTCTGTAATAGGCTATAGTTTGGTGGATTTTACCAATTTCAGTCATTAGCGAGTATATGACAAAAAAAAAAAATCCTCTGCAAAGCTTTTCCTTTTTATGAGATCTTATGGCCCTGTGCGAGCAGCGATCTCCTGTTCTTTTCAAGTATCTTTACAGAGACTCCTGGGAAGATTTTCCCTGGATAAGAAAGCTTTGAGGGGCTATAAGTCAGACACACACTCCTGAGCCCTTCATGTCACCAGGGATCTGGGTGAAGCAGCATTATCTCTTCTCAAGACTATTTCAAAAGGGAAATCCACAGTGCCATCTCTAGAGCAGTTAACAGCTCCATCTCTGAGGCATCCCATTACAGGGAAGAATGACAGCCTCTCTGCTTCCCATGCTTTAAAAGTGTTCCCTAATCAAACACACCGTGCATGTACACAGCAACCTCCCTAGATATTCTTACCACATTTGACACCTTATTTTGTTCTAAGCCTCTAGCTAATTAGGCATTTCTGAACAGGAAACGTTCAGGCTTGCAAAGGTAAACCCAAGAACCGTAGCTATTTCTGAAGCATTTGGCTGAACAAATGGCCAGAGGTAAAGTATTTTCAATGGAAATATGCCTTCTTTCTGTTGCACCAAATCAACAGGAACTGTCTTTATAGCAAGTTACAAGATATATATTTTTAGACATCACAGCAATTCTTAAGGGGATTCAAGTAGCGTTAAAGTTTGTGTAGTCCTTCCTCATGAAAGGAGATATTAAATGGCGGGTTCAATATTCTGTGAGAAATAAGGACACTGAGGTGGTCACTTAAATACCTGATCGAAGAGTTCCAGTGCAAACGCAAGCATCAGGTTATGTGTCAGCAAGCGTTGCAGGGACCTTGTGCCTCAGGAGCTGATGGCTGGGTCATCTGGAGCGCAAGACCAGCCTGGCAGAGGCTGCGCCTGCAGGGCAGAGTGGTCAAGAAACTACTGTTCAATGCTCTGCAGGGGCTGCAATCAGCCTGTCCTAACTGCGAGGATTTCCTGAACAAATTCCTATGAAGGAAGGGGTTTAGCATAAAACAAGACATATCTTTTAGGAACCTCTTACTGCAAAATGCGCCCCACCCCCCCAACCCACCAAAAAAAAAAGTCCATGAAAACAACATGCTTAAATCTCATAAGAGACAGTAGAAAATAAAGACTAGTGTTAAGAACAGTGATTTTATCACAACAAAATAACATCCATCTCTGTGTATTGCTTACCACAGCTGGGAATGACAGAAAAAGACTCTCAGAAAGAAAACGAAGTGTCGCCTAATACGTACGTAATCTGCCTAACGGTGAGCAGCTATTTGATATGTATATGTGTGTGTATAAAAGGATTTCACAGAAGTGAGAGAAATACAGGCCAGTTGATTGGTTCAAGTTCCAGCTTTTGGGACTTTCCATGCCTCAGCTGGTACCTTCCTTGCTGAAATTAAATGGAAATATTGCCCACATACACAGACCTCAGTAATAATTCTCAAGAAAGAGACCAGACAATCAGTTGCGAGCAACCTAGAATATCCTGCTCCCTTATTAGACAAAAAAGTCCCAAGGACGGTTTGTTAGGTTCCTTTTACAGCTGGCCCACAGAGGCAAACCAGAGATGTCTGAAGACTGCCTGTCTGGAAGCCTCAGCATCCCTGGGAGGCTGCCCAGGCAGCAGAAACAGCAGTACCACGCTTCTCCTGCCTCCTTCCGACGAGGAGTGCCTGCACAGAAGCAGGGACACCAGCCGGGTGTAAGGCAGTTCTGCAGCGGTGGGGCAGTGCAGGCTGTGCCTCATCAGGCCCTGGACCCAGCAACCATTGCCTATAAAGCCCACTAAAGCTTTTGGATAAAAGTCACATATTTTCTATTTGGTTTTAAGTCTTCTAAAATACAATGAGTCTTTCTTGTCAGGTATCCAGCTATACCAAAAGAATAAACAGTTCCCTGGAGTTATTTTAGTTAGGGGTTTCTCCCAAATATTTTCAATATTTGAAACAAAGAGAACTGCAGAGGGTAAAAAAAGGCAGCAGTTCTCTCTATGGACTGCCACTGCCCAACCCTTATTAGCTACTTAGTTTTCAGACCAAAAATGTTCTCTTACCACAAGAAGAATCTGCACTGACAGCAAGAGTTTCCTTGGGTTTTACTTGGGAGAGTGGCTGAAGGCAACAGAAAACATTACTGTTCACCAAAAATTATACATTCTGAGGCAGGAATTTTGTTTTTATAAGTTTGTAACAGAAAAACTGCATTCTATTCAACTTTCAGAAAAACTAAGATGAAATAAAGGATTTTTCCAACTGCTATTTAAATCTCATGGAATGATCTTTAAAAAAAAAAAAAAAAAAAAAACAGCTAGAAGTTTAATTTTGTTTGCATTTTCTGTTTTACATTTTCTCAAAAGGATGATAAAGGGGAAAAGATGCCTATATGACTTTTCAAAGCACCATCCCCATATTTTGCTGCTGAAAGTGCTTCAAACCTAATGACGAATACTTAATCCACTATGGAATACATTCTGTGCTACATGTAGCCATTTTGGGGTATTAAAAAATTATGGGTTCAGAACTGTTACCTTCTATATGTTTTGTACTATCCAGTAACAGCAGCTACAGCTCTGCCTTATCTCTTGCCATATCTGTTCCTAGTTTCACTTTCTGAGGCCACAGTAAAACAGTAAATGCAGTGTGGGGTTTTGAAGTAGATCCTTTCTCTTGTTTCAATATAAAGGATATTTCTAAGACAGGATACCAAGCTCCATTTGCATAGCTGGCACTAAGATCTGAAGGACCCCTGTAAGGAATTGTCTAATTTCACTTTCCCATCGTCCCTACATGGCTAGCTCTTGCTTACTTCTGTGTAATAGTTGGCTATGAGCTTAGAAAAACATCTGATACTGACTGTAAATTTGCAAACAGACTCTCCTTGAAACAGCTAGATGATCTCAAACCCCAAACAAGACTTTGAGAACTGCGAATACCACAGATCTGACCCTTTAGAGTCTCTTTTTAGGAATTATTTGCCAATCACTAGGTAAAACAGGCAATGAATTGCTAAAGACATGTTTTCTATAACTTCTACAGTCAGACTTAATACCTACTTCAGTTACTGTAACAAGTGTTGCAACAGATGCTTTTGGGTTTAATGAAGACAGTCAAGCAGATTTATTCCCTATTTCTTCTAGAGGCGACTGAATAATTTTCAACAAATAACTTCCTCCAGTATAGTCTTTATTCTTGTGCCTATATTGAACAGCATATATCAGACTGCAGTTCTTTCTCCTAGAAATGAATCACTTCATGTCTTTGTAGATCAGCCAAGTCTGCTGCAACTCATGACTTAGCTGGAAGCAGTCGCTCCAGTGACACAGTCCTGTTCATCTTTCCCTAGCCAGCTGAGCATGCTATCGCCTGCGAGAGATCTCCTGTGTATGAGCTAAAGGGATATAACTTTGAGAACACTCAGCATTCCTTCAATTCTACTCATGGTGCAGCTCCATCTTTGCAATTATTTTCCCATCAACTGTACCTTTCGGAAATATGGACTCAGTTCCCACCCAGGTAAAGCAGACAATGTATCATACGGGTGGTTAAGCAGAGACAGTTCGTATCTTCTGAGCAGTTTAGGCAGAATTGAGTTTTGATGCCACAAAGATAAGAGGTTGTTTCTGGCCAAGTCCAGGCTGCTTCTCCCATAGGAAAGAAATATGAAGGGACAAACCACAGGTGAAGTCCCAGTGGTGCACTCTGGTGAGCAAAGCCCGTTATTCCTCATGTCAGGCGAGAGAGAATGGAAAATATGAGAAGGGGTGCTCCTTCCCTGCCCCCACCAACAGCTGCCCTTCCCACATCCCAGCCCTTCTCATGGGGCAGCAGCAACTGTTGGCAAGCCTTGCAGAGCAGCCAAATTCATCATTATAATTAAAGCTGATGCTACGCTTGCAGTCACTTGTCCCAGAGCTGCCTGCTGTGCATGTGCCTTGAGCCATCTTGCCTTTAAGCCCATGCATGTGACAAGTTCCTCCCATGTGCAGGATGGAGTGCCATATTTCAGATATATCTGCAAAAGATTTCAAGTGACTGCAATAAGCATAAGCACTACACCAATTCAATTGTTTTGTTGTATAAGATGCCCACTCATTGAGGCTGAAGACCCAAGCTAACTTGGAAGGAAAGAAGAAAAGAAACGCATCCCAAAGCAGATTCTCACATGTATGCCAAGCTCTGCTACACATGGTAGGGTAGAGGAGATAAAGCTTCCATCCTGTACCTATAGGTGTCTCTAGGACTGGATCTGGTTCATTTTCACAGTACTTACGCTGTGTTGGTCACAGGTCAGGTCTAAATGCATGTGAGCCTGGAAAGATTTTCTATGCACAAGGTCTCAGACTGCTTGTACCTGTCATTTGCACTATTTAAAATCAGAGTTGCTGTGGGGTTGTGTGTGGTCTAGAACCTCAGCTATAATGCATCTGAGGATCAAGCCAGGCAAAAGTTCACATGGTTATTGATGGTTATAAGGTTATGCTTTCAGATCTCTCTGAACAGAAAGCAAGCAGGTTATGGTCCTCATATTAAGCTTCTATGAATTGAACAAGGCTACAGAAACATTTAATAAATTCTAAAAATTAGAGCAGTAAAACATTACCACATACAGTGATTTCTTGGAGAGATTTATTCAAATTTCTGGGAAAAAAAAGTGAAGTTCCTGAAAATCCTCACATAAATAATACTTCTATTTTTTATTTAAAGTAAATGGCCTGAGTTTTTACAAAATCCTTAAATAGCTACTGTGTGCTATTAATAGCAACAAACACAGGCAACTTCCAAAGTTCACATGCAATATACAAAAGGAAGAACTTCCAAGGAATTTGCTGCAATCAGTTCAAATGAGGCAGATGGGTAAGAATATGCAACTCCTATGATTCAGAGAGTTAGTGCCAATATAGACTATGATATCAGACGTACTCAGCGACATTGTTGTACAAGAGAGGTCCCATTGTAACGCGCTGCATTAACAGCAGCAAAACCCTTGAGAATTTTCCAGGCCTTGTCAGCCCAGACTGCTTTGATGAATGGTATAAACAGAAGATGAAATAATCACTCACTAGTTTACAAGCACTGAAGTACAGTTATTAAAGATTTCTAGTCTGCATTATGACAGTGGCACAGTCATGCTTGGCATACAGGCGGATATCTGAGCTTATGGTTGTCCAACATCCCAAATTCCCATGTTGATTTTATATCTCTGAGGCTTATACCTCCAAAGACCTAGGGTTCTCCTCCTTCACATTGTATGTTCCTATAGAAAACAACTGAGACTAGAAAATTGAAGGGGGTTGTTCATCTGCTTGTCAGCACTTAGATAATAGCTTGTTGTTAAGAACATCAAGCAATTTTTCTAGTCTTTGTAGTTGGTTAATAAGAAAAACCCTCAGTACTTAAAATAAAGATTTAACAGACCATTTTAAGGAAATTAAACAGCACAATGTTAATGATGAACATACTTATGCTACACATCTGGGGGACAAAGTTGGGAGGATCGTCTGGGTCACTGACTGGTCCAATTCTCTGAAATCACAGGAAAAATACAATCAAGGGGTCAAGAACAGATCAGTCCTGTGAACACCAAGGATTGTTTTCTAAACCTTACACTACTGTTTTCAACCTGTGGTTCACAGACCAATCTAGGAAATTAAAAAAAAAAAAAAAAATCAAGTCTGTTTTCTGTAGATTTAAATTATCACCCCTCTCAGGAACTTTTCCAGAGAAATTGAAAAAACTTGAAAAGAATTGGCCTACAGCCATCCCAAAGTCTACAGTAAAAAGCCAAAGACCAGAACTGCGATGTGACTCAAGAGGAGAGCAGTGGAAATTCAGGACGTCATGCTGGCCCCAACAATATCAAGAAATGTGTTATGTCAAATAGTTCAGACAATCCTAAGAAATAGATCACAACCCACACAGCATAGAGAGTAAAAATGAAGTAGCAGGTCCCTACTTATCTCACCAGGGAGACAAATTCCTCCACAAGTCCAAATCTAGTTGAACCCATTTCTGGTTTAAGCAAATGCAGTTTAACAATAACAGAAATAATCAACAGGTGTGGCAATCTAATATATCAAACATCCCATCACTTCCTTTGGCCAGTCTGTTACTCTGGGTGATAAAAGGATGAGAGCGAAAAGAAGGGAGGGAATGTAATAAGGGATGAAGCAAAAGACTACCATGCACCTAAAGCTACGTTACAAGAGGTAGATCCCTTCTTTGGCCCTACAGACAGGTCAGAAGGACATATGAAGTAGGTGATAACACTACATGAGCACTGGGAAGAGGAACTCCAATCCCAGGGACACCGACAGAGGTCACAAAAATAAAGGTTTTTTCTTCTTTATTCTGCTGTACAGAGCAGAGCAGGGCAAGCACATGAGAAACTGCATTGGTAGCCCCATTTCTCTTCAGCTAGCAATTCTTATTCACCAGCAACCAGAGTTCGAGTCAAACTTCCACAATTTAAAACTTAATCTAGCACCAGCATCCAGAAAATCGATTGACCTTTCTCTGTATCAAAATAACTAATACTCTCAACAAGTTTACTTCCTATATTAATATTTTTCTATAGAAAAAGAGATAAAATAAGTTTATTATAAAATCTCAAAGAGAGAATAAAATTATGGGGAGAATTGAATAATTCTTTTTTAAGCAAACATATCCATCTTGAGACAACCTTCAATAAACTTTAGAACATTTCAAGCAATTTTATCAGCATTTAGGAAGGAAAAAGAACACCTTGAGGCCAGCCCTGTCAGCAAATATTTCCCATCTTCAGCTTAAATCTCAATATTATTCCAGATGAATGCATTGCAGGCACATTTTTTTAAAGCACTATAAACATTCTATTACATTGATGGCCACACTTTTCCCATGCGAGCCATTTGCAAATATGGATACCCTGGAAAAAAAGGGGACTGGTAATCATTTGGAAAGAACATGGACACACTTCATACTAACAACCTCTCATTAAGAAACTCAAAGGACATTTTTTAAGTTAGATTTATGAGACCAAGACTGAAGTACATTTACGTTTGTCTCTCTCTATGGTTTCACAAAGATGATGATTTTGTCATATCTGTTAGAAAACTTTCTGGCCAAAATCTAAAATAATCTGACTTTTTTTTAAACATCAATACAACATCACTACAAATATTAAAAAATTAAGAGAGTTGCAAAGTTCACATATAAATAGATCTTTTTTCAGAAGGTATTTCCTTTTCCCCATGCATACCTATTTTAGCTTTAGACCAGCTTCCTCAGCTGGTTCACGTTTTATCAACTGTATTGTAAGTTTTTCTATCGATTCTCAAGCTATTTATTAAGATTGTAATAACAAAATCCCACTTGAAAAACATGCTCAGCTTCAAAGTGCATTTTCCAAAGGCCCTAGAACCTAAGACTATTTCCCAGTTAATCTAAGAATCAGAAAATCTATTTGCAAGTCATACTTTCAAAGTAATCCTGAAGAAATAAAGACATATTTTTAAAAGACAGAACTCTCTAAATCCATATATTTATTTGTATTTCTTAAGTCCAATACACCTCACCAACAAAGTAGCTGGGAACAGATTTAAACTGCAAATTGACACAAGCCCTCATTTTGCCTTAAGGCACTTTCCAGGGGCACCGGAACCAACAGAGTCTTTCCAGCTGTCACCATGCTGTTCAAACTCCTCCTATTTCTTCTTCAGCCTCAGAGAGAATGATCTTATTGGTTCACCAAATTGTCCCAGGAAGTGAATTGAGCACTGCAGGCTCGCACCTTTTTCTGCCTTGATCATCTTGTGACTGAGTTTAACACAGAAATTTAACTAGGTGAAGTGTTGTGTGTACATATGATACATGTTTTTCTCTAGGGCCTTGTACAGTAGTTCTCTGATCTCATGCACTGCATTTTACAGTGTACAAATTTTACAGTTAACTTACACTCCATGCACAGGTTATGTACAGAGGTAAACTACACCCTTGGGCAACTAGCAGTGCTATTTCTCAAGAAATAAAAAAAAAAAAAAAAAAGAAAGAAAAAAACACCAAACAAAAAAGCCCACAATTTTATACTTTGTAAGTCTGTCACAAGTCACAGACTGTAAGCTTTTCTCCCTCCAAGACCTAAAGAACATCAACATTTTAAAGCACATTTTCTCTTTTTAAAAAATACATGAGAGATCTAAAATAATCTATTTCCTGATAATTACCCACATAACAGATTAATCATTTATTTTCCCGAGAAAATAAATTTCAGAGCCAAAACATTACACACATCCTGCTTCAAGTCTTCCTCTTACAGCTTTCTTTAGGAGATGTGCCACTTCCACTGACTCGAGACAACCATTCACAACTTCTCAGGGCAAGAGACAAGGCTCCAGTTTACGAACAATCTCCTTACAGGCCAGCAACAATAAAAGACCAGTTAGCAAGATTAGCAAAATCCAGTTTAGAGTCCCATTGCCACCATGAGAGCAGGACATGAACTCCCATCTTTCATCAGCTTTATTTCTTACATACCCATGAGGTGCTTTTCTGCATGTTGAGCCACGTAAAGGACAATGTCTCTTTCAAGATAATTAGCACAAGAAAGAAAATAAAAAGGCATTAAAATTATGACAATACATAATCACAGACATTTTATGAAGTACTTTTTGACCAAATTGCCATTTTAGTCTGAATGTACTTAACTGCCAGCATTGCCCTATAGCAAATATAACTAACCACTGTTGTAATTTCTTTTTTACATTACTGATACTTTGCCATTCTTTAGAGCTACTATGATGCTCTTGAGCAGCACCTCTGGCTTCTTGTCCATCCATTTTCTTCATTTCTTTATGATGTCAGAGATACACAGCTTTAAAGGTTAAAATCAAAAATAAAATTAAAAAGAGAGGAAGATTACCCATCATATCAGTGAAAGCAGGATGAGAGACTTAATTCTGTAATACAAACCCCAGGCTCATTGCAGCAGGCAACACAGAGGAAGCTGCGTGAAACTTAAAGCTTTCCCCTGGCATTCACTGAAAGGCGGTAAGTCTCCCAGACACACACATTTCATTTTCATAATGCAGTTCCACTTCTTCTAATGTAAATGGAAAAGACAAAACCTAGTTTTCTCCTGTAGATATAGTAACCATTCACAAATGTTAGAATATACTCTGAAAAGCATCTGTGTACTGCTGCCAACAGATGTTGTCATCATGATGATTAAAATGCAATGGAAATAGAATAATCCAGCAAATCACAAAAAGCATGTTCATAAAATCTATTGCATTGTGTAGTGGCAGGGAAGAGGGAAGCATGGGGGAAACACCATGCTGCTAAACAAGAGAAGGCAGGTTAAAAAGACATCAGAATTTGGAGAAATAGTTTACTTTTACAAACCTTGCTAGGAAGTAGAATGATGAATCTGCTGTCCATATATAAAACGGGGCATGACTGAAAGTGAGGAGGTGGCTCTGAAAAGGACAACCACAGGCAAAAAAGTATGTGTCTCACCAGCTAGATGCCTTTGAGAAACTAGAGTTTTGGTGAAGATCCCAGGCATAAAGATACCAGCTGCAACTATATGGTCTCTGACTTGGCAATAAGACACTAAGAATAAACCAAATGGATAACAGAAGAAAGCCCTTCCTGAGATAAATATTAGATTACTGGGAGGGGGAGGTGGGAGTGGGAATCTAATGAAAGACCACAAAATGCCTTTTAAGAACTAGGATTTCAGATTTGATTAAAATAAAAAAATCAGGCATCACTAGTCATTGCATTGCCCAGATGACTCTGAGTTTTAGCTGACATTATGTTTTATTTTTAAGCAACAGTGCAAAATGCACAGAGGACACACTAGGGTTACAAAAATGTAAACTGCCCTCAACACATGACACATTGGTTCACATGATTTGTGAACCAATCTTGCCATACCAGTGCCACTGCAACAGGCAGAGAAGGGAGGGAAAGATGACTCCAGCCACCTGCTTTAAGAAGACTGGCTGTAATCACACTTGACAACAGCACTTCTGCTTACCTGCGCTGCTGACTTTGTGTGTACCCATGCAGAGGTCAGGCAAGACCCCACTGGCTGCCGAAGCATTGTAACATATTTAATGGGTGCACTAACATGTGACTGAGGATACCACTTGTCTAGAAGCCTGGTACAAGACCTTCCTTCCAAGTGTTCCCTAACAGTTACCACACACAGTCCATCAGCTCCCTTACAATTCACTGAGGTTTCTTTAAAGGAGGGAGGGGGAAAAAAAAAAAAAACACCAAACACTAAGCAGTACTGAAATGTGAAATTACTTTTCATGTGGACTATACAACACTTTAATCCAGATACAGGCACTCTTATTTCAAGCTTCCCTGACAAATGCCTTTCTACAAGCAGATCAGTCAACCTCAACTTCTGCTAGACCACATCTTTCCCCATCTTGTCCTGTGAGCACACTTTGGAAATGCCTTTTCTTCTCTCAAGAATGGAAATGCCTGCCATGGGCTCATTATTTGCAGACTGATTACTTGCTAATACTGTGTCACCCCTGCCTTGCACCAGTCTTTTTAAAAATCCAGACCCATACTGTGCAAACATCTCGCTCAGACCAGAGGAAGCGCAAGCTTTTTCTATTTCTGTTTGGGTCACTAAGTCCTACCTATATCAAAAACACTGTTACTTCCACAGTAACTGAAGTACTTCAGGACAGAAGCAAGCTGAAAGAAAAAAAAGTTTCAGTGAAAATAAATTTAACGTAGATAATTGGGTTGTTCCCTTTTATTTTTTGTGCACTTCAACATTCTAGCCCCCTGTGTTTTGACCCTTGCAGACATCACATATTAAGTTCCTTTTCTCTGAGCCTCTCAGATAACTATTCTCATTCCAAAAATGTCTTCAAGTAGGATAAAAAATGGACAAAGCATTGGTCCTTTAGATTAAAATGCAGCTATATTCTACACAAGACAATGCTCAATTTATACCAGAGTTTTCCTTGGAGTTCTAAAGTATTTTTTAAATAAACATAAAATTGAGTCAAGCATTTGCAAACACACGGAAAAGACACTGAGAGGCTCTGTCTCCCATAAACCAACTCCTCCTTCCACCATCCCAAGTTTTACCTTTATCCAAGAGCAGAGAGGTTAAGAAAAAAAGGGCTATGGAAATGCTGCTCTAGATCATTATACAGTTTTTCCACTGAAAGTATTACCAAGTAGCAAATAATTGGTATTTCCTAAATATCAAGTAATGGTATAAAGTAGTCATTTACCTGCTGACAAAGGCAATTCTCATTAACTTTACAAACATACACTTATATGAAAAATCCTTTTATTCACCTTCTAAATAAGAACAAAGCAGATTGTCAATGAGATTTTGAGGATATTGAAAGTATTCCATCAGCAATGCTACTAGTTAAATTCTCAAAGACTAGATAAGGAACTTAAAAAGCAGAGGATTAAATGACTGGACTGAGAAACAGGATACATAATGAGAGGCTGGACCCTCAGGGAGTTTTTTTGGTTTGAGCTTGTATTTTTTTTAAGAGAGAAAGTCATTTCTTAGATATTATTCTGTTGAATATGGGGG
>VXBL01001827.1:222946-242862 GCA_013400195.1 Aramus guarauna
CAATGTTGCATTTCTAAGTATAAATGAGAGAGCTCATTTCAATTCTGCCATTCATCATTTGCAATCAGAAGACCGCTGATGTTTTGCGGTGGTGTACGTTGTTTAGATGCGGCAGTTGGCGCTAAAAGGTGAATACATTTGCCAACACTTTGCATATTAAGAATGTTATATGTCGCTATGATATTCCATCATCATCATGTAGGGGACAACTCATTACATATTATTATATAAGGTACCACTGGATTTACAGTACCCATGGAAGAATGACGTCTCATTAGAAATATGCAATGTAAATGCCCAACTACAGTGACAGTCACTATTCAAAGTTCAATTCCGTGGCAACAGATGTAATTCTATGCACATCTCCAATAGCTCTATTAGCTTTTCAAACCTCTGTGGTGATTTTAAGCTAACCTATCATGAGCTATTGCTTATTTCTGTTGTCAGAACAAAAGTGGCATGAAACCTGTGCCAAAGGGGTTTTGCTACTACAAGAGAAAAGTTTGAGTAAGGCTCTGAAAACTACATTGCAATTAAAAACACAGAATATCCTAGAAAGGTGAACTGAAAGGCTTGTGCAGTGCCACACTCGGAGCCTTGTGCCCAGGGCTCTGTCCCTCTGTGCTGCCATAACAAGAACGAGGCATATTCTGAAAGACATCACCAGAACTATGGCTGCAGGATATGCCTGGATCTGGAAAGACTCTCATGTTTACTGAGCATTTACAAAGCTGCTTCACAAGCAGGAGCTCTGCAAGACCAGAATGTTGAGACTTTTATCATATCATAGCCTATACCCAGAATAAATGCAGTAAGTTTAGGATTCAGCATTTCTCCTGTCTTGTCCTAACTTCTACCTGTTTACTATAGCTAAGCTGAGGCTTCCCTACATAAACATTGGAACAATGTTAAGAGCTTAAAACAGTGTGAGAAGCATTGCAAGGAATTATGGCTTTTGTTTGGGAAGGGGAAGAAGAGAAAGAAAAAAAAAAAAAAGACTCACAGTCTGGGTAGTCTAGACAGGTGAAATAATCTTCTCCACAGCTAGGCCTAGAGTTTTCTCAAGAATCTTTATCTCTGGGGGTGGGGGGTGGAGGGGGTGGAGTGGTGTTGATTCTCTAGTTCCCCTGACAGCACAAATCTATAATGGCCCATGCATTTATACCTAGCTAAGGAAAGAGTCAGCCCCTAAAATATGTTTGTGTATATATATGTGCACATATAGCAATGATTATTATTCCCTCTAAAAGTGAATGGAATTCCTTCTCTGTATCAGTTATATAGGTATAAAGGTGCAGCAAATACCTCCAATTGTTAGCTGCTCAGTCTATGGAGTTGGAAGAATTAAAAAAAATAAAAAAAAAATAAAAATAATACACAACACGGTAATACTCCCACTCCTTCCCCAAGAGCCAAGACATCTACAGTTAACACAAACACAAAAAGGTCAAATTTCATTGCATTTCAGAACAAGAAATTTAACAGCTCTGCTTCTCTTTGGAAATAGTAATGCAAAAACTAAAACCTACTATACATTCCTAACTTTGAGGATGTTTATGAAATTATGGAGAAAATTATGCTGGGAGTTACTGAAAAACACCTAAAGGACAACACAGCCATTGGTCACTGCCAATACAGGTTCATGAGAGGAAGGGCCTGTCTAATAAAGTTAGTTTCCTTTTACGACAAGGTCGCCCATCTAGTTGACCAAGGCAAGCCAGTTGATGTCATTTTTTTAGATTTCAGTAAAGCTTTCGATACTGTCTCTCACAGTATCCTTCTGGACAAAATGTCCAGCATACAGCTTGACAAAAACATAGTGCCATGGGTAAGCAACTGGCTGACAGGTTGGGCCCAAAGAGCTATGGTAAACAGGGTTAGATCAGGCTGGCGGCCAGTCACTGGTGGGGTTCTCCAGGGCTCAATTTTAGGGCCAGTTCTCCTTAACATTTTCATAAATGACTTGGATGTAAGACTAGAAGGTGTTGTGAGCAAGTTTGCGGATGACACCAAATTGGGAGGAGCTGTTGATTCCATTGAGGTTGGAGAGGCCTTGCAGAGAGATCTGGACAGGTTGGAGAACTGGGCAATCACCAACCACATGAGGTTTAACAAGGGCAAGTGCACCTGGGACGGGGCAACCCTGGCTATACATACAGACTGGGTGATGAGATGCTGGAGACCAGCCATGCTGGAAGGGATTTGGGGGTCTTGGTTGACAGCAAGTTGAATATGAGTCAACAGTGTGCCCAGGCTGCCAGGAAGGCCAACTGTATTCTGGGGTGCATCAAGCATGGCATTGCTAGCCAGTCTAGGGAAGCGATTGTCCCACTCTACACTGCGCTGGTGCAGCCACACCTCGAGTACTGCGTGCAGTTTTGGGCGCCACAGTATAAAAAGGACGTAAAACTATTGGAGAGCATCCAAAGGAGGGCAACAAAGATGGTGAAGGGTCTAGAGGGGGAGACATATGAAGAGAGGCTGAAGTCCCTTGGTTTATTCACCTAGAGAAGAAGAGACTGAGAGGAGACCTCATTGTGGCCTACAACTTCCTCACAAGGGGGAGCGAAGGGGCAGGCGCTGATCTCCTCCCTCTGATGACCAGTGATAGAACCCAAGGGAAGGGAATAAAGCTGTGACAGGGGAGGCTTAGGTTGGATATTAGGAAAAGGTTCTTCACCAAGAGGGTGGCCGGGCACCCCAGGCTCCCCAGGGTAGTGGTCACAGCCCCGAGCTTGACTGAGTTCAAGAAGCACCTGGATAATGCTCTCAGTCATATGCTCTGATTGGACTGGTCCTGTGTGGAGCCAGAAGTTGGAGTCAATCCTTATGGGACCCTTTCAACTCAGAACATCCTATGATTCTATAACTTGTGTTTAAAAAAATCATTTAATTGTCATTCTCCTGCAGTGACAGCCCGAGGTTTCAGTTGCTTTATTGAAGCCTCCTTCAGCTTATTGAAAACTTCTTTTCTCTCTTCATGGTTGATAGCATAGTATGATAATCTTCTAGCAGTAATGGACTAGAGTCTGTCTGCAAGAAGAGGCTGTTGAATTTATAGAGTTCTTTACGGGACAGTTGACATTCTTGGTTAATTTGTTGTGTGCCTACTAACAATCTGAAACTTTGCTACAGTCAACACTTTATTTGAATTGACATGCATTTTAAGATGCCATAAAGAAGGCAAAGCACTATTATTTCCAGATTTTTACCTGATTTAATTCAGCAGAGTACATACAACCTAGATTTGATTTAATTCATACTTATATTTGCTTAATTCAATCAGTTCAATACCTGTTGCATCTTGATAAGATTCATATTTACTTCCCTACTTCTCTCTTCCAACTGTGCCTTTTCATGCCTTATTTTTCTTTAACATGCATTTTCTTTACAACAGAAGAGGGCCTACATAGGCTTTTCCAGTCTCCCACATTTTTGTAGTTGCATAAATGCACTCTTTATGTAGTCCAAGGCAAGCTGTATCTGTGTTGGTAAATGTAATCTCTATCTTGGCATTTATGTTTAATAAACACTTTGATTCAGAAGAAACTCAAAAAGGAATCTGTTTATTCACAGCGCTTTAATAACACCAATATGTATTTTGTGGAGAGCTCTAACACACAGGTGGCCAAGGAATCCTCTGTCATTACCATTCAGGATGCAAGCATAACTCATAGTTACAGGAAAAACCCTTTCTCCCTCACTACTAAGCAAGCTCCTTGTCATTATATCCACTGGACACTGACTGGAGAAGGCTAAACTCCAAGCTTGTTTTGTTTTCCTGAGCATGAATCTTTTTTTTTTTTATATATATAAAAAGGAGCAAAGTAGGTGTGGTTGCCATCTTTGTTACAGTACAGATACATAAGGATGTGGCTCCCCAAGTAAAATTTTTTTCTTAATTCATAATTTAATAGTAGCCATATCAAGATAATCTATGAACTAACTTCATTGGCACTCATCTGAGAGGGAAAACCTTTACAAGATTCTCCACCACACATAAAATCCTCTCAAGGGGAACTCCTGCTCCTGGATGTTAAGGCAGAAGAGAATAGAAATGATACTGCATCCATTATCCGACTGGTTACATGTTATTCAAAAACATCTTGCACACCTCTTACTGATCTGTCCACATTGTACACACTGTCCAGTCTCAATGAGCTGCTATTATGGATGACAAGACATTGATAGGACAACTGTCCTCTGTCATCACAGCAACCCAGAGATAGACAAATCTGAAAAGCAAAACCCAAGATCTCATTACTTGTGTAACCTCCATAAATACATACTGACCGATCTCACACTTTCTCAGGTAAGAGGAGGCCAAGAATGACACCTACATTGTATACATACTTCATTGTGAATACATTTCCCAGTAGTCCCACTATTATAAAACTAATGAACACTTGACCATAAGAATATAAGGGAAGTGCAACTGATGTCGTCTACCTGGAGTTGTGCAAAGTATTTGACACTGTGTCACACAACATCCTTGTTTCTAAATTGGAGAGGCATGGATTTGATGGGCAACCTGGTCTAGTGGAGGGTGTCCCTGCCCATGGCAGGGAGTTGGAACTAGGTGATCTTTAAGGTTCCTTCCAACCCAACTCATTCTATGATAATATATCCTTGCCTTGTCAGAATTGATTGAAACTGCAGGGTGGGTACATCAGCCAGAGGAAAAAAGCAAGTTGCTAAAAGTTATCCTATGTTCACTTCAGTTGGCAGAAGACTCTGCAAAAGACATATTCTTGCTACTTCTCACTTTACCCATCTAGACGGTAACAAAACCGGTAAAGTAGATGCTGCTGCGTGGTGAAGCAAATAGCCAGAAAAGCCTGAACACGTACATTTGAAAAGTTCTGCCCTCCAGCCAAGACACAGTAACTGATCTTGTGTTTGTTCCTACTTCACTGCAAACTCCACTGAAGTGATGTAAGTAGAAAGATTTTGCTACAAGCCAGGAAATTGAACACTGCCCTTTGCTGCATCTCAGGCAAAGAATAGGGACCTTTTCAACTGCACTAACTCAGTCCTTTGCCATCACTAAATACTGATGTACTTTATGTGTGCAGAGTCCTTTAAAAACCTCACAATGCAGAGTACTCTAAGTGGAAAGTAATTTTACCTTTAAGAAAACCCAAACTTTCTCAATAGTCCATTCTAAACCATATTATATTTAATGACTATCTCACAATGGGCCACTTCTCCCAGCTGGTAAGGTCTCCCTTTTGGCTTGCAGTGCTGTGTCATGGAGGATTTTATTTTTTTCCAGCATGTTTTTGCAACATCTACTTCACAGCCATTTGTACAAACAAGGGCATATTTGCCTTTTCAGTGACTCCATTAGCATTAATGGTAGTCACACACACAGAGCAGGAGAGAATATATTCTCCCAGGGATCTGTGTTCTCTTCAGGAAGAGGTTGCCAGTCATGGAGTTCATAATTCATACTCATGTTTCCAGAAAGGGATGAAATGAAGATTTTATAACAGAAACATCAGCTTGACTGTCAATGTATGCTGACTTCAAAATTTATTCTAGCAAAGCCTTTGCTTATTGTATTTCTGTCTCTTAGAGGACATAAATAAATAAATAAAGACACCCCCCTCAAAAAAAAAAAAAAAAAAAGAAAATATCGAGCCAACCAGTATGGTAAACTGTCATGGTATTTCTTAAATTTCCTACTCAAAAAAGGCGATCTTTTTTTAAAGGCTGTGCAGTCCAGCCGTTGGAGCAGAGGGTCCATGATTCCTGGGCTCCATTCCCACCACAGTCACCGATTCATTTCATGACTAATTGAGTGGACTGTTGCATGAACATTGTATTCAGTTCTCAATTTAAGGGTGAACAAGAACATCAAGTTCCTTTCCTCAGTTACTGCACTCAGTCAGCTGTCCTACTTCTCTAGGAGGTGTAGGGGAAACACCTAGTTTATTTTTGGCTGGTCTAACAGGTAATTCTAAGTAATTTCAAGTCTGTAAATCATCAAGAGACTAGAAAAACTCTTCTCATACTTAAAATAATTTCAAACAGAAAATGCTTTGTGTGGACACCTTGAGACAGATAGGAAAAACTTTAGAGACTAGCCCACCCAGAATTACAAGCTGGTTATACTCACCTCTTAGTTACATTCAAGTGACTTCATTTCTGCTAGAGTAGGCACCTAAATCAGGTCTTCCACCTGAGAAAGGGGTGTCCTGATGACTAAGTGTTGGGGAGGAAGCGAGGGAAGAATATACACTTTTGAGAAAGAGAGGGGGGAAAAAAACCAAACAAACAAAACCACCTTAAAATATCTCCGTATGGCCTGGTGAGAAAGAGGGAAGAGAAAAAGAGAAAAGCGCACTACCTCCTTCCTACCTCTAAGCTATAGAGGGTGTTTGGGTGTATGAACATAGTAGCTTTTGAACCCAGGTTCCTCTGTGTCAAGAGGTTTGTTCATGCCAGGTTGATTTTCTGTGGCCATTTTATGCTGCTCCCTGAAAAGCAGCTATTTCCATAAATACTCCTGCCTATGAGCACACCTACCTATGAATACATCCAGGCATTCACAACCTTTCCAAAAATTTAAGTCACACAAGCCACATCTGAGCAGTGCCTCATCCCTTCACCACCTATCCATTCCCATTTACACAGCCTCAGTATAAGGCTTGTGTTGAAAACGTGAGTGTATATCATAGATACATTTGCAGTAGTCTTTATAGCATGGCCAGTAGAAACAGGTACCCCAGGACCACATGGCTTTGTATCATTCCACATAACACTGTTTGGGTGTTATTACCACAATATATACATTTAAGCCACAGAAAAAATATAAATTAAGAGCTCCAAAACACTCCAGTTCCTGGTAGGCAACATCTGAAAGCACTGCAAACTATGACCTCTTTTTATTGATTCTTATTAGAAATGAACTTAAAACTGTTACTCTACACACCTGACTTACCACTTCTGAGAGAAAGAATATAAAGAGGCCCAAACATTTTTTTCTGGTCTTCTGATAACTCAGAGATATTGCAGTAAAGGGTTTATGCAAAGGGCAGGGAGGATAAAAAATAGGCGCCACATTAAGTATCCAGCACTCCATGAATCACAGTCCCTTTCACAGCACCCTTGTGAAACTTCATTGACCAACGGTTTCTAAAGTTCCCAAGTTCTCTGATATCTTCATAATATCACTAAATAGACTCTATCATGCTTCCAATCTAACCTGTGCTGCATTATGCAGCAATATATTATACTACAGCTATATACTGTCCAGCTGAATGCAAGTCTGCAGTTGAAATAGCTTTGTTTGCTGCAGTGCTGTATTACCACACATGACTATACCAGGCAACATTGATTTTTAAGCAATGGCATTGATTACAACTCTTATTTTAAAAATGCTGGCAGGATACAGCCCTTAGATAAGTACTTTAAGACCAAATTTGAATTGCATTTCCCAGCAGCTCTCCTTTCTTTACAGAGACTATATAATAGAATTACGAGTAATGCTACTGACTTCAACGCGTATTGAAGATTTACACCAGTATGGTTTCAGTAATATGAGCTTTTAGCACTTCACACTTACACAACTATAATATGCTTTAGATTTTTTTTTTTAATGTAAAACTCTTCCCCCCCCCCTCCCCCACTAGCTAAGAAAGATGCTTGTTTTCCTGAGACATAAATTTATTAAATTGAATTTGACCTTTTAGAGCATACTTAGGTAGGGATTTCTGCTCCCTAGAAACTCAGACAGATTCTTTGCATACTGCTCTGAGTCATGCAAGAGTCTACAAGCAGGTAAGCAAACCACTTTTGGAAGAATACTTTACATTAAATAAATTATACAGGAGGGGAAGGGGGGGAGGGGAAGTGTGTGTGTGTAATCTACCTTGTGCATATTCTTGCACCTACATTTTAAATGACATACTTGAGGGTATAAAATCATTACAGAGTTTTCACGCTCTCGAGTAGTCCTCCAGATTTATCACCACCATATCATTACTTGACCAGTTTCCCTGGGGTGCTGTTTACTCCATTCCAAAACTAACTTTTAAATACCTCTCCAAGAGTTCTATGCAGATTGTGCATTTGTTCTCATATCCTCAATGGCTCCTAAATTGCTAAAAAAACTCCTGGTTATCTTACTGCTTTGCCAGCTTAATCCCAATTTGCAAAGTGAGTTTTTTTGCAATAACACACAAGGACCATATTTTTCTACTTCTGGCTTCTTCCTGCTGGGAAGGCTGTTGAGTGCATGAATGCCTTCACCTGTGCTGGTCTATATGCAGATCCACAAAATCTGCTACCCAAGAAGGTAAACACCCTTTTCCTCACACAGGAGGTGGAGGAAATCCAAGAATTGTTAGGCTTTACCCTTCTTACCACAAACTCCTTGTTTCACTCTTAGGACATATAAACACCAGGAATATAAAACCCTGAAGTATACAGGGACCTTTATATCACGTGTTACAACAAAGCAAGATTCTGTTTCTGTGCCTTGTTTGGAGCATACCTCTAAATTGTTATTAGCCATTTATGCTTTAGATGGACTTACCATTATTGATAAATTATATTTACTTTCCTCAATGATTTGTTCAGAGAGCTTTGACTCCACCACTTGACTTGGGATTATTAGGTAAGATAGATTTCCCTTTCAAGGGGCAGATTTACAGTCAGGGTCCAAAGAAATCCAGTAGAAACACTAACTGAAGATGTGTCTATTGTTCAATCACTCCACATATTTCCTATAATTTACCAAGCAAAATGCATTTAAGATAGATAGGTGACATAGCAGCATTTGCCACCATTAAGCCCTATTGTTCACTCCAAGCCTCTGCATTCATGGATTCACCCTTAAGGGCAAACCAGTCCTAAGAAACGGATAAAAGCCATAGCTGCTCCACCACCTTCATCTATGTCACCTGAATTAACAGGGCTTACCAAGAAGGGCACAGGAGGACCAGTAGCAAGTGCCATAGTCCTCCTGAACCCTGAAAACCTTCTTCACTTGATTTAGGAAGAGTCCACACAACAGAGTGACTTAGCCTCCCCTCCGCACAGAGAAAACCTCAAAATTTCCATACAATAAGAGAAGAAAGTTAGATTGGCTTAGGATCACCACAGTAAAATTTTCACTTCTCCACAGGTCCCTCATTTCACTGTCAAAATAAAGGACCTGTGGAGAAGTCTTTCCCCACCCAGAGTAATGTAATTGCTCTCAGCACTACTACACTGTGGAGAGCTGCTGGACAGTTTTGCTTCAGCCACTCTATCTTCTCCTGTTGCTCTGTTGCCACCTACTCGGATTTCTTTTGAAAACTCAGAAGTTCCTTTTATTGCAAACTAGCTACTGACCATCTTTGTACTATATATGTAGAAAAGAAGCCTCTTAATAAATACATCACAGACACCTTTCAGTGAACTTTTACCTCTCTCTAATTCCACATTGAAGAGAAATGCTATTACAGTAAGGAACAATTATAACAAAACATCCCTGCAAATCTGTGCGTCTTGGTACGCTTTATCAACTCATAGTTATATCTTCCCATCCATTTAAGATAACAAACCTCACAACTTTGTTTTCTTAATAATTATATATGCTTGTCAGACTTTAAGTGCAGTACTTGAGAGACATTTTTTCCCTGCAAGACATTGTTGTTTTTTTTTTTCACCCCAGCATGCCCAAGACACCCAGTTCAACAAATTTTTGGCAATGCCCAATATATGTTAGCAACAAAGAATTTTTCCCTTCCCTGTTCAAAGTGAAAGTGGACACGTATGCATGGATTTTGTGTAATAATCTGGGAAGAATAACTTCACATTATAATCTGGGCTCAGTATTTTTTGCAGCAGCAGCCTTTCTGGCCCCAGAAGATGAAGCCCTCCATCAGTGATATCATTCCTTTTCTTTTTGCCCACCTACCCACATCATTGCCTGACTACAAAACCACATGAGCAGAAGTAAAATCTGTCAGGTCATTCAAAGTCACAGATCATCACCTGGTCATGCACTCATATTTACCTAGGTCATTACTAGTGAAAATCACAAGATCCTAAGTTTGCATTATGTGGATACATATGCTGGATGTGTAGGCCAACCACAGGGCCAACTGCCACTAGATGGAGAACAAACCTAGAAATTTGCCTAACTGTGTTAAAGAGATGGAAACTGCAAGCTGCCCCACTCCCTACCTCAAGGTTAAGTCCTGTGCACGGTTCCTGCATGACACCTGTTAACCAGGTACATGGGCACAAATCCACAGCTTCTCTCCCTTTCAGTGGCAGTAGCCTGTCTGTTCCATTCCATCAGTGGTTGCCACCATATTTTAGTGTAGATTGGCCAATACAGCCTGAAAGGATGCATTTTAAAAAAACCCACAGTGAATGATTTCTATTTAGACTTCTAAATGCTGGAGCGGAAGTTCTCACTATCTGCAGTTAGGAGCAAATCACATGATTTTCTGTGCACAGGATGAAAACATCCTTCTGTTGATGAAGGTGGCAACACACCAGCTCAAACGATTTTCCATTAGAACACAATCAAACTTTATATTGCTTATAGAGGGGAAACAGATTCAGGATACTGTCTGAGACTAAAAGAGACTCTTGAACACCTGTGAAGAAACAAAACCAAGAGGCAAGCAAATTTGTCATCTGTTGGTTTCTGTAACCTTGAGCTCATCTTGTTGCAATGTAGTGGAATAAATCTGTTCTGTGCATTTATGGATTTCATTTCAAGGCTGAACAAGAAAAAAAACATTTAAATAACCATAGTCGTACTAAGCTGATTCACTATACAGTTTTACTAAACTAATTAAAGATGGAATAATGCAATGAACAAAATTGAGTGAACAGTTACAATTAAATCAATAGGTTCAAAGGATCAGATCACTAAATTAATACAGCAACAGATAACCAAATCAGCTCACAAGAAGAATAAGCTTTCTAGCTCACAGGAAAAAAAGAATGAATTGCTTTAGCTTAATGCTACAGAGAGAGGATTTAAAGGAATAGCCAGCTCCCTTTCAACACAAGGCCACAACCAGTGCTAGCTTGTATGTAGTCCATAAACCATGCTGGTGAAGAGCACAGGCAACTGCTCAGCGTACTGTTTCAGATTTCAAGAGACAATAAAATATAGATGAGGAAACAAAGCCAATTGGCCAGCAGCAAGTCTGACCTTAAACTCAAGCCAAGAGAAGTTTCCACTGGGGTGGCAGCCCCTGGTTCTTAACTAGTGAGGCTATGCTTACTGGACTTCACAGCAATGTCACTTCCCACTTATTCTTCATTGTTATCATATACTACTGTACAGTGTTAATTCTTCTTTTACAGTAGCCAAAAGATGACCTTTAACAGTAGCTTTTTAGCTTTACTGCTTAGTCCTCAAAATCTAATAATTCACTGAAGTGTTTACAATTCCTCTTAGGAGATTTTTTTTCAGGTGGTCCATCCATACACTCACTAACGCAACATGTGGTTCTGTACGCAACAGAACTTCGCAAGACTGTTTTATCAACTTACAATGTAGCCTTCTCTCAGCAGGATTATTCATTTTGGCCTCCTTTCTCTACCTGCATGTCCGCTGCCATGTAACTTAGTTTTTGGTTGCTTTTTTATATTTTAAATTCTTGAAGAAGAGGTGGAAGGGTGACTGAAATATACATACACTGCAACCACTCAAGCCTTTCTCATTTTTTACAAAACTAGGCAGAAGAGTAAAACATAGAGGTCTCCCTTTAGATACAAGGGATAAAAATTAAGGTCTCTAGCTCACACAGTAGCCAGAAATTCTTGGCCAGTTTGAAATGCATTAAATGTCTCCAGGCCGACTTTTTAGTAGTAGCTTGAATTTTCACCTCTCCATTTCTTTTTCATTTGCCCACCAGTGAAAAGTTTATTGGGGATACTATTGCAAAAAGCGTGGCTTCCTCTAGCACTTTGATAATGATGAGTTAGATATAGGAGGCTGGATTCTGTTCTCATTGCTCTAGGAATACAACAGGAATATAAAAATCAATCCCTCGTTTACAATTTAATGATCACCCTCATAGATAAGGGCAACAAACTGACTGACTGAGCAAGTACTGAGTCTGCAGGCTCACCCCAGGGACAGCTTTAAGCCCGGGCTTTGGACTGGTTTTCTCCCCACCACTAGTTGGATTAATGCAGTCCTCCTTCACAGACACAGCACAACCTCTGGCTCTAAGGAGGGATCCAGAGAAGCCAACACAGCTCTCAGGGCCAGCCTGTCTCAGCAGAATGGCTGCACCATGAAAACTGTAGTGGAAGCTCAAGTTCCACCTGTAAATAGCCATTCATGGCCACAGGTCCAAATTCCACTTCTATAATCATTCTTTATGCATTTTGACTAATAGACAAATAGCTATTAATGAAACTATTATCAGGCTACTGGTCTCACTCCTCATTAAGACAAAGAGGCAGTTTCATTCCTTTCATGACATTATCTACCAACAAATACTGCAAAACAATTCACAAAAGAACAAAGCTTCCCTTTTTTATGTTTGCAAGAAATTTTCCTTACAAGAATAAGTCTTTTCTGGAAGAAAAATACAGCAACGTCCAAAATAAGTATGACTCTGTGTAAAAATCAATCCCAGAATGCCACAGACCAAAATAAGTGCTGGTAGGAATCACCTTCCTTCTTGAGAGCTGAAAAGGTCTCAGATGACCTGTTATCTTGGAAAAGATGAATCCTTGCCAAGAAATCACTAGGAACTGCTGATGCAAAACCAAAACCCTTACATGGGTGTAGCATCAACAAGGCCTTAAATAAGCTGACAGGACTTCGAATGCACAAAGAATGGAAATGTACCAAATAATAAGGGTTGTTTTCTCTTTAATACCTTCTCTGTTCCAAAGCACACTTTTGACTTGCTGATCTATTTTCTTTTAACAAGATGGTTTAGTTCATTACTTCTTACATGACTAAAAGCAGCACATTGCTTTCCTTCCACAAAAGACAATAAATAACATTAAGGGAGTTATACAAGAGAAGGTAGAGTAACTTTACAACAGAAAGAATTTCATAATGGCAAGATACAGGATAATAGTCTTAAGACAACATCATAATAAAATGTACGTTTTTATGTAACACCCTTTTAGATTGATTTTTCTACATTCCTAATGCTCCCATAACCATCTTTTGACATTTCACCTGCACAGCTGGTTACACCTTCCATAAGCAATCTCTGTCTATGTAGCATTATTATTCTTTTAAAAGGAATTTCTTTCACCTCCTTTCAACTAAGACTTACGTTAAACCTAATTGCCAGTTACCACCCTCCCTACTAGAAAAAGAAAATCTGATTTCCAACCATTTGAAATCCATCCTTATTGTAAAATACAATATAATCATAATGGAAGTATATGCACATTATAGGAATAAGATTAGCAGAAAACAAACAAAAAAAAAGTGAGTGCCACTTGCATTCTTGGTGTCTAACTTGAAACGTTAATTCACAGATGAGCACAGCCTTATAATAATTACACCATGTATATTACAAACAGAATTACCAGCAAGAGGCAAAAAAGGTATTAGTTGCTTGCTTATGATTAATAAAGTAGTTAACAGAGAAGGAATATTATTCTTGCTGGGTGCTCGTTATGCATTTGGTAATCTCTATTTATAGGACAATGAAACATGGGGTTTATAAAATGCCATCTGTTGGTTTCTTTTTAATGTATAGGATTTCTGACTTCAGGAGCTGCAGTTCAGCAGTGTTGACAGTGCTACAACATGTACTACTAAAGCCTTTGGTTATGAGAACTTGAGCCATTAAACATCAAGAAGCAGGTTGGATAGATATCCCGAGTAGTGCACCTCCTGTCTTCTTATGCTAATCTATTTAAAAAGTAATTCACACTTTCATGTAATCGATTTCGATCAGTCATTCTGATAGCATAACATACACAAAATGATATATTGGAATGATCCATAAGTGTGATAGAAGTGATTTTGTTCTTTGATCTCCACAAGAAAAGGTATCTCCTGAGAGAAGTTCACAGAGATCTAAAACTACAACAGGCAAAACAGCAGCTACTCTTTTTCTTTAAAAAAACAAAACCACAAGCATGAAAAAAAAAAAAATCTTTCTTAAAGCACAGAAGAGTTAGAATCAGATATACCTGCGTTAAATTTGTCAGTACCTAAAGCATGCATTTTTCTTATATATTAACCACAAAAATGAAGTACTCATAATGAATGTTAATATTGGAGCGTACCAGCTATAGTAAGTTTGACTGTCTTGACTTCTATACCTAATTATGTCACCAAAACGCCCAATATCCAGAGCTTTGAGCATAAACTGCTGGTTTTAATGCAATTAATTAAATTGTGATTGACTTTTTTGAAATAGGTCACTAAGTTTTCATATCAGCATAAAGTTGGAGGGGGTTATGTCACTGGCTAAAGGTCTAATTAGGACTACTGACTCCAACAGGAACCATAAACACTAAGCTGCTCATAGGGCAAGCAAACACAGAAGAAATAGCTAAGCACTGCCAGGGAGAATATACACTTTGGCAGTTTCTTAGGGATATCAATATACAATTTCTGTTTCCACTTTCAATTGCTTTCACCTCGACTGCAGTCTCTGCTCTTGCCTCAGTCTTCTACTCCTACCTTGCCACAGTCCTTCATTGTGTTCCTCTATCACAGCCTGTCAGATAACTGAAAGCATCAGCTGCCCAGGACAGGAGCTGTCGTCTTTGCTGTTTCTCTACAGCACTACAACAAAGCAGCCTGATGTCTGAACCAACAGGATTATAATGCCTTCCATCCCAGAATGCAGGATTTGCTGCCCTCTCAGAGGTTAGATAAATGGCAGAAATTGCCACGTTTCTACCAAAAATGAGGTCACTGTTTGACTGTTCACAGCTCTCAGTGTTAAGACAGGTTGACATAAGTATTTGAGGGAAATGGAAAAGTTTTGACAATAACTTTGCATTTTTGATACACAAAGAGCAGCAGCATGTGCTGCTTATAGCCTGGACTCACTTAGACTAAGAAATGCCATCAAGAACACCACCACATAAAAAACCTCCAAACATCCCCCCCGCAAAAAAAGCTGTTTCATGAAAGGGCACCCAAACAACCTCCAATATCAATCTTTTCAGTGATGCACTCAAAAAGCAAACTGATGTTTTCCTTTCTCTTAGAGATACAGTTTACAGGAAATACTGGAATTTGGCCAGAAGATCAAGGCTAAGTGCAAATGGACTGAGGCTTTTGAGGTCAATATGGAGAATTCCTATTTGTGTCCTACAGATGCCTTATGAAGGAAATCATATTGTTTTTCTAGACAATCCACTGTCAGTGAGGTATTCTTACAAAACTCAGAGACCATTAAGCTAATGGTAGACAAGTTTAGCAGGAGATCAGGGCAATTCAGTAAACCATGTCGGCACGAATCACAGTAACCTCACTAGTTTATGAAAAGTGACGCAGTAACAAGCAGAGGAGCAATGAATAATATCAGGAAGAAATGAGATGAACTAAAATGCTTTCAGTTGGCACAAATAATTCTAAAATGAAAATTGGAAAACATTGTCTGTAATTTACTTAAATGCCACTACTTAAAGTTTGTTCAAACTCATTTAAATGAATGGTGGTTATCTCTAGATGCAGCAAATAAATAATCAATGTACCCTCATGTTGAAATCTGCCTAAAGTGGAAACACAAATAGATGTTGTTTTCACCCCTTTGGAGAATATATAGTTATGATTCAGCTTACGCTTGCTAATAACATCCCTTTCTTTTTTTCCCATCCTCTCGTTTGTTAGATTAAAGGCTGCTCTTACATCATTTACCACAGAGTATTTCAGTAGTAACTAGTGGTATGTTCGTTAGAACAATGTTACAGGTTATGAAACATTTTTTCATTCCTATATTTTGCTTTGTGCTTTTGCAGTAGCCTAGAATCCCCATGTGCTTTATCTTAAAAAAAAAAAACAAAAAAAAACAAAAAAAAAAAACCCACAAACAAAAAAAAAAAAAACCAATAAATAAAACCCNCAAACAAACAAAAAAAAAACCACTAAATGAAGCCCCAGAGAACGATACTATCCATGCTTAGCCTGGAGAGACAGGTCTCTTGAGGTATTTTGGGTCATTTTAATTAAATTGTTCTAAAGGTCACCAAGGGGCACACAGACATCAATGAGCCAAATACTGAGTGGTTCCCATTACCTGGAACTTCTAATTAACAGAAGCCCTGTAATTAAACAGTTATAAAAATTGGATTTTTTTTTTTTTTTTAATTGATCTGAATGGAAAGGCAAATAGGGGCTTGTACATTTCCAGAAAGAAAGAGGATTCCCATTAGTACCATATAAAGTGTCCAATTCAACAGTAGTGCGTTTGGAAAGACGCAAAGTAAAGTACAAGGGAGTTTATTTACAGGGTATACCTTAAGCCTTGTCAAGTTGAACCAGTGAGGTGAAGAGAACACACAGAGCTCCCTTTGACTGAAACTCTGCTCAGGCAGAAACTTGCTGCCTTGATCACTCCCTCACTCCCCTCAAGGGCTCCCAAAAACAGTAAAGCAGAGCCATCTGGTTAACACACTTCCTTCCCACACATCCTTTTCCCTCAGCCCCTGCATGTTACACTTTGGAACCTGACATCCCTTAGACCTCTCAGCTTGAAAAACGTGACTTTGCTGTAAATTTTCCCTTTGATCGGTCGCTCTAAACACAAAGGATGCAGGGATCTAGCAGCCCAAAGCAGTGCTGACAGCCACTATTGCTTGACATCTTCAATCATCCCCAAAGACAGCTTCATTATGGGCCTCTATAACTCCATAACCTTTAATACACAAGTCAAGTCCTTCTCTTCTTTTAGTGTAAGCAATATTAACTGTGGATCAAACACTCTAAGGTGAATGAAAAGATAATTAAAGCACTTATTTCCAATCTTAAGAAGTCAAAAATGCATCTTATTCTCAAAATATGAGTGATCATAGTAAAGTGGCTTTGAAAAAGTCCTTATTTAATTGCACATTGTAACAGTTTTACCAAAAAAAGCCTTTCTGAAAAACACTACTAATGTGGCCATCACTCACACTTTATTTTCACAGGTTTAAATCACAGTTGCATAGGGAAACATTTGTTTCTGTTGATACCTTCAGGCAACATGGCATACCAAGTCACCAAACAGGTGAAGGAAGCAAGATCACTCAACCAGTTCCTTGAAATAGATCTCTCATTTACTTTTAGATGGCTCTTGGGACTAGAAGCAGTAAGTAGACTTATAGTCCACCAGTGTTTGGCCATACTAGGCTCCACTGTGAAACAGTTCACAAAGCACATCAGAGAATTTCTAAATTCATTCCCCAATTTCACATTATACAGCTGGAGGGAAAAAAACAACCAACCAACCAAAACCCCACACACAAACAAAACCAATACAAAAAAAACCCCACCATCTGTAGAAGACAATGCAAATTCCTAATTAAAAAAAAAAAGAGGGTGATAGATTGTTTCCTAATGGTAAAATAAAAGTATGTTATATTCTCAAATAACTATTCCTACTCATAAAACATATCCAAAAATGTCTGTGCTCCTTATGCACTCAGTGTCAGTAGATTTTCACTTGCCTTTTTTAAACTCTGTTATTCAATGAACATCATTTAAAAAAACCACAAACCCATCTTCAGATTTCTGATGCATGTAGCAAATACATACTTTAAAGAAAGGCATGACTTTACCCACCCCATATGCTGGATGACCTACTAGGCAGAAAGCTAGACTGGACTTCTCCAAGGAAGCCCTGCAGGGAATCATCAGTTCTGCACTAAGGGATCAGCAGAGTCCTAGAGAAACTATGGCAAGATAGGTTTCATAGTCACAGACACAGAACTTAAAAACCTAATGTCTTCCAAGAAAGCATCCCTTATTTTGTTTATATATCCTTTAAATATAAAATATATTTATTTTATATGCATATAAATGTTATGTATTTAAAGGAATTTACCTCCAGAGGGGGAAAAAATATTAAGATTTCAGGCCTGTAGGTTAAATGGATGAGGCAACACTAACACAAGGATGTTGGGAAGGAAAATCCTGAACACTTATCCATAAATGCAGAACCTAATCTTGTTTGTGTGAATACTCACTCTCTAAAGGAATAAATAAGTCAGAGTTAACCTTCCAACAGTGACTTTATGATGTCTATGTCCAAAATCCCTATCCAAACAGAGCTTTGCAAGAGTTTACATCTTGAACTCCAGACCAGGATGCTTCATAATCTAACATTCTCTGTAATCAGATACACACCTCCATGTAATGACATATATGTCTAGGTATAGCAATTCAGAACCAAGTTTAGATATTGAACAACTGAAATCCATCAGTATTTGCTTCCAGAGTTCAGACTCATCTTTAGCTGTGGCAGATATACAATCAGGACATTTCATAACTGCCTTTCAAAACCTTATTACAACTACACAGTTCAATAGTCTTAAAATAAATAGTGCATCATCAGCTAAGTATTGAAATAAACATTTCACCACTTTACGCATCATCAGACTCATTTCAGTGCATGGTAGGTCATCAACATTTTGACTCAGCCCAATTTCAGCAGCACTAAATGCTTAAGTGCCACATATCCTAGATTAGTTTCACATGGGACATTCCTAATCATGAATGATAGGCAGAAATTTGCAGAAGACACTTGAGGCTCCGACAAGATGTTCCAGGATCATTTCAGTGTTGTCAAGAAAAAAAATAAAAATTAGTGCAGGAGGAACACCACGATCAAGCAACTTGGCTAGCTCTTAAAGCAGAACATGGAGCTTTGCATGACATTCCATAAAATGCTTTCTTACATATATGGTCAGTTTGAATTTCTAGGTTAAGATAATAATTCTTTAAAAAGGGAGAAAGTTTAGCTGCTCTTTAACTCCCTGAGGTGACCTTATGTTCTAACATTATTAGGAGGCCTGGCCTTGATGGGAATGCAGTGAGTAAACTTGAACAAGTCATTTACCATCCGTGCATTTGTTTTCCCTTTCTGACATGGGAATGATACCTCTATTTTTAAACATGTTAATACCTATCAAAAAATGCTTGCCATTGCAAAAAAAAAGCTGGGATATTTTTAGCGTATTTCTATTCATGCCATTTGCAGGCTACCATGAACATGACTGTGGTGGCACTGCATGGCCAGTAAGTAGATGAGGAATCTTCTGAGGCAGCTCCCTGGCTATTCTGCTGGCCCTTAGCCTGTTTCAGCTAATTACAGTCTCACTACAATTCAAGAGTACTGGAGGGGAGAGGGCAGAAATAAATAAATAGTCTGACACCTTTTCCACTAGCCCTGTGTAATCTCTTTCTAGGGTCCTAAGGATAACTATCAAACTCCTGGCCAGCAATGATCATCAGCTACTCAGGAAAGACAGGCTGAATATAATTTTGAAAGAAGCATTCTCCAGAAATCACCAGAGTATCATAAAATAGCTAACCAACATTTCATTTCCTCTTTCTGAGGCAGATTGTGAGACTGCTCTTAGCATATATATGCCTTTCATGCACTTGACCCCTGTAATCTAGGTATGGACTTAGACTAAGTCAACGGACTTCTTAGTTAATTATCTCTTTCTAGTGATGGATGAGAATCACACGCCTTATAATAATGCTGCTATTATTAGCTTGATTGCCTGCCTTTGATACTGTCACAGAAGCATACAGGTTATCTCTAATCTGATTTATCTTGTCCAGAAAATAAATTGACTTCCTTAGAGTAGGAAGGCCTCAGAGTTGAGTCACCTACACACCTCAGCAGGCAGCAATAGGGTCTGCCCTTCAAGTGAGAAAACAAGCTCCAGAAAAGCTGTTCACTCTCTCAATTCTTCCCACAGCTGGGAGGAAGGATGGGGAAGAGTTCAAGTTGATTCCGCGCAGTCAC
>VXBL01001827.1:242875-341994 GCA_013400195.1 Aramus guarauna
CACACTCCTCCCCCCCCCCCCCCCCCCCCAGAACTAAGCATAGTGAACATTTTGTATTTACTTTTGAAACTAAAGGCCAAGTTGAAGCAATTTATTTTGTTTTAAAGTGCAGTGCCAAATCAAATGATCTGGCCACAATTATCTGTATCTTTTCCCACCTCCCTCCCCCCAAAAAACTATATGAAGTCATATCACACAGATTGTTTCAGTTGAGTCAGTCATGCATTTTCAGGGGAGGAGAAGAGGGAGAGAGAAAGAGGGAGAGAGAAAGAGGGAGAGAGAAAGAGGGAGAGAGAAAGAGGGAGAGAGAAAGAGGGAGAGAGAAAGAGGGAGAGAGAAAGAGGGAGAGAGAAAGAGGGAGAGAGAAAGAGGGAGAGAGAAAGAGGGAGAGAGAAAGAGACTTTGACACAGTTTAACTTCTCTTTTGAGAGATTTCATTCTTTTCAGTTCAGACATTTCTGCTGATAACCATGACATGGTCATTTTTCCCCCCACCCCCCCACACCAGACGTTTCACACCACCAGTTTGAAGGGGTTGGTCAGTGACAAGGGGCCTAGGCAGGAAACACAAATGCCAGTGGGTTTTTTTTGTACCAAGTCATATCAGCTGCACAGCTTTCCCTGATCTGACTTGTGCAGTGCAGCTCAGGACTAGTGTCTGTGCCTTCCTGAAATAAAGACGCAGGTGAAAAATTAGACAGCTACCTTTCAGGTAAAACTAAGGTAGTCACAGTGGATTGGTGCCAGAGGTAGTTGTACTCCTCCACGAAAAGGGACTGAATCAGTGAGTTAATTTCAGCCATAGCATTACAGCAACAGTCTGGGCAGCTTTTCCTTCTGCATTTTTGAATGCAGACTTTCCCATCGTTACCTATACTTTCATCACCTCAAGACTGAGGCTGTTAACAGCACATCCCAGACTCTCCATCTGAGAATCATCAAATGACTGAAGCAGAGTTAGACTCCTCATTGCCACGTGCCGGTGTCAGTGCTCAAGTAATAGCTCTGACTGCACTCAACTAGCAGCTAAAATTGAAGGTGCTGATCAAGATCTATAATGCCTTACATAGCCAAAAGCCTGTCCTTCAAAAGAAATAATTTTGGTCTGTCTGCCATGTTCCTATGACTCTGGTGAGCCAAGATGAACAAGCCGAATGCTTCTTCCACAGTCACACATGTGCCTGCCCATGTGGACCAGGTATCCTTCAGATCCGGCCTCTTGCCCTAGGGAATTTCTGGCTGAACTGCAGAAGACAGCAATATATGAAGGCTTCGGAGAAAAAAAGTTTGCATTTTCCAGATAATAGAAAGGTAGAAGGAAGTTTCTTTAAGTGCTTGCTGGTCAAATTCTTATTTAAATGATTACTGCCATGGTGCTGAGAGTTTATTGTGTTATTAATAATTTCTCAGAGCTTCACACAGGTGTTTCATTTTAAAGCTAAAATAAGAGTGCCTTAAACTATGACTACTGCTTACATCCGATTTAGATACATGCTAACACATTCTTTTTGGGGTTTTATCAAATATAAAATTCCTGGTAACCCAGATTTGATATTTTATGCAGAACTATTTCAAGAAAATCTCGCAGTGATGCATCTGATTCATCTGCTCCCTTCCTGGTAAATACCAAGCCCTTTTTATAAATAGAGACATTTTGGACAGAAGGCTGAGGAGCTACAGTGCAACAGTGCCATCCCCTGTCTGCAAAAATCATTGTCTCTCTCAGAAAAGGCGAGGACTAAAATGCTCCACCAGTGCCTGCTGTATCTAGATGGAAGGTTACCAGAGAACAGCAACATGAGAACCATGTGCACTGCATCATAGTAATGCTGCTGGGGAATTTCGCTGTACAACCTAAGTTCTGAAAAAAGTTTCTTTCTAGCTAGTGCCATCAACTTTGTGTCAAAATATATTGCAAGAGATTCCACAAATTTTACATTTAAACTCAGTTTTCAGGATACCATCCAGCACACAGTCTGGGGGAGGGAAAGTAATTTGCATGTTTTGTAGTAAGAGGAAAGGAGCAAATTCCCACACACTGCTAGACAACCCTGAAGAAAATCTGTTCATCTATACAACTGCTTTGTATGTCCACTCCTGTTTCTACTGGAAGCAAGGAGCACTTATTAAATGTCCAAGCACTGGACTAGCTATAACACCTCACAGCATATATAGTTTAAAGCAAATCAGAATGAAACATTGCAACACAAACCGGGAGCCTGAAGAAATTTACGAGTAGTCAGAGGCATGCCAAAAGGTATTCCTCCCCAGAATTTTGGATGTTGTTGCATACGCAATTATTATTTTGCATTTACAGGCCTCCCAGAAGGACTTCCATGGGTTAAGGGCACAGACAGGACACATTTGCTCTGACCCCTTCTTTTTTGTCTATTTTAGATGCTAACTTTCATCCTTTCCATGGTAATAGGACAAGAACAAGAAGAAACTGAAATTAAGCAACAAGCTGACCATGAAATTAGTCATGTGGTTTCCAATTCCCTGCACTTGGCAGTAGAAATTCAAGCTGATCATTCTTTGCTAGAGTAAGGAACAAAGTAAATGCCATTTACAAGTGTCTCCTCCTCTGAAGATTAAAAATAAATAAATAATATCCTATGCTGATATCCATGTTTGCAATGAGAAAAAAAATAAAAACAACAAAACCCACTCACCTCCAAAAATACCCACGCCATACAACTAGTATATTGCACTATTAGTGCTGATTTCCTAAATGTATTTCAATTAAGTGCAAGTAAACCAGAGCCATTTGCATAACTTCCTCCAATCTTCTCTTCTTTCATTATAGTACTAAATCAGTCCTGCAAGCCAAGAGCAGATCTACCTACTAAAGAGAAGAAAGTCTTTTACCTCTTACATGCTATTGATCCTCTAGTACTGGCTACCATACAATTACTTTAAGGGAATGTTAAATCTTAGATCTCAGAGGCTGTTTACCCTGTTTCGATCAACAGAGTCCAAAACCATCTTTAAAGCTGCTGCAAGTCTGTTTTGTTGTGGCTTTCATATCACCTTTATTATGGTCACTTCCATTAAATAAGTACAGGGAACTACAGCCTATTAAATCCCTGGAGTCCAAAGTATTGCCTCTTTCAATTAGTCTCTTGGGAAGCTGTTGCTGCAACATAACTGCAGATTTTGCAATTCTTACGCAGCTGTGCCGTAATTCCCTTGCTTCATTAAGAATAAGTGAAATGTCAATGATCTGCTTCTCTCTTGGCTTTTCTACACCCACACTGTCCCCTCCTTGAGGGGACAGTGATGGGACTTCACTGGGGTCTGGTCATGCCTGCCAAGCCCAGTTATACACGTCCTTTTCATGTTTCTTCAGGGCAAAAAAATAAAAGCACATGAGGAAAAACAGAAAAGAAACATTACTCTTTATTCACTGCTGTCTGAGAATACTCCCAAGAAATCTCAGCTTTCTTCCTTGTGGTTATGGGTCCTTGTAGTAAAATGATCTTCTAGATAACCAGCCAGCATGCCAGGTTCAACTTGTTATTAATGCTCCAGTTTCAATCTGCAGCTGATATTAGCTCAAAGCTCATAAAGCAACTCCATGGGGGATGAGATAAGAATGACAGACACATTGCCTGAAATATTTTATTTCTTATTTTCATAAGCCTGAAATATTTTATTCAAATCATATCTATATTAGAAGCAGCATCTGATAGCTAGCTAATATCTGAGCTTGCACAAAGCAAGTCAGCTTCCACTTCGTTGTGAACAGGTTCTTATAATCAAAAGTAACAGCTAGAGCTGTTCCACAAAAGAAGTCAGGGGTGGGGAGACAAAACAAAACAAAATCTAACCACTAGAGTTAATAAATTGCCAGTTAGCACATAGCAGTTAACTTTACCTTAGAGATAACCGGTCATCTCTTCCTTTTGTGAAGGCTGATGTGGTCTCTTCCTCCTCAAACATTTTGCAATTACCTTAACTCTCTTTAACTAACAACTGGTTTAAATTGCCATAAAAGCTCACAGTAGCAAGTGGTTTTGTGGAAAGTCTCCAACTAGCAAGAATTTAAGATCAATCTACCCAAATAAACAGAAATCAATGACCAGTCATGCACAATCAAGAAAACTACAGACAAACTGATATGACTGAAAATTAGCTATGCCACCTATCCCAGTGGGGTAGGTTCATCGGTTATAATTTAAATGAGGAAATATTGCCACAGGAGTTACCAAGTGGTGCTGTTAAAAACGCTCATTTTACTAGAGAAATTACATCCATGCTTTGAAGAGATACTGTCTTGTTAAGCTCCCTGTTTTAGATGTGATCTCGGAGCAGGATTATGCTAAGAAGTAGTCTTAGTAGTTGTACCAAATTTCCTAAGAGGTTTCCTCATGTCATGCTTCTGAGCACTCCTACTCCTAGACCGAATTTATAGGAAGTCCTGTTTACCTTAGAGGCAAATTCTGTGTATTTTCTTAGTATAACGTACAGAAAATTGATTTAGGGAGCTGAAGCTACAGGATAAAACTATGGAACAAGATGAAGCCCAAGCTATGTCCTGGACCCAAGAAACAGCAAACTATTTCCACCAGGTTAACAGAATTACCTGGTTAGTTCTGAGGCTTTCTTCTTCATGTTGTAACTGTAGGATAGAGGCCGTGAAACAAAAGCTATAGAACCAGTTTGAGATAATTAGTTTGTAACCAAGGTAATAGGTAATGGAGCTAACTGACCATGGTAAGGTACAGTGTTGCTACGTTCCATGTACAGTCCCTACCAAACCGAACAATAGGTTTGGAGATATTAATCTTATGAAGTAAGCCGTTATGGACAGGTACCTCCACAGAAAGGATACTGCGCATGCCCACAAGAAGAGGGTCATCCAGCGGACATGGGTGAGCAACCACCGATGACCACCAGAGACCCTTGAGGACCACCAACTCAAATCACTGAGCATGTGTGATGGGGAGGAGAATATGTAAATGAATTCCAAGAAATTATTATCATAGGACTGCCTTTTCTGAGAAAAACAATGAATATGCGTATTTTAATCCTATATAACCTGTGTGTTGATAATCACCTGGCATGCACGTTGGGTGGAGCTATCTCCCGTGCATCCAGCGCTGCAATAAAGAATGCCTGCCTTTTAACACTACATTGGTGTTACGAGGTTTATTCCCGGATTTCGGTGACAATGTGGTGTTCCTTTGTAGAATGTGTATACTTCTGTGAATGTGTAGTTATTACACAGAACATTACTTGAGATATGGAATAAGAATGTTTCCCTTACAAAAGGCCTTTACTTTTTCAGGTCTGACCACAAGCAGCCTGCCTAATCATCATCTTCATTGAAGAAAACACAAAATTGAGGTCTATATGGAACTACAACTTTTCCTTAGTTCAATAATGTGAGTGTGACAAAAAAAAAAAATATTACCCTAGAAGCTGGCAAAAGCATGGAAGGCCTCTGTCTCTGTCCAATTAGGATACATTGAAAAAAACTTTTTCCAGAAACAACTGATTTTCTTTCTACTCCCTGGAAATAGAACCTCAAAAAATTGGAGTGGTACAAAAGTAACATTTGGATCCAGGACCATGGAAATTCTTCTTTGGTTAATTTAATGTACATGACTAAAAAACAAAACAAACAAAAAACCCCCTGCAAACCACAAAAACCGACTCCAAATAAAAAAAAATAAAATAAAAAATAAATAAATAAAAAATTAAAAAATAAAAAACAAACAAACAAAAATAAAACAAACAAAAAAAAAACACAACACCTAAAGAATTCCACCACCTTAGCAAACTTGAGAAATGTTTTGGTATAGAAAGGTAAAATACAGAACCTCTTCCCGCAGATGCTCTGTTATATATTCATTACTGCTATTTGAAAGTGAAGAAAAATATTTCTTAAAGAAACATTCATATGAATTTTATGTGGGCAATTTATTTCCACATTCAGTTGATTCCAGGTAGAATACTGTTATTTTTGTGCTGGGTAGAACAAGGCCTACTTTAAGTCAGTTCTCAAACAATATGGTTTCCCTTCAAAGCTAAAGTAATCTTGCTGGCAGAGAACTTAGCCTTCAAAAGATATCAAGATACAGCCAGCAAGAAGGAAGAGTAAAATATCCTATGAGTATAGCATGTGCCCCTCTGTTTCATCTTTAAAATACTGATATCATGCTAGGAGCCATAGATTCTGTTCCAGAAAACAGAAAATAAGAGTTCTTACCCTAGAATCTACTAGCACAGTAGGGGGAAAACAACAACAACAACAAAAAAAAGACAAAAGAAAAAAAAAAGAAGAAAACTCCTGTTCTCTGCTACCAGGAAGTTTATAGAAAGAATTTTTCAAAGCACATCACAAAATCAACCAATCCAGATCCAATTAGCAAACACCAACCCCCCTCACAGCAATCATATTAGTCCAATGTAAAGTGCCATAGGATCTTTCAAAACTTCATATGAAAGGTTAAGGATTTAAATGCACATTCACTAGACATGAATGTGCAGTATAAAAAGGGAAAATGCAATCCTTCCTACTTGGCATCCAAAGCCTTTTGTTAACCCATAACATTACAATATTTCAAGTCTGGTATCTGTTGGCCTCAACTGGAAATATTTAAAATTTGATTACAGCTAGGCAAGGGACCAAAGATGAAAAAAAGCAAGTAATTTATTTCCTAAGTTTTTGTTTAGATTTTTTTTGAAACCCTACATGACTCCCTGCCTTGTTATATGCAGTGTCCCCCACCTGCTCAGTACTAGCAGTTAATTAACATACTTCACAGTTTGCTGCTTGCACTTCTCAGCAAGTCATGGTTTTGCTTTAAACCTCTGCTGACTCACCTCTCTCTCATGCCAACAGCAGCTCTCTTCTTTCCAGTTAGCCTCATTTAGGCCAATTTCAACATAGCTACATGCTCAGACATTAAGAAGTCAGACTGCTAAGCAAATCCAAACAATAGGTGTCATTAAAACCAGACCTGTATTAATGCCTCCAACAATAACTGCATCAGAAAATGGTAGCTCATCTTCATTTTTATGTTATGCCAAAGCCAACTTTCAGCTCACTACTTCAGTGATTTTTCAAAAAAAACAAAAGATCTATAGACAACAAACAGAACACTAAATCATAAGAACTAATTTCCAAGTGATCAGTGGGAAGTGAGAACAACAGTTTCCATAGAGAAAAGTGCTTAGGAACACATGTCCTTTACAAAATCTTCTAGCAGGTCAATTTTAAGAGCAAAGTCTAGTGAGAGCCTTCTGCAGGAACAACTGTTGTTCTACCTCCTACCTGATAATAAATAACTTCAGATGGCAGTAAAAGAGCCTAAGGGTCCAATATTAAAGATCCCCAAATCCTGAAAATAAAAAGGAGGTTGCTCTCTCCTTGGCTGAAAACATCCAAGCCACAAATGGAACACAATAACCTAGACCCAACTGGGGGCTGTCCCTAACTGGGGAGCTATAAGTCTTTTTCAGGGGTTATATTCTGTGAGAAAACAAGAATAGCCCTTTATACCAAAGTACTGAAGCAGCACATTGCTCTCCTTTTACTCTTTACAATCCTAGTTTACTGCCAAATCACTTTCTCAGGAGTGCAAACATCTTAGGCTTCTGACTACACTGGAATAACGGGTAATTAAGCACCTTGGTATCATCCCATACTTTCATACCCCTATATAGTCCACAGAAAAAAGTCAAAGCCACAAAATTTTACAAGAGATGGGATGTGGAAATACTGATCAAGTGGTGGTGCTTGCTAGTGCATACCCAGCCTTTAAAAGTAGTACACAAATGTACAACTTCATATGTTTGGGTCATGTAAAATAGATGTTTCTTAAGTCCAGATACATATAATTGCTAATCAAAGTCCCCCATAGATTGGGGGTGGGGGGGGTGGGGGGGGGTGTAGGACGAATCCAAGCACTAGCCAAACCACAAAGGCTACCATCCCTCTCTATCCTAAGGGAAAGTATATCCCACAAGCTCTGTAACCAAGAATGCTGATTTTAATACTACTCTCGAGGATAACTAATAGCATAAAGTGCTTAAATACCCTTTAAAGCCTTCATGTGTAACACTTACCATAAAGTGTATTACATAGTGTTGTAGAGATACTGTTTTCCTTCCATTTTAAACAAAATGAATCCCTAAGTTTCTCTTAAGAGACTCTCAATGCAATTATCAATCATGCTCACATGCACATCAGTTTCAAAGCTGTCATTACATGTGCCAATTTCAAGTATTGATCTAACACTTCGTATAATCTACTCTGGCATTTAGCTCAATTTTCAGTCCTTGTGATATCTCCTGGAAATTGAGTGAAGAATATCTCTTTGCTATGACTTTAGAGCACACAACAAAGGATCCAATATTTAAATTCACATGGCAATAAAAAACAAAAGCCCTCTTAAGCTTTCTTTGTGTTGGTAGAGCCACATTTAGATACTGGGAATCCTGAGCATAACTGCAGATGGCAACTGCAGCTCTATTATTTTTTTCTCAAATCACATTATGACCAAAGACAGAGTCACTCCTTGTTCTCCATCCACCTATCTTCTCTATAATTCTCCAAAACACATTAGTATGCAGTTTAAGTATTGATTCTACATGGTTTGTGAAATTCATGTTATTTCAGACAACAGAGAGGGGGGAAAAAAACACACCCAAACCCACCACACAACCAAACCACCCAGAAAACAAGGCAATGATCACTGTTTCCTTCTCCCTCCCTTCAAACCAAACCCTCAAAATGCACAGACCCAAAGAAACCAAACTCAAGAAGTGCTCCATCATACCAAAAATCCCCACAAAAGTCTTCCTGCCAAGCTGTGAATATCTATCCATACTACACTCCTCAAAGAAGCTCCTGAAGGACAGGGGGAAATGGAGAAACAAGGACCCTGGAGAAAGAATGCATTCAAACAGAAAGCAGAAGATTAATTTGACCAAGTGTGTTATGAAGCAATTCAGAATCTCTCCTCCCTACTTGCTCCCCCAAAATATGAGATAAAGTCACAGTGAACAACTTTAAAATTAAAACAAACAAACAAACAAAAAAACCCTTAAAAATTAAAAGTGTATCAGGCTTCCTGATATTATGACTGCTTCCTAAACTCTCCTCAACTCAAAATCCTTCTTGTGTCATTGAATCATAGAATACCAGGTTGGAAGGGACTTCAAGGATCACCTGGTCCAAATTTTCTTGGCAAAAGGAGTCCTTTAAAGCAAACATTCAGCAAGGCACTTACACAACTGTTTAAATTAACATGCATAGAGAAAAAAAGCACTTGTCAGCATTAAACATACTATTTGTGAATCTATCATAGAGCAAGCCTCCTGACATCAGTTTTTCAATTTAGGAATATGAATCTCAAGAAATAGGAGGGAGTGTCTGTTTCCTAAGCAGTCTGAATCAAGAGATTAGATACAATGAGTCACAAAACACACTTACTCTTGTTTTCAGACAAACTTAACTCCAAATAGTCTATATGTACAAAAAGATTCAATACACTGTTGTGCTGTCTTCTAAGACTAGACAAACATGTTGTGACTGGATCTTTACCACAAGTTGATAGGTATTAGAAATTTGACTTCTCTAGAAGACACAAAATAACTTGTCAGGGGACACTGCAGAACTAAAGTTTAACAAACAAAAAAATTAAGAAAACCAAACCACCCCAAATTTACCTGCAGGCAACCTGAATACTCTTAGGTGGTTTTCTACTACATGGAAGAAAAAAAAAATATATAGAAATGACACATCAATACTAGCACAGAGTTTCATTTCCATGCAACTTATATTATGCTTCAATTATGATACCAAAAAATTTTCACATCTGAACAACTCCACCCCTGCTGAAAATGCTATTAAACACTTCTTGTATATCTGCACCATTTAGCCTGTCACTTAAGAAACTGCCTTTGCTAAGGAGCTTTAGATCTACGCAGAAGTTGTGATAATCAAGTTACTGAAATTGAGCACTCTTTTCTGCCAGTAGATGCAAAAAGACGACTGAGTTTCCAAGCAACGATTCTGCTACTGAGACTCACAGATGCTGGAGCAGGAGGGAAGAGAAATTGCAAGATTCAACACATGGTAACAGAAAGCCCCTACTTAACCAGCCATAAATTGTATTTGCTTCTGTAAAGGTAAAGCAGAGCTGGAGATCTGTTTTATATATCATCCAAGAATTTGTTCGTTTGGGGTTTGCTTGTTGCATTGTTTTTTACCTTTTGGAGATGTGCTTTAGTGCACTGCAGAGGTGCTAGACTGACATGTCCCCAAACCAATGTCCTGTTTGTGGGACAGAAATAATACTAGCTCCCTGACATTGCCTACCTGAAGGAACACAGCTGAAAGTTATGGGGTATTCCACCATCCAAATCAAGCTTTGCTAGTGTACTCATGGGCTGGCTGCGCGGTCTCTCCAAGATGCAGCTCTCTGTAAGGTCTTTTAAACTCTTCTGTTCCACTAGACCTATCAACAATACATGACCAACCACTCAGCTGCTCCATCCTCCTGTTTCTGTGAGGCTACAGGCTTTCTCTGGCAGAAGTAGCTATTCTTCCCAGTCTCCAAGGTTGCCTACAGCTTCTATGTGAAACACCCCAACACTAGCAATCTTCCTGTATGGTCCATGTTTGACCCAGGCACTGTGCACCACTGCTCCTCCTTAGGCAGCTAGCAACCCTCTCTCATACTGAGCATGCTCTTCGACAAACACCCACTCTCTCCAGTACTTTTCAAGCAGAAAGCCTGATCTGAAAGTGCATCCTTCTCTGCCTTTCCAAAAAGAGTTTCTTGTACAGCTCTTAAGTCTCTATTTTGCATACTCTCTGCCATTTGTGTCTAAAATATGTCCCTGTTTATTTTGGGACACACAGTCAGGAGTACGGGCTTTCCATTCTTCAGCTCAGCACAGTCACAGGCTAGAGAAGTGGATGGAAATCTAGGGTGAGATTGCAAAGGCTGCTTTTACTTTAATTCTAAAAAGAGCACAGTTTCCTCTGTCCATCAGACTGAAAAAGGATGCATAGTTAGAAGAGGGAGAGTTTGCTTTAGAACATACTCCACCTATACAGCTTTGAAAGGTTGATAAGCACTGTAAATTACCACAGTTTCCTAGGGAAATGAGGGGAAGAGAGGTACCCCTCCTCCCCAAAACATTTTCCCTTCTCTGAAGAAATAAAATTCATCTTAAGCAAGTGACTGAAATCAACAATAGGTTGTTGATCATGTGGGCCAATATACCAGAGAATACTCAATCTAGTTTAACAGTCTCTCAGCCAGCTAGAGTGAACATTTCTAAGCAGAATTTTGCTGTGAGAAGGCAATAATTGTCTATTATCTATCAGGCAATGCTGATTACTTTTTTGACCAAAAGGCAGTTTCTCATTTCTATGTAGCAGAGTTTAGCTTATTCCTATTAAGATTAGGGCAACCACTGCTGATATGAATGATCTCCCAAACACAGGGCTTTTGCAGTAGGGTGGATATAGCATATACTCTCCTTCTACAGAGTAGGTACTGTGGGGGAGGGGGGATCAAAATCAGTCACAAACACTGCATTCCCTTATTTCAAATGAGAAGTATAAGAGATAGGCCAGTATCTCTTAAAATCTCCTCTTCCCCTCCCACTTTACACTTTCTCTACCCTTTCTGAATGAAACCAGAACTGGAAATTGAAACAGAGCTGAAGAGGTATGCAAAGGACCTTAAGTCAGACCTCCCAACAAGAACTACACAGACACAAATATACAATCCTTACCTCTGGGGATTACAGCTTTAGACCTCACTTTTGCCTTATACCTATGCAGACTCTTCCTCCTCAAAAATCAATAGGAGAACACAATGCAGAAACTAAGACAATAAGCCTACCAAATATTCACAGTAAATAAGGTGGGACTAGCATTTTCCCAAAGATTTCTTCGCCACACTCCCACTGTTTCCTGTTTTAGAGAGGAAGAAGACCTTGATGGGATAAAACAATTGTTCACCCTCACCAAGTTTTAGTTTTTCTCCATTTTGGAATAAAAGAAGCAGTGTTAGTTTAAAACCAGACTAAAAGGTGATGGGAAAGAAGGCACATACTATAACTCTGCTCATAGCACAGCAAACTAAACAGGATTTGAATTCTCCGCCTTTGAAACATGAAGTAACTATAAATCCCACTAGGAGAAGGCCATTTGCTGACAAAGATTGTAGATAGCAGGTGTTAAATTACCTACTGTCCATTACCCTATGAATACAAATGTATTGAGAATTACCTTCCAAAAAATAATAATGAAATAAAAGAACAGAGTTCGAACTGACTTACTGGGGAATGATCTAAACTAGCCAAGATAACACTTCACAGATCATAACTGTTTCCAAACAGACTGGCTAAAGGATGTTTGCCTAGCTTGTCTTTCACATTACATTAACCTACAGCTAATGTGATACTCATTTTCACAAACACCATATTTAAATAAGCATGTTGAAAAAAAAACAAAACCAGAAAACAAACACACAGAGGATTCCCTGCAAATGAACAGGTAATACCTGTTTATTTATTTCCCAGAGGAAATGGGATCCTAAGTCTGGTCTTACTGCATACACACAAAAATCTTGAAAAGCCATTATTTACTAAATCCACTTCTACAAATAGGGAGGAAAAAACATTTATCAAATATATCTATAATGTACTTGTCCCCATATGACAATTAATTTTTTCTAAATGATTAACTTTATGATAATCCACCTTTCAGATTCTCACTCATTCTGATAAAATAGCCCACAGCACTGCCCTAACCAAAACAACATACATGATGCCTAAACCAGATAATCCTATGGATGAGATTCCATTCCTTCTTGTAGATAAAAGTGCTGCAGCTAGATGGGTATAAAATGTAATGCCCAGGTATAACCCACCACAGAGAAAGCTACATCTGAAGAGTGACAATAAAAGGACATCCTCCAATTGTGGATTGGGGTAGTTTATTTTTGAAAGGAAAAGGAGGAGAAGGCAATTGTAGAAAGCAGTTGGTTTTATAAACAGAGGCAGGTTATTCCTGCAATGCCCTTCAATAAGAGATCATGAACAAGAACCTCTTTTCTATGAAGGAGGCAGTGCCTGATGTCTCCCTGGTTACATTGCACAGTGCCTCTCATTAGTGTTTCAGCACATCTTAACTTTTTGCCCCTACAGAGATATAAGAATCTTTACTGAAACTAGTCACACATTTCTGCCATATCATTTTTTAATCTTGCATCCAATAAATATTTGTTTTTGTTAGCGCCACTGGCCGAGTAGCATTTGATAAACAATGAATACTGCAGCATAGTTTTCTCATCAATCAAGCCTTATAAAAGGCCAATCCAGCAATTTAATCTCCTTTTGCTGCAAGCTGTCTAAACACAGTGCTTTTTAACAAGACAGTTTTGTTCTACGAGTACACACTCCATCCAAGTCTTGTCATTAAATTGAAAAATTACATGCATGATTCCTAGTCCCTGGGAAACATGAAGCTATCTTACAACTATTCTTTAGAATGAAATTTCTTTTAAACGGAGTTGGAATGATCACTAACACAATAGCTGTCAAAGCAGAAAAATAAAATTTAAGATCTATCAAATGATTTCTTAAATAGTTTCTCTTTTCTTAAAGGTTTTCTTTCTTTGTCAGTTGGCTTTATTTTTTTGAGATATGTCCAGATTCTAATTTTAAATATAAACAGAGGTCAAACAACTCAAAACTAATTACTTGGCCACACCTATTACAAAAGCATCATGCTTTAAAAACAAAATAAACAATAAAAAAGGCATGCATTTTCTCCTCCACTTCCCTAAAGCAGAAGAGAACTCCAGGTATTGGAACCACATACAGATTATTGTGATGCACACAATGCAGACAGTAGTCTGTTCAATGTCTTTCAGTGACCACAGCATTTACTATCAACACTGGACTTCTCTATTCAAACACAGCATGGCAAACTGTTGTGCCTGTATCCCAGGTCTGCCCTGCAGGACAAGATGCTCCTAGGTCTGGAGCAGGAATGTCAGCCCACAGCAGACTGGAAAGGAGAAGGCTGTTACAGAAACCTAAGGCAGCCTTCCAACAGGAGCAGAAAGGACAAAGACACAGCCTAATTCATTCTAAAATGGAGTTTGTTGCAAGGACTGTATTACACAGCTCCTGAAATTCCACAGCCTCTTCAGTCCCACAGTCCAAAAAGATACCACAAACTCACTAGGTCTTTAGATCAAGAAGTTTTGTAAACTGACTTCAGTTTTTCAGTCTGTCTCAACCTCAAGTTGATGTTCACTGCAGTGTCATCACCCTCTTGGAAAAGTAATCAGCAAAAGACCACTGAACAGCTGGTCAGTAGTGATGAGTTCTGCTGGATTCAAACTGAGGATCTACTCTGGAAGCAAAAGTCTCCTTACTGGTTTATTAATCCTTCAAGCAACTCAGTGTGCCTCTTCCCTTATCTTCTATCCCTTCCAGTAAAGAGAAGTTAGGCAAGAACAGACTGAAACTTTGCTCCAGGAAAGTTCCCTCTGAAATTATGTGTCATTCATACATTATGTAGAAATCCCTTTTATTTTTATTTGTAAAAGTCAAACTCTCTCCTGACCTGAAAATGTGAGCAAGAGACTTTTTGAATTTTTCATCATGGAAACCCATTGTAACAAATTAACACTGTAATCCATTTACCTTTCCAAGCAAATTTTAAAATGTCAAGTGTTTTACACAAAATGTACCACCACGCAGAACATTTCTATCCAACAATACCAGAGTGCTTTTCAGAATTACTCAAAATAAACAATTCATTAGTGAGAATGGCATAATTTCCTAAGGTCTTAACTAACTAGACAGTGCATGCAAAAGCTGAATTGCCATTCAGCAAAACAGAAAAAAGTTTCGTTTCAAACTTTAATTTTATCTTTGCTTGGGGCAAAAGAAATTTAAGGAGATCACAAGTCCCATGCATATACAAGAAATTTTTTCAAACACTTCTGTTCATAACAGCAGAAGATCAAGTGACTGTTTTGACTTAATTTTCACTGTTATCCAGGGTGTGGATGCAGAAGGACTTTAGGAATGCAGTGAGAGGGAGAAAAACCTACATGCAAAAATGCCATTGTTCTTTCCTCAGACCCTATCCCATACCTTAATCATCCATAATTCAAACAGAAAACCACTCAAATAATCAATAGTTATTCATATTCTCAGTTCAAGGAAACCCTCAAATCCAAGTAATTCTGTGACTAAGTTAGCCATCTTAATTGGGGGACATTTGGCCTGCATAAAACACTTGCTTCAGGACAGTGCATCTTTTCAAGACACTTCCATCATTGCTTTGGGTCTTAGAACTGAGAATATCTACACAAAGTGCTGTATAACATCTGTCCAGTCTGTTTTCTGTTTCAGCCTATGCTCAGGAGCTGAGAAAATTACCCTCAATCAACCTTTAAGAGGATGAAAATTTAACAGTTCACATGTACATCCTAGACTCTGCAGGTACAAATCCTGAATCGGTGTTTTTAGCAGCTTCTGAAATAAGGAGGATTTTTTTCCTCACACAAGGATAAAGGAGGGGGAAGAAAAGAAGATCTAGCTTAATTTCTCATTATTGCACATTTTAAAGCCTGATAAGCAATTATTTCAAACTTACAAAAAAAAATAAAAATTGTTTTAAGGCATTTATTAAATTAACCTTCTGAGAAACCGGGTATGTATACCAACATTCAGTATAGTATACTTCCCACTGTCTCTTGCACACTGTAAGTTTAGAGAGCTATTTGCCAGGCACTATTTTATGTTCATTGATAATCAGTATAACTTTACTTTTTCTAAGTGGCAGATATTTTCAGTGATAGGAGGAAGGAAGAAGGGGGCCATCAAATATTGCAAATGTATATTTTTCTAAGCTGTCCCAAATTTCTTATTCCAGAGATGTACTTTTTCATTGAGACTTCAACAGGAAAAAACATGAAATCAACAGAATTGTTTAGATATTCATGGCATATTTGGGACTCATTTGAAGACTTAACTCAGCAACACTTTTTCCATACATATGGGCCATTCAGAAGAGGTTTTAATTATCATCATCTGCATTCAGGAGTAGAGGCAAAAAAAGTTATATGGATACAGTTGTTCATATGAAGAGCAGCTGCTGAGTTTATCCCAATAACCTGCATGGAGACTGAAGGAGAAGAATTATACTCTTAGGAGCTATTTTTTTAATTTCAGAGGTTTGAGTATGTTATTATTCACCTAGGACACAAATTTGGCCATCCTGTGATAGGAAGATGTAGCTCAGAATGAGCTGCATTCTGTTGGCAGCAGTTTTTCAATGGTCTAAATGTCACTTTACCACTCTGACAAACCTGGTCTGTGACAAAACCCTACAAGAGTTAACTTTAATAAACTCTACTGTTTAAGTAAAACAACTTTGACTACTGTTTCTGAACACCTAGGGGTCAATTTCTGTTCTTGTTTCTGCAATCTTGTGGAAAATTACCTTATCTGAGAGCTCTGGGAGACTTTTTTTTTTTCTCTTCTCATTTTTGTATGGTCCCTCAGAGATAAATAAATGTCAAAAGTGAACATGAAGTGGTGTTCTGTTCTGAAAAGTGACTCAGTAAAACATTGTGAGATTACACATTTATTCTGTCTCACCGTTTCACTGACCAGGTTTGTCTGGTTTATTAGCAAAGAAAAGCTTTTCTTCTTAGCTGTGGCCCTGCACATTCAACCCGAGGTCTCAAAAATTAAGCTATGCTCCTTCATTATAATTGATTATCTGCAGATGTGGCTCCCTGCAGTTCATTACAGTACATGCCGTTCTCCAGGCAATCCTTTGGCAATGGGGCCTCTGATAACAAACCTCTTGATTGTGCAGGGAGCTAAGAAGAATCTTTTCTGCTCTCCAGCAGCAATTTGTTCCTGCTATCTGTACTGCAGAACTCAAACATCTGTATTTATCATCTGTCATAAAAGTACATCTGCCAGCTACGAAGGTGCTACATTTTTACCTTCCTCAGGTCCTTTTGCACTCTATTTCTAATGTTCAAAACTAGACCTATTGTTCTTGAAATAGACATCACCAAAGAATTTTGAATTAAGCTTGTATTCCAGGTCTCTTCTCCCTACTACAATCAGGTAACATGTCAACTGTGCTCACAATGTAACAATGCAATTTGGAAGTTATTTTAATCTGGTTAAGTGTCTGAAATTGTCAGTGATTATTTTATATGCTTATATTTGCTGAAATAGTCATGCACACTGGGAAGAGCTAAACAGGGTTTGTCTGTATAACTTCAGAGAATCTAGCATTTGACTGTCTAAAGCAGTATTTTCAAGGTGGGTACTCCCCTCCCCCTCCTATTCAAAAGAGAGGCTGTTATCATGAACCTCTATGAACCTTATTTCATAGTGAATGCAAAAAACTAGGTTAAGGCATTATTAAGCTTGTACAGATAGGCACACAAATACACCACGAAAGAGAGAGCTGAACATGAAAAAAAAAAGTATATTCTTTTTCATTGACTGTTCTGCTGCTACTTTCTGTACATGAAAGCATAATTCTTTTAAACAAACAAAAAAAGTTATTTAATATAACATAATTACAAACCTGAAGACTGCCATAAAGAACATTCAAGAGGGAAGAATCGGACAATGCATTCACTCTTTAGCACCTTGTAATCCATGCACTGAAAAGCTCTTTTCTCATAGTGCTTTTTTTTAATATAGGTGACATAAAAAACAGAATGAGAGAAAAAATGGATGCTTCAATATTCCAGATATGAATTGACCACCTATTACCTAAAAAAAATCTTTATCAAGATAAACAAGCCTTTAAAGAATTTAAATAAAGCAGCACAAAGTTCCTATATGTATTGGGCCCCATTCCAAGATGAGGAACCATTACAGATCTCCTTCAGATTTTCAACCCTGGAGAGCAATCCCAACTGTCCCATCCTCCTAGACTGGGTACAATTAGAAAATATTGTAAGTGAAACCCACCTGAAGCTTCGGTCAATGCTGGACATTCTTTACAAGGTAAAACATTCCTCAAAGAAAGAGCCAGGACCTTCTATGCCAGAGGTTGGCATAGGTTAAAGGTGAACACTAAACAAGCCTCCATAATTTCAAGCTTAGCATGCTATTTATTGTCTTAGGCAAACTGGTCAGAAGTCTCTTTCCCCTCAAACAGCACCACTAAAACAAAAGCTCATTACCTAGTAATTCCTGCAATAAGACTTCTTCATGCTCCTCTCTCTACTTGGCAAATGATAAGGTTTAACTCACATTAATTACCAGCAGCAGGAGCCAATCACATTAAAGACAATATTGAGGTGTTTCAGAGGAAGACTAAAGCCTTTGGGTATGCGTCATGAGGGACTTAAATACAGTAACTCTTCTCTAAAGGATCCCACATGGAGTACATCCTGGCATCAGACATCCCAAGCAATGGCAAAGTAAAGCTAGGATACAGCCTGTGCTAATGATGCTACTGCCCTTGACAGAAAGTTGGTATTTTATTAAAGTGGAGGAAACAGCTTTAATGCTAGACATGCCCTTAGCTTTTTCATACAAATAGCAGGTCAAGAAAGAAACCCTGCTTCAGGGACACACTGTACAAATGCTTTAGGAAGCAAGGCAACAAGTGGAAATGGGATGCAGCTTGTTATCAGAGATATCAACACCTTATCAACAACTCACACTCCTGAAGTGATGAATGTAAATGCAATTAGCACTCCCTCTCCCTTCCCTCATGAAAAATATCTCTGCCTTTTTCCAATTTCACAGAAATATTTTTAAGCTCTGGATATGCAGCATATGTACAATCATTTATCCACTTGACCTTTGCTTGGCCAGGAAATAAATGGTCTTCATGATAAAAAGCTTCATAATATAAACCTAGAAGACACAGTGCAAGTCTGAATTATCCTCTTTGATGGAGTTACCCGCTGCAGGTCCCATAGGGAGAGGCAGCCCTATTACAAGACAGCTGTGATCTCCTTTCTCAGTCACTAGGCAGGATATTTAATCCAGTGCCTGTAAGAATTTGTGAGGATCTTGCCAGCTACTTAGATTATGAACTCCCAAAATATTAGGGAGCGGTTATTTACTTCTCTGTGTTGGTTTGCATTCACACCTACTCTTCTCTTTTTTTCTTCTTCCTCACAAATTAAAGACTAAGCATAGATTCAACAAAACACAAAAATTAACTTTTAGGTAACCTTGGATTGACTGGAATTCACAAGTTCTCAAATGACTAGAGTGACTGCACAGGAAGTGGGTACAAAAATAAACATTTTGGAGGTTTTTAGGGTACTGACTTCTAGGGAATACTGAAAAGAAATTAGATGCTCTCAATTTCATATATAGAAGCTGGTTAACCCTATAAAAGCATTCAAACATTCAGTAGGCCAGAAAGTAGGAATGACTCTGTCATCCCAATCCCAAATACCTAAAACGCAACTCACCTGCAGAAATAAGGAAGTGTCCCTGCTTCTCATCTTTACTTTGACTCATACCACAGATTTTACCATCTCAAATGAATTGGCTAGAAAGGAAGGTCCCAGTAGAGTTCAGGCATGCCTGTCAGACCAGCTGCCCAGGTAACAGAAGCAGAAAATCCTCAGTTTAAAATTCTAATACAGTTCATGTGTGGCACAACTCAGAGCTGCACATGGCTCTGAAACATAAGTAGGAACAGGATTAAGCTGCAGCTGAGCACAGATTTTGTGGTGGAGGGAGACAAGGAGTCCTATTGGCTACATGTGAAACTAGAAACAGAATTGCACAGGAATGAATTTGCACTTGAGATAATTAGCTCAATGGAGAGCATGAACACAAGTGCCTGTACAGGCTAAAACATGGTATATTGGTAAACAGAAAAAATATCTAATATCATAGCTAGCACTGCCAGTATGCCTCAGATCTGATCATCAGTATTATATATTCTCTAGGGGTGTAGAAAATATGAACAGAAATCAAGGAGCAAAGGATAGGCCAATGTCATTAGAAAGCAAGGTAACTTGCACTCAAATACTCAAGTTTTAACACCTGCCAAGCAAAGGAAACAGCTGGAAGAGTTCAACACGATAAACCCTTCATACAGTATCATTTAGAACTATTGCCCATCCCATTCTTGTCAAGTTCACAGCATTTATACCCATTAGGTAAAGATATCCAAGCTAATATAAGGTAAAAATGAAAAATATTGTTAGTTCTTCTGTTGTTTGAGCAGTTTGGGAGAGTATTTAATTGTGACAATTTGACTGGGAGGTAACTTGCTCAAAGTTATGTATAAGTCAGAACTATTAAGTACTTTCATTATCAGTACAGAGACTTTTTTCCCCCTTTGTTGAAATCTCTCATCTTGAATTGTCACTACACAGCACTCATCTCCCTATCGCAATCTGCAGCAGCCAAGTGATAAGGCTTCATGTTTACTTTTAAGAATGTCAATTGTTCGTGCTGTCAGTGCTCAGGTTTTATCACGGGATCAGTGGCAGTGAAATTGAGTTCTGGGAGGAGGGAGCTTGCATTATGTGAGAACAGTTAAATGCAAGGACAGCAGTATTTTTGGGATTGAGAAGTCAGCTGCAAAGCCAGCATTTATCCATTTGAGTCAGCCATGACCATAGAAGAGAACCTGATGGCATGATGATAGCCAATTTGATTGCATATTTGGTGTGCACAGAGAGCTATGAATATGTTCAGGGACTCTCGGATCTTTCCTGCATCCTACACATGGTCTGCAGAGTAGAAATAGTGAAATATGTATTATTTTTCAAACCACATTGCTCTCTGCAGGAAAGCAAGTGGTCCAAGACTTTTTAGGCTCTCTTAAGACGTGTGTGTTTGGGGTTTTTTGTTTAAGTATATTTGAAACCAGGATTTTTTCTCTGTACCTTATTTGGCTTTTTTGGATGGAGTTAGCTTAGTGGGTGATCTCACCATTGGAGGCGTAATGTACTAAGATAGACAAAGGTGTGATTATCAAGCAATGTTGAGAAATCTGCGAGTACAGAGGAAAAAGGTAACACCAATAAGTGAAAGAGCCCATAAATCCAGAGAAGGAAAAGGCACAGATACATAGAGAAGAGTGATACTCAAATGGATAATTTATTCACATTTTTTGCAGATGACTTGCATAAACTAGAAATAAACAGTAGGAACTGTTTCCTGAAATCCAAAGTGAAGATACCAAATACTTAAAAAAAAAAAAAAAATCTCCCTAGTTTTTCAAATGCTTCAATTAAATTGGAGAGCAAGAATAAACAAAAATAAAGTAATTTCTCCATTTCAAATGCAGTAGTCCAATAAGCTTGGAGAGGGCTCAGCCCATCTGAGATCATCCTATTTCACCTTCTACTTATTAAGGAATAAAATAAAGTTAAGGTACAACTTTTCTTGCCAGCACTACCCAGGAAATATTATCTGTTCTAGCAGGATAATAACTCTTACAGTAACTGCAAGGAGCTTATGAGATTACTATTACTACAGTTAAATAGAGAAGATCATCCCATGTTTAACAATGATACCCAAAGTCAAGAAATGGTAGGAATAAAAACAACAGAACTGGAGACCTTGTACTGCAGGTGGGATCACTAAATTGATAGCATGTGAACATTGCATTATGTAACACACTCATCATTAGAGTTACATGCTGCTGCACTAAAAAAGGGTAAGTGTTTTTGTAATGTGCTAAGGGGTACTGTGAAATCAGGATCTGTGTTCTGATCCTGACCATTGTATTAGGTGGTAAAGTTGGATATTGTTCTGAGTTCCAAATGGGCTAAGTTAGGTTAAGACAAAATCAAAAGGAAATATTAGGAGAGGGTACGTATAGTTTCTCTAGAAGAGTACACAAAAAGTCAACTGGAAGGATGGATTTATCAGAAGATTCGTAGGAAGCAGCATAAGGGCCAGTGGAGTGACACAGACATGAGGTCAGTGACCGACAAGATTCAGAAGTCTGCCTTCCCTATAAGCTTAACTCTTCGCAGAGAATGCAGAAAATGAAGGGCAGAGGCTTCAGTGAATGTTATTCCTATCTGCTGAAGTATTTATTGCCTTTGCACTCCTCATCTTACAGGTGGATTTATTCTACCCTCATCTTACAGAGGGAAAACTGAGAAATGGAGCAGAGTACCTCAGTCCCTCAAGGCGACAGAGGTGCTTGGTGGCTGACAGGATCCAGGTTAAGTGGACTTCCTTAACCTGCAAATGAAGGCTCCCAGCTGCTATGATCAGGTCTACATCCCCAAACTGATGCTAAGGAACCAACTCAAGAACCCTGCTGGGAACACAATGTCCATGCAAGGTGCACAAGCAGTAGTTCAGTTTAAGCAATATGAGTAGATCAATATCAGCAGTAAGATTGGGTCAGATGGGACAAAACCTGCAACACTCATGCAAAGAGAAGTTGGAGAAGAGTGTGAGCAAAACTTTCTTGTTAGTATTTCCATATGTTATTCCCTGATAATTGGAAATTAATACTGTTCAAGGTGGAGTCAATATATTGTAACTAGTTAGAGTACTATGGTCACATTAATTCTTAAAATCCGTGATGCAGGATGTTTGCTAATTGGACAGAGAAGATGCTGGGCTAAATGAGGCCTCAGAGTACTACTTCCACTGCTCTTCTTGAAATGAATAAGGAGAGGGAGGAGGAAAAGAGGGTGGCTTGGCAGAAAAACATGTTCTGTTCAAGCAAACTGTCATGTCTACAAAGACAGTACAAGACTTCCTCTTGACGTGACTGACTCAGCAGAGGCTCTGCAGAAAGCTTTGCCAGTATCTTAAAGCCCAAAATTAAAGCCCTTGCTTGATTTCCTTGTAATTAAAGCTTCCACATCTGGTATTCTGCTATCATTTGGCCTTCCCTCTTTTCTGCATGACACCAAGGTATCCTGCTAAAAGAAAAAAAAATGCTAATTATTACAGCTGTTCCCACAGATATCTAAAGCACCGTTCTCTGGTAATAGATTTTGTTAAAATTATTGGACTAGAATTGTTGTCTGTTACTATGCTGCAAAAATCTACTCTTTCTTATATGCAACATATAATAAAAAGCTCAGTAAAATCCACAATTCACACTACTAAAACAACTTTTTTTTTTTTTTTTTTTTTTTTATGTCTACCAGTTGGTAATCTGGTTATCATATTAACAGAATCTAAAAGAGCACCTGACATGATATGCAAAACTTTTGAGCTATTCTCAGTTTAGAAAAAACATTGATTCTTTGCTGGGACTAGGCGGTGTGTGTTTCGGTTGTATTACTGTGGTAGCTAATATGAAACCTGTATAATTACTTGACATTTCTTCTGCTCCTACTACTTATTCTCCCCACCTGAAACCACATTCTTATGGCATAACCACATCTACAACAGCCATCTCTGATATCACAAGTTGATTATAACTTCACTCAGGGAAGAAGCAGCAGGAGCCTATGAATTCTCAAATACTGAATCCCGTCCTCGTGCAAAAGTATTTGGCAATAAAAAAATTAGGTGAAGGAAGAAGAAATTAAATAAAAGTGCCTGCAAAATTACAGCTCATCAATATGCTTTTCAAAGTTTACCAGCAGGAGTCAGTAACTCCATCAGGAAGTTCATGTCTGTGTGATGAAGTAGGACTACTCCCAGGCAGAAAAATCCTTTTGATAAGATACCCACTGCTGATAGTAATATACTTGGGAATGTAATGGTTCCTTTTACATTGAAAGATTATGTATTCTCATGCTAGGAATACTTTTTAATTACTTTTTTTTTTTATTTTGCCTATGCTTTTCTGAGAATATTCACACCAGGTATTTTCTCAGTCTCATAGCCTTGTCACCCAAATCGAACCAGTGAGAATCTGAATGGGGTGGCATTACAGATATTGTGGAAGAAGTTTTAGTTGAATGTATGTCAGACAAGCCATAATTAATGCTCAGATTGGATAAATTAGTAAACATAGGTTTAACTGAGGGGCATGTTGAAAGTTTTTCAATTTAAACAATATTCCCTCAAATGGAACAGAATAATCTTCTCCCTCTTCTGCTTAACAACAGCAAGAAGAACCTGTATGAACCCAGACTTCATTTTCTATTATTACAGCAGCTGCAATAGCTATGTGTAAGCTGTTCCAATAGATGTAGAGTACATCCATATTGGTAAGTGCCTTTTATTTTTGTGAGTACAAATAACATCCTTTTTTCTCTTCTTTTTCTTTTTTTTTTTTTTTTTTTTTAACAGAAATGAAAGAATAAAGGGTATCATCACAATTTCCACCAGAGTAAAATTTTTCCAGCTACACTGGGAAGAGGGATTAACTGACAGCAGAGCTACAGATAAACATTTCCTGAACTGCACATAATACCATGGAAGTACATGAGGAATATTGTGCTCTGAGAAAGACACGAAAGAAAAACCTTCACCAAAGCCATTACAGACATTGCAATATTTTACTGATATTTGCGACGTGCAGCTCAGTTATCCTTCTGTCACAGTGCAACTAATTTCACTGTCACAAAACCTAAATAATCAAACGTGTTAAATTGACAAGAGCTTGAGATAGAAGTGAAAAAACCCAATGGTTTAGCATGAAGCTCCATATGATGAAGGAACAATAAGATTGCTTTTGGTTGCCCATAGTGATTGCTTTTGGACCTGATCTTCCATTACTGCCTTTTATACTAGTTTACCAAGTTTTGGTACATGGATCTTCCTTGGTGCCAGCAAAGACTCCCTTCCCCTTCTCCTCCCTCATTAGTTGAAATCCAGAGCTGAGGAATAAATGGGATGTGTGGATTTGTATTGACCTTTGGAATTGGATGAAGTTCAGTGGTTCCCGAGACATGGGTAAAATCACTGAGCCACAGTATCCTTAACCACAGCAAATTGCTATAGCTGTAGTCATTGACACTCTCATGAGGCTGCGGAAAAGCAGGCAATTGCAGCTACATCATGGAAGAGGGTACACAAACATGCAAAGATCATCAGCCTGCATCTGCAATTTGAAAATAGCTTGTAGGTGGTGCTATAAGCCAGAGAACAGCAATGGAAAAATAAACAGTTTACTTTGTGTAAGGGGATATTACTATGTAACTTCCAAGGATGGGCCTTCAGAAGCAATGATGCATTTTCTCTAATGTGCATCTTCCACTGCACAAGTTCTAGAGGACTGCAGATACCAGTATTATATAACACAAGCACAAAGATAATTGTATAGACTTCCCTCAAGACAAAGGATGATAAATGACCCAGCAAAGCATTTCATTGTTGCAGAATACTACACACGCTCCAAACAAAAAAAAAACCAAACAAACAAACTATGAAGATTAAAATTCTGAAAGAAACACAGAGCTTGGAAAAAGGAAGCTTAATGAGCTACCTCACTACAGGCAGCCTTTGTACCTATGACTAATTTGATGTTTCCTCTCACATTTATTTTAGGAAAGGGGGAAAATTACTGTAACTAACTCACTAAAAGGTGAACATCAAAGCTTTAAAGTGATACTATTTTAGATCCAAAATTTCTAGCACTGTGTGTATATGCATGGGTGAGCAGTTAGCAGCAAGCTTTAAACCAAAGACTGATATTTTTAAAAAATCGTTAGCGATTAAGTGTCTTGGTTTTTGAAAGGACAACTTAACATCTTCACCAGGAGCTGTTTTCTGAGGGATAGGGCTTTTTTCCTCTGGATTACAGACCCCAGCAGCAAGTCAATCTGAAACCTAGAGTGAGTTACAACTTCTAGAAACCTCAACCAAAATCCTAGGAAAACAATTAGCCCCAATTTCTGGGCTTCTCTTCTGTATTGTCCTATGTTACATTGAGCTTGTAAAGGTAGCACACAAAACTACTATTCTCAGCTGCATTTAGTGCGCCTTTGCAAATACATCATCTCCTACAATAGAAAAAAAAAAAGTGAAGCAGCCCTGAAGATTTGGCAGGCAAGTAAAGGATAAATTAATTTTATTGTGATTAACTGAACCTCTTGTGATAAAAAACATCAGCTCAGTTAAAAATGAGGCATGTATCACAAGCTCACTCTTGTGATGCAAGTTAGATATTTATGCAATTGTTCTCTCTCCAGGTTTCAGAGCTTACGCCCTCAAAGTACACTGCAATACTTAAACCCAGTGGCTTGAGCCCATCACTTTATGTATCCTAGTGCTCCCACCATTGTGTCTGCTAGTACAGATGAAGCAGTCAGAGCAGCTGCAAAAGCTTGGAGTAGGGGAGGAGGAAGGAAATTCTGGGCCAGATACAATCACAGACATCTGTATGACATGGCTGTTTCCAACTCTGCTGCTAACAGCTAAGCTGTAGACCAAAAGGCACATCCCACAGAGAAGAGAGGAGGACAGAGAACTCAGCAAAAGTCTCTACTGAATTATGTTCCACAACAAATACAACAAAGCTACATGACTCTAAGTGTTTTCCCTGCATTCAGTTTGGGCTGCTAGAACTATTCTTTTGGTCTTCTTTATTTAACTATTTGATGGAGATTCCAATAGCACCAGAATTTCTAACACTTGTCCCTCAGACTTTCTGCAGCATTCAACACAGCTTTCCCCTCCAGGCTGAGGTGTACTAGGATGGGATCTGAAATTCAAGATCTGCTGGGAGAATTTAAGCATGTCTCAAGCCAACGTCTCAGTTTTTCTCATTGAATACTGACCTATTTGAAAAACACTTAATGCCTGCAGATAATCTGAACTTTTATGGTTTCTTTCAAATGGCCTTTCTTACTGCTTTGTGTTCACTTCCATGGTCTACTCCTTTTACGAGTGTATAGCATTGGTGTACAACCATCCACAGCACACTTCTAGAGAAGAAGCATTATTCCTTCAGAGCTCCAGGGATGATGTTGTTCAAGGTCTGATTCCCATAGCAAGTATACTGCAGCCTTAATAAACCATGTATTTGCATCAGGGGATTATGTCCCTGAGTGCAGGGGAATGGACTCAATTAATAGTCGTCTTTTATCCCTGCCTGCTGTGATCCCTACAGCAATTCTGCACTGCAAAACACATAGCTCCAGAATGACAAATTGATGCTTTTTTTTCCTTTTAAAACAAGTCACTTCTTATTTTATGGCTACACCAGATGCACTTTCCTCACTTAGATTTAAGGAGGACAAGCTGGTTATATTTCTCTATTTTTGCCAGAAGCTTTGTATTTTGTGCTTGATGCCTCAGGACAGGGCTGATCTAATCCTACAAACCATGGTTGATCTGTTTTGCTTTTGCTGAGCAATAGCTCACAAAAATAATCTCTATGATCCTGACTGCAGCAATTGGGCAGGATTAGAAAGTCAAAGGTCTGACGTACACAGGCACGTACCTTTGTCTTTAATTTTGTGTGCCTCCATTACCAGATAGCAATTCAGATAATCTTCCCTTTGAATTTTAGATAAATAACTCCTTGGACCTTTTTGTCTTGGCATAACTAATGGAGTTTTATCCTTTCTGCATGAATGAAAATATATTGAGAACTACTCTGTGAAAATAAAGCAGTCCCCTTGTGTTGGCTGTAGGGTGCCTGATCGGAAGACCCTCTCAGGACTAACAACTGACACTAGTTAACATCTTTCTGGCAGTCTCAGACAAGCTGCCAATGGCAGAGTGAACTGAAGACTCACTGTTCTCATGCCTCCAGAGAGGATCTTTCTACTGTAAGTGCCTACTGGCAAAAGCAGGCAGAGTAGTTTGTACTGGTAATGCCTCTACTGTCTCTATCACATGGATAAACAGCTCATTTGAAGATACAGTGCCACCAAGTTAATTGTCCAGAACATGTTTTTAAGTCTTTCCCTCTCACAAATTCAAAGTTGTCCATCTCCTCAGTGAAAAGCTGTATTTTAAATTTGTACTACAGTGGAGTTAGGCAGTCACATGCAGAATTTTGCTCCTCAACCATATCTCTCCCCAGTAATGTCAAAATCAGTCATTTCCCTTGGTCTCCTTGCTCTTGATAAGTGGTCCGGTGTAGGAAAGCAGGAGTTTACAGACTCATACTTCTACAGGTCCTAAAGAAACTTTTTTCTTGCATGGTGAAAATTCAGATAGAATAAAAATGGTGGAGCACATACAGAGGTATTACTGTGACAGTCAAGTGTCACAATCTTGTGGCTTTAATCACTGACCAGTTTTCATTTTTCCCAAACTACAAATTCCATCTCTTCTGATTTAGCACAGAAACTAATGTATTGTTTCTCCCAGTCACAAGGCAAGCTCATAGACCTCAAAACAGAAGCTATCTTTTCCCATCTGTCTATTTCTGTTCCTGCTGTCTCTTCACTTTCTAAAAGTTCATAACCAATCTCTCAAACCAGAATATCATGCCTTCTCTCTGGTCCCTCATTCACTCTACTCAGAGTGAAATTAGCCCTTTGAGCCAAAGAGACTGAAAGATCCTTCCCCAGCCCTAGTCTGTCTGTCTCACTCAAAATATTCATCTTTTCTCAGCTTTCTCCCTCAGATAGATGATCTGATGCATTTACAGGTTTGATTTTTTTCCTCCATTTTTCTTGTTGCCTGCAATTCCTACAGACCTTCCAGGCCTCAGAACATCCCAGCTCCAGGCTGATTTAACTACTACTGGCCTTAAAGAACTTCACTGCCTTGTACAATTTCCCCATTTCAAGAGTTAAAAGTGCCTTCCCCTTCTCCTTTCATCATTTTTTCTCAAAAATTCCTTTCTTCCCATTATTACTGGGCTCTGACAGCAGGTGCCCTATTTTATTTCATGTTTTACAGCCAGGTATCCTGTCTTAAAATTCAAAAGAGGGGGTGGATAGCTTTCTCAGCAGTAAATGCCTGGGAAGGTACCACAGTAACCCTGTTCCATCTCTGTCACCATCTTTTATTCTTCAGTATGGGAGGGCTGTGCATTGTCAGCTCTCCCTATTCAGTACCTGCTAGATTTTCTGATCCTGGAATCAATTCTATTGATTGTATTTATTCTGGAGGTAAGGAATAGAATATTTTTTATTTATAAAAGATATTATCTTTTTTTGTTGTTTTTAAAATGAGTGGTCTGTTCCATATGGTATATCTTCTACTAAGTTATTGACCGAAGAGTGGAAGAACCTGCCTTCTTTTTCAGCTGGCTCTGTAGATATTAAGGATTCAGGCACTGCTGGAGTGGGCTATTTTAATTTAATTAGGGTGTGTGCTTATTTATTTTTCTATTAAATTATCTAAATAATTATTAATGTATCGGAGCACTAGAAAAAAATAATCCCTCTTACTAGCAAAAGATAGCAGAAAAAATTCAAACACCAGTGAGGAAGATGTAAGAGCACAAAATATCCCTCAAACTTTGCTAATAGTTAGCTGTCATGATAAACAGTTTTTTGATCTCCTATGCTGCCACATCACACCCCATGCAAAAAATAATATCCTGGGGATCTATATACTCTTAATATAATTGTGACTGGACTTGATTCCAAAGAAACTAACCATCATCTGTTTATCTACCACAACAGCTACAGGGGCAATGTTTTTGCAGAAGGCAAAAAGTAAGTCCAAGCATTTCCTTTCACCAGTCTATGCAGAGAGAATGACAGGTTTATCCTGATTTCTCATCTTTTTATGTGCTTTTTTCCTCTTACATCCTTATCCATTAGAAATATTTCCCTTTATTTAAAAATAAATTAAACCCCTTGCATTTGAGACAAAATTTGAACATATGAAGCAATCACATTGTACAGGTTCAAAAGCACAGAAAGAGAAGCTAAGATTCATATTTAAATCTCAGGTTTTCTTCAGACCTTTCTTGGAACACAAACAACAAAAATGCCTGTTTTGTTTTAAAAATAATCCAAGAACATGTACAATATACTTCCATTAGTTTACCCAAAAGAACTAGGGAAGAATTACCAGCACTGTGGTAATATATAAAGGATAGATGTCCATACCTATGCAGCCATCAGCATTTGAGCTCAGAACAAGGAGTATACCATTCCTTCAGCACTGATTACAGTAACAGAAACATCATCTCAGCAGAAAGTAATTTTGAGAAATATACTTGGTGCATAATATGAACTGTCATTTGACTGGGCTTCTGCCTGGGCTTTTGGTCTCCATCCTATACACTTGGATTTAAGGTACCTATGTATCAGACTACAAATGACCTGAGTTAGACTCTGCTTGACAGACTGCAGGCAAACAGCAGCCTATGCAAACATCACCTTCCCAGGTAATTAATTTATATGGTTGTGCTGGATATAACACAGTGTTATATGGTCTTTAAATGAAAGGCAGCAGTGAAAGAGACAATATTCACTGCAGGATAATGGAGATTTATATGCTCCAGCCAGCCCCAAATCTATTTCCCTAAAACATCAGGAGTGAAATTTGAACCTCTGAAGTCATAGCAGTTATATTTAGGATCAATTCACCTTTTAGCCACCAGTTAGGATAGGTATCCTTAAAACAAACAAACAAACAAACAAAAAAAAAACCAGCAAAAATATATTTAAAAAATTAAAAAAGAACTTGGCAGTCTTTTTTTTCTTCTTCTTCCATTGTCTCTATTTTTTCAGGTTGCTTTGCCAGCTGTCATGTGAAGTCTATATATATATCCTGAACTTGTTTTCTTCCCTTGGGACTGAACACACTGATTTGTTGTACAGTTCCCCTCTTTTTATTCATTTAGCAGAAGTTTTTCCAAAATGGCTGAAGGATTTAACCATAAAAATCCCTTTGACTCTCGATGGAATTTGTTTACCAAAATTCTCTAGATTCTTTTGAAAACTCTAAATTCCCAGTCCTACAATAAGTCTGTGTTGTGTTCTATTGTGTTTTTAGTTCACAATTGTTCTACTGAACTGCCTTACAGGCACATGCATATTTGCTGATCAGCACATTTTAAGGAACCCTGGAGAATAAGCATAAAATTCATTGTCTTCTGTAAGGTAATCATAAGCACTTACAATAGAATGTTTATGCATCTTATGCTGCTCCAGTTCACATGTAAGTCCATTAGAATTCAGGAAACTGACTCCAAAGGATCAGCAGAAGCCAAGAGTGAGTGGGAAAAATGTTTCATTGGATAGGTTTAAATCTGCACTCATAAATCAGAGGAAACTGTGAACTGTTTGGAATAGAGTATTAACCACATTCAATTTATTCCCTGACGCACAGTAGGGCAGCATTTCAGATCAAATTTACCCTACTGAACACACTGAATTCCTCAGTTCTACTGAGCATTTCAGAATAGTAATACAGAGGAGGCAGGTGAGGTCAATCATAAAAGATTAGAAAAGGCCAAATCATTGTACTTACCTTTCAGCTTTCCTACATCACAGTGCTCACCAAGTAAGGCTATGGCATCAGTGCACAAGGCTAAATGGTGACCAGGTGTGGTGGGGTTGAAAACCTGAAAGATCAAGTAGGATCATCCGCATAGCATGCCCAGTGTGGGACATGAAGAAGCCTTTCATTCCTTTGTGTCTCAAGTTTAAAAATTAAATTGATTGACAGAGTTCAGCCCAGGCTTACTGAACTCAGTTAGATTGGCATATCCATGCTCATGACTAGGTCTATAAGGATGACAATTCCACCCCCCCTTGAGACATAACTGTGTTTTTTCTCCAACAAAGCAACATCCTCTAGCGCAGTCTGTACAGTTGTGAATGTTTGAAAGCAATTTATTAGAAAAACATTGAATAAACTGTCCAAATTATTAATTTAAGTCAACAGGGTTAAAATAAAAAATATACCTGCTGAGGCAACAGTCATTTGAGCCTAGAATATCAAGACTCAGCAAGCTACTCAGCCACTGTGAACGACTCCCATTGACTCTCTCCCATAATATTTTAGGCAATAGAACGCTATGCAAACTGAAAGTAAGTTAGTTTTCAAGAGAAGGATTTTAAGAGGGGTTTTTATTCAAGAATTATTACATCTATGTCAGTTAAAATTGTACATAGACTAGGTGAAAGAAACAAAGATGACAAAAGGTAAAAAAAATAATCCAGCACCTCAGCCTAAGGAGCCTGTAATTACAAAGTGAATCACCATGAATACACACACAGAACACCTACATCATTACCTACCTTTTGGAGTGATTAACTGGATGATCAGATTAGTAACTTTTTCTTAAAGTCTAAATTTTCTGTAGGTTAAACAGAACTTACTCAGAATCTCTGAGTAGTCTGGGATACAAATTCACTTGGCAGCATAAAAAAATAATACAAAGCCTGAAATGGCACTTTTGTTGGTAAGCTTTAAAAAAAAAAAAAAAAAAAAAAATCACTTCTTCCTTTAGGGACATAGTTTGTATTTTGCCTTTTACAGATCATGCGAATTCAACTTGAATTTTTGTTTTCCATCCTCCTCGTAATTACTGCTAAAGATTTCACAATGAACTCTGTTTCTGATCTCCTAACTTAAAATAAATCCATGGTAACTAGTAATAATGAATCTAAGGAAATTATCAGCAAGCAAAACCAACAAGCAGGTGACTGCAATAGAACACTGACACACCCACACCCTTGGTCAGCTAACCATGATCAAAGAGAAAATAAATCAATTGTAAGGTCATTAAAAGACAAGGGAAACACAATGGATATTTATGTAAGAAAAAAGAAGCTTAGAGAAGTCTAGTTGGTAATTCAGTCATTTTAATGGAAGAACTATTCAAGTGGGACAAGGCCCACTATACGCCCTCAGTCTCCTATAGGAGATAGAGGTCTCCTACTATTAGTGTACATGCCTGATTAACCACTTAGCCACTCATCTACAAATGACCCGAACTTGGCAATTGATCCCAGTGGGACCCCCAGGGTTTCCCCAGTTGCATGCAATTATTGAATGTTTCATTATGGCATTCAGCTGTCACCCGCATGCCAAAGAAACCCATTTTATGCTACAAAATGCTTTGTGATACTTCCTTTAAAATGTATTCATGTGAAGACATATTTTGTGAAGAAGAATTCTTAAAAATAACCACAATAGATAAGCAATTGGAGTGAATTAATTTTACCCGATTCAACTTGTAGCCATTATGATTACAAAACCAGCTCAGCTTGCTATAGAATTCTCTATTGATCCACTTTCATCTTGTAAGAGGGGTAAAGAAAGAAAAATGATTAAAGGTACCTTATTATCTTCCTGATTATGGATGAGGGCAGGAGCTAAGAGTGGCTCTCACTATATGCTAGCTTCAGTAACTACTGTGTCAATAAGAGGAACAAAATGTAACAGAACTTGCAGTCATTTATTCCATAGAAATAATGGTTTAGCAGCTATAGACAGTTCTACCATTAAAAAAAAAAATAAAAAAAAAAAATCAGGAATTAAACCTACAGGTTAATTTATCACAGCATACTGAAAGTAATGCTGGGAGCCTGACTTCACAGCTGACACCTAAGATTTGAACTTCAGCATTACAGATTAGTTTGCTTTGAATGGTATCTCCAATGTCACTCTCAATACAGTTATGACATAGAAATGAAGATTTGTGTCACAGATTTATGTATTACAATACAAGAAAAAGATGTACAATGATCCTGTCTTCCAAATTACAATTGCAAATTTCATTGTTCTGAAACCATCCTGAATTACATACTTGCAAGTTCTAAACTTTTGTGTTCTGAAGACAGTAAGGTAGTAAAATAAACTCATTATCACAGTTTCAGGAAGACTGCAATGGAAAAATAAATCCTATGATGAATACCTGGCAGTAACAGGTATAACGAAGCCAATATAGAGTGGCATAAGGATTGAAACTGCTCAGAGAATAATACTAACAGATTGGTTCACATTTTCCCTGCCCCTTGTCTATATGACCATGAAATTTTCTTGAAAGAGAAATTGCACCTACCCATTTTCCTAAAAGAAGAATGGATCATGAAAGAGATAGAATGTCAACAGCAATATATCTACATAGTTGTCTGAGATAAGATTGACACATTTTATCAGCCTGTTCTCTTAATGATGCAACATAATAGATACAGTTATTTTGACAGGTACTATTCCTTTTTGCCTATATCCCAAGTGTAGCTTTTGTCAAAAAGTATAACAAAGTTCTTCAGAGAGATTTAAAAAAAAGCACATACAAATTTGATTACTCATCTATGTGAGAAAGGAAAACTGCTTTAAGAAAACCACCAACCAATCAATTTTCATTTTGAAAATGGCTAGATATTATTCAAGTCCAAAACATAAAAGAACATATAGGTAGGGATCACATTTGATTTCGGTGTTGATTTTTCAATGGTCTTCTGATGTTATAGCAATATCTAGCAGTAAAATGTCCTGCGCTAACAGACATATCACATTTCATCATACTGCTTAGACCTTCTGGGGTTTTTTTTTGTTTTTCTAATACATTTTTTATTTTCTCACCTCTCTTTTCATAAGGCAACATGATTTACATCAAATTCAGGGACAGATTACATGGGACATTAGTACAAAAGGAGAGCAGTGTGAATGTATTGCTCACAAGCTACTTTACAAACTAAGTCTTGATGTGGATAGAAATATTAGCTGTTAAGCTCTAGCCAGTCTTTGGTGAAACATGTATAAACTCCAGTGTTCTGAGAATTATAAATTCATTCAAAGTGCAGAGTAAAAGAGTTTGCCCTGATATGAAGCATCATTCCTACTGTATAATAAGTCTCTGTTCCAAAATAAGAGTATTATTAAAAAACAACAACAACAACAACAACAAAAAACTGTATATGTTTTTATCCCAGGAAAAAAAAATATCACCAGTATGGAAAATTTCTACCAAATGTTTTATTTCAGCTATAAACCAGTAAACAGATACACTTATAACAGAAATTGGTCTAAGTAATACCAGCCCTACCTATACTGGGAAAAAGGTCCAGCCTGTAAGAATGCTGCGGCAAAGCTGTGTCATGCCCCATCTTTATAACTGCCCAGCAGAGACATACTGAACACTACACAAATGTGGACGTGCAAGCAGAGACCCGAAAGCTTTTGTCCAAGGAGAGAGCAAATAACTGTCAGACTCAAGCTCTATGGAAGTGAATAGAAAACATCTCCTATTGATTTTAAAGTATTCCTGTTCAGGGCTGTAATGTTGGTTTTCACGTAACCCAAGTTATTCTGCAGATTTGCAGCCTGACTAAACTTCTAAGCATGAATTACAATGGAAATTGGAATGCATTCAAATGTTATTGACTCGTCAGAAGTGGAGTTAAATTCACACCAAAAAGCACTGTTTGATAGCCAGGAATATGCTGAGTTCCCCAAAATTGCGTAGATTCAAATGGCAATGTTATGAAAACAAGTACTCTGCTTTCAGGCCAGGGGGGGAGAGGGCAACGTTAGCAATCTGAGCCTGTTGCAGTCTTACAAAACACAGAGTATCACTGGGTTTGCAACACATTCAGTGATAACAGAAAGTAGCAAGGATCACTGTGGAGTTTTGTGGTTATTTAAAACCTAATTTAATCAATAAGTTAGTTACATATACAGTTTTCGAGCTTAGCCATAGAAAGGCAGCAGTGTATTGTTCAGAGGTAAATAATGCTTAACATCTTTTCAGCTTTCTTCCTTATAGTGTGCAAATTGCTGTTACTTAGTGTTTAATACAACATATTTCCATATTTTTAAGCTGGTGTTTTACTTCTGCGACTCTTTAGAGGGCAATAGGAAATACAAATACTGTCTCCTCCCAAGCCCTACATTTCTGTAATGGGAGCAGAGCTAATGAGGATGGAGTGAAATCCAGCAGATACACCCACTTCTTATCACTTCTGCTGAATACATGAAGTAAAAGAATCTCCATTTTTCTGTAGATATAGCAAGGTCTGTGATCCTTTTCCTCAACCTGAAGTAATTTCTTCTCACTTTGTTGCAAATGTGGAGTTTGTCTATGAAGTTACTAGAATTCTGCTTTAAAAAATGCTATTTCTCAATGACACATAGGTTCTGCAAGTCTCCCTAGTAATATTCAGTGCAGTAATACTGAAGCAACATTTTCTCTCCTAATATGATTATTTTCATTTTACTCTTTAGTATTTTCTCCTGTTGCATGTGGTTTCTCTAACTTACGAGTCTGTTTTCAAAGGTGCTTGTTTCGCTCATGTTATTCTCGTAATGTTTTAATTGAAAACACTAAAGACTTTTTTATACAACAGCCGTGTGCAACAGACAAAACAAATTAATTGGGGGAAAAATACCAACGTAAAATTTCCAAAGGCTCTGAGTGCTGGAGAGTTAGACAGTGAAAACATACAAGTTGTTAGCATGGCTAACAAATCAAGCAGCTCAAAACAGGTTATTGCCCCCTTAGAAACAACAAGGATAGTGGAATCAACATGTTGTTTCGTTTGGGCTTGGGGCCACCACCACTATCCTCATTCTTAGTGGCAGCTCCATCTTTTTTTGTGCTAACTCCACAGAAAGGGACAGCCAGCGCAGGGCTGAGCCTGTGCTGCCTGTACAGTTGGCTGATGCCAAAGAGAACACAGATAACCTGACATCTGTCAGTATTGCCTCTATGGGAAAACCCATTGGGGTATTTCTCCCCTTTATTCAGCCACCAGCTTCCATGGCATTTACAGAAACTCTGAGATAATTCAGCTCAATGCAATTAATGGGTTCATATGGTACTACAAAAGAATCAAGCAGACACACAGTTTAAAAGCACACATATAATTTCCTCAAACTAAAATAATTCATACCAGGAATTCCCTAAGAAAATCTCCACCCCTCCCCAGTGCATTGAGTGGCATCAAAGTTTTTCACTTCACCCTTTGCTTTTCTGTTTTAATGCAAAGAAAAGTAAATCACTGCAAGACTGGTGTCCATCCTGAAGGGTGGCAATAGCACATCTGTACCTGAAAAGAGATCCCCATGAATATCCACCTGCTTCAGGAAGGGTCTGAGGAAAGGGATGACAGGCTTGGACAAACAGTAGCTGGTGTGCGTCGGTTATGGAAAATGGTCTTTTTCCCTCACCCCAGGAGCAAATGATTTGTTCTTGTGAAAACCTGAAACCTACCAAGGGACACCAAGGACAGGAACAGCTCTCTCTTAACTTTTCCATTCCTTGGATGGTCTGTTAATTCAATAAGCAAAGCAGACCAAGCTGCCACAGTCTCTTCCTATCTTACTGAAACAGTTGAAGCTCCAAACAGTCTTGAACTCATTTCTATTCAAGACCATGTGGAAAAGTGAGGCACAATGGGAGGGGGTGTCTTTACAATGGATTTGCACCAGATTAATCAAGGTGGAAAGCTGTATGCTTCTTGTGGTTTTTGGTTTTGGAGAGGTTTTGGGGGGGGGTTGTTGGATTTTTGTGGGGGTTTTTTTCCCCCAAAAGGGTGTCTAATAGGATTCATTTCAAGGCTGTGGAGGTGAGTTACCATGTTTTCTTCCAAGTGAGGTAGAAACAGCCATGGTGCAGGGCATTATGGGGCTCCCTGCCAGCCAGTTCTGCTTCACGCTTCTTTGCCAATTAGTCTTGCAATGTCTGCTCCAAACAAACAGGATACCAATGAGCTTGTTAATTTAGCTTCATTTCTGTATCTTGTTTTCCATATAAAAACAATCACTTATTTTTATGCTCTGGAGCTGGCAATTCAGAGGCAGGGGTGAAAGGGAGGAGAAGGAGAGACACACAAAAATACATCTGCACCATCTCCATTCTTGTTCCAATAGATCTCATCAGGAACATCAGCCCGACTTCCCCAGGAGCAGGCCTGTCCAGGGAAGGTGAGAAGCACAAGGAGCTGGTGAGGAGCTATCCAACCCATGAGGACACACGTGCAGGCGGCTAACACTGCTCTGCGAACTGGAGGCCACACTGTATTTACACTAAAGCAAATGTGTGTTTGCAGATAGTTCTCAGTGGCTTTGTTCTGAGGAAGGACATTGTCATTTATTTTAATCATAAAAGCTGGATATTGCATTTTGTGTTGGAGGAGGACGACACGACTGAGGCATTTGTTTTCAACAGAATAACTGCATTTAGAAGTGCAGTTGATGGTCATGTATCAAAGCAAGTAAAAATTACTAATGTTCCCTGAGTAAGTTTTGATAAAATCTAGACCAAGAATTTAGAAAAATTATGCACTGCAAATTTAGAGGGCTTTAAGAAAGGAGAAACAAGTCCACTATGGAAACTAATGCACCTATAAGGTGCTCACAATTTTGAGTAACTTAACAACATGAAAACATTGCAGATTTTTGAGCTATGCAGAAAGGAATCAAAGCCAATGCTCCCTACTCCAGCATTCTCTGTTGCAGAGCATCAGTCTGGATCATCAAAGTGAAAAATTCTTTGAGTTACATCTCTCCTAAACAACGCTTATACACAGTAACACTTCAGTTATGAAGACATAGCAGTGAAAGACTTAAAAGCTCACTACAGTGGCTAGATATTCCTATCTTTTATTGGCTGAATTTTCCTGCCTGCTGTTTCTCATTTCAGAATCTATGATTATCACAGAAAAACGTCTGCTGTGCACTACGTGTCACAAAAGAATTGTAAAGCTTGTCTGGGCAAATATTTACCTCTTCCCTTCCCTACCACTCCCAAGGAATCTCTTTGATGACTGCTATAAGCCTGATGAAGCATTTGCCTATATATTACACTGCATCGAATTTTCAGGAAGTGCTGAAGTACAGATCTCAGAACACAGTCATTAATATAATCTGCTCTAGAGGCCTTTTCAGCTTTCTGGGGCATCTTTGTAGCAGGGTAAGAAAGCAGCTAAGAAACTGTACTGCCTCTATCACAGGGGTCCACATAGTGTCAATTCTTCTGCCAACCACAGTCTCCACTGCCACCACACTCCTCCTAGCAACACACATCCACCCAGGCTGACAGCCACTATCCTAAAACAGCTCTCATCTGCTCTTCTCCCATGATAAGAGCCTCTGAGACAGCTCTGCAGCTGGGTGGAAGGCGAAGCTGTATCCTTTAGCAACAAGGTCAGGAGCAACTCTGCTTACCCTACTAATTCTCTTGTAGGATTGGAGAACTCCAATATGCAAATTTTAACTTGAAGAAAGTGTTAGACCAGCCACGTTAGCACTAATGTTGCAAACACACTGCAGCTTGGTTTACACAACAATATTTTGACAGCATAATTATGTCAGTTAAAAACATGGAGAAGGGCACCCCTCTGGCATCTTAGCTATGATGGGCAAAGTTGATGAAATCAGCTTTTGGCCTTGTTGAGGTCACAATGGATATGGCATATTTTTTTCTGAAGCAGAACTTGAGTTCTACAGGGACTGTTCAGATAGCTGTCAATGGATAGCAAGTTGCAAAGGCAAGAAAGTATAGCCAGGGACCAATGATGAACAACTGGAAGCAGTACAATTGGCACACATGTATCCGCAAGAGGATAACCTCCTCCTTTTTCTTACCTTCACAATTTTCACTAGAAGAGAAACTCCTACTGAATTCACTAGGCTACTGAGGATCTGTTGCTGGGCAGGGTCTATCTAAAATTCACAGCAACTGGCATGGGCCCATGATCATAACAATTAAATATAATCATTAGGAACTTGGCTCAGCTGCAACTGAAGTTCTCAAATGCAGCCTGCTCACAAGCCTTCCTATACTTGTAAGTACATATAAAAAGTTAGTAACAAACTGTTTTATTACCTAGAAACATATGGGATAAGAAAAGAAGTGACTCAACAGAAACAAAACCTCTGCTTGGATTTATTGCTATCAAGCTACCATGTACCTCATAATCCTTAGAGAAGTCAGGTTTTGCCTGAAGAATTTGTACTGTGAAGTCGACAAAGACACCAACTCCTTTTCCCAAAATGAAGAGATTGAATCTCTGTTTTAAATGGGGGGAGGAAATATTGAAATTTCAAGAACAGTACAATTTGTACTTCTATGATAAGGTGTGAGTAGCATGAATTATGACTCTGATATTAAGTAGTTCCGGTCCATCTACCACTCTTCCTTCAAGAGCAACTTCAATTTTCATCTCCATTAATGTAAAAAAAAAGACTGAATTAGAAGCATGTTTCTTCTCTGATTCGGTTTCCTTTGAAACAGAACAGTGAAGTTAAAAATGGTTTGGACAGAGGGCAAGGAACTATGTATAGCTAGAGCAGAGTCAGCAGTATTGTAGCATAAAAACCTACACTTGAGTTTTAAAATAGAAATTGCATGCCCGGATTTTAGCAAGGAACCACTTACAGCCATTTTCATTCCCTGTAATGAACAAGATCACAAAAACAACAAAAACAAAAGACAAATTAAAAAAAAAAAAAAACCCACACCACAAAACCACAATGGATGGTATGTATTCCATCCAAGTTGCTTAACCATAGAAATTAGAAAGTACTTTTGGTAGTGAAACTCCTTAAGAAGTCAAAAGCCTCCTCAGCTTCCAAAACTAAGGACTACAGTTGCAAGAGTGATCCTTTTCTATTAATCTGTATTCCACTGGTGTCTTAAATCTGCAACACAGCGGTATTTTGAGGAAAATGCTGCCCAGGAACAAAGTAACCAAGTCATATCTTCACTATGTGTGTACTTCAGCAAGTCACTTCTGCATTACACAGCATGTTTTCTTCTCAGGTAGTATATTCTAGCTCCTGCTTCTTAATTATTAATGGCTTAAGCTCCAGCCATCACCTGCTTAGTTCCTACAGTGTTAAATTAGGCCATTTTCTGGTTTATGTTAAGATCTTTAATGGTGTAAGCATGCTGATCACTAGTCAAAGCAACTTGTTGTTAGTTGGTTTGGGTTTTTCTGAGTGCCCCATTATTTCATTTGCACACATGCAATGAATAATCTTTTTAAAAGGCCCAAATAGTAACATTTCACCCTTCAGTTTATTGTTTTCATCAAGGTGAAGAATGTGCCTTCCTCAGCCTTAGTGCATCCCTAGGGCCCCCAGTCTATTTCATGCTTACTTTGCAGTTTGATGCTTATGTTCTTTCACGCAGAATTTACACTGACAGGAACAACAGTGTTCAACATTGAAGTAACTGAATGGATCAAGTCATTAAGCATGGATCGATTTGTTGGTAAGCTCCTGAGTAACACGTGACACCAAGTAGCTTTCACAAATCTCTACTATCGGTAGCCAATTATGCCCCAAATGACCACACAAGCTCATTTCTGATCTCTACAGAAATACGGGTCTTCAACATCAGTCACTCAAAAACTGATCTGCTTCACATCAGCACTATCTATACATCTATAAATTACAGGCATTTACACCACACAGCAAACCAGCAGTACTGTCCATGCTTAATTTTCCACATCTAGCTTTTCCACAGTCACTGGTCCTACCATGGGCTGCTCCTGCATACGCAGAAACCTCCACCTCAGGCTTTGCATAGAGTGAAAGCAGATTGTAAGCTGGCATGCAGGAGAGTGACTGGGATGAAAGGACCGCATGGTGCATGCTGGAGACAAGTAAATCATGTGGCATCAAACACTGCTGCCATGGGGGAGATAATGGCTCGGTAGGCAAGGCTGAAGGGAGATGTGTGCAGCATGGAGGACCACAGTCTCCATCTGGGGTGGAGGAGACAAAACATCTTCAGAATGTGGATGCTAACATTTAGAAACCTGTTTTACTCATATTACTGGTCTCCTAAGGAAAAAGGTGAATGTAAATTTCCAAACTGAAAAGTTAAATAAATATATTACTGTAAATATTGGTGAAACTGGATATACCAACTACAATTATTTTTTTTCTTCAGATCAGAAAATGCAGAATTAACAACTACTTTCCTACAGTTTCAACTTTAACAAATCACTGTTTTTCCATGAGGGAAAATGTTTACATAAGAAATTCACAGCTAGTTGTGGCTAGTATGCCTCAAACACAGCCCTAGCAGAAGACTAGTGGCTATCTCATCAACAGCTCGCAAGAGAAAACATCATCTTTACCTGCAGAATTTGTTTTGAGTTCTGACTTTCAAAGAATTCAATGCCTCACTTCTGTAGTTACAAAGTTAAAGTTTCAGCATGTCACCCTCTGGTGGTTATTAAAAGCAAATTAAAGCAGTGAAACACCTGGGTTTTTTAAGCCTTTGAGGCCAAGGGGTGATCCTGGCACACAGTGCTGACTGCAAAGCCCTCCTCAGGGGTCTGGCCATGCATCCTGGCAGGGTGCACAAGCACGGTGGCACAAAGTTGCTTCCTCATCGCATGCTGGTGTGGAGCTGTTACCTCTCCCCAAAATCCAGGGGAAGAAACTACCGGCCAGCACCTGCAAGCACCAGTGCTGCCACAAGCCCAGCGAGGGCCCCACCCGCTCACCTGCCTGAGGAACTTTCTGGAAGGCTCCAGCTCCCACTGCCCAGCTGCGGCTGGGGAGCAGCCCTGGGAGCTGTTGGCAGGACTTGGCACTATGCTGTCATGGTGCAGGGCTGGTCCCATCCTCAGTGCCATGACGGGGCCACAGCCTCAGACCCTGCAGGTGCTCGGCAGTCACCCTGGGGTGCCACGGATATCTGAGGTATTTGGCGCCTCTCAATTTTCACACTTACGCAGCAGCCTAGACTGCTGGAGGCACTCCAAGGGGAGCCATTCGGGACAGGTTTTGGGATGAGGGGAGGCTGCAGCTGGTGACGACCCCCCGGGGCTCGGGTGGCACCTCAGGCCACGGGGTAGCATCCCCCCCAACTCCTGGTGTCGCACCCAGGGGAGCGGCAGCGAGAAACTAACCCAAACTGCACGAATGCATCCGATGCGCTTCCTTTCATCTCTCCCTGACGAGTTCTTCAGCTTCCTTTCATCTCTCCCGGAGGAGTTCGCGGCTGAGGAGCGGCGGGAGGGGGAAAGGGGAGAAATCCTGTCAGCGCTGAGCGCTCCGCGCGCACCCCTCCGTCCGCGCGCACCCCCGTCCGCGCGCATCCCCCCGTCCGCGCGCATCCCCCCGTCCGCGCGCCCCATCTGCCACAGACACCAACCGCCCCCGCCCAGCGCCGCGCCGCCACCGGGGGGCAGCAGCTCCAGGCTGCCGGCCGCAGCTCCGGGCTCCCGGCAGCAACGCCGCGGCACCGGCGACGGCCAGGGGCTGCGGAGACGACGGGAGGCGGCATCCAGGGGCGCTCCCCGCCGGAGCAGCGCCGCGCAGCGCGGGATAACGGCCGGCGGCTGGGCCCCGCAGACGGCCGCCGCGCTGAGGGGAGCGGAGGCTGCTCGCACGCGGCCGGGCGGGGCCCCGGCTGCCGCCAGCTCCGCCTCGCTGGGGGAAGGCGAGGAGAAGGGAGCGGAGAGCCGCTCTGCCAGCGCGGGGAGCCGGCCAGCAGCGGCGGTGTAAGGCCGGTGCTTGCTGGGGCAGGCGGGCCGTCTGCGGGCGGCGGGCCGCACCTCAACACCGCGGCAGGGAAACACAGCCGTCCTCAGCTTACAGCTGGCCTAGAAACAGGATGGCAGGGACATTTAAGCTCACGACTCAGGAGTGAACGCAGTGAGCCTTTGGGGATTTGGGTCAGGGAGAGCTGGTAAACGCTTTGCTCAATCCCATTTGTGAATTAAAATAAAGCATAGGCTTAGCATCCAGTCTGCAGGTTTAATGAAGTTTTAACTGATGCAGCCTGCCTTTCATTAACTTGGATGAACTTTCTGGAGTGCCCCAGGGTGGGCAACTTCAAAGGAGACTTGGTCGAAGTCGCTTAAGAGGCCCCTGGCACAAGCCACCGTCTCCCGACTGCCGCGCTACAGCCCGAACCCTCCTGGTTGGAGGCACACCAGCGGCTGCTGCCGCCCTCCCCGGCTTGCAGAGAACAAATTCACCTGTGGCTGCTGAGAAATCCCTAGCCCCATTGTGCTTCCCGTGAAAACCAGGCATTGTTCCTGAAAATACGCAAAGTATTACTTAAAATCTGTCTGAAACTTGGGCTGTTTCAACAACCTTTTTATAAAAAACAAAAGTATTACTTTTTAAAAGCTTGGCACTTGGTACTTGTGAAAGCAGCATTTGCCCTGCCAAGAATTTTTTACTCTCATAGGACAGAGAGTAACAAATCTAAAAAAGCACGTGGAGCAAAGACTCTGAGAAGATTTACCCAGTTATTTGACAGGCAGAATAATTGCCTCATTTTTGCCTTCTATTTTAATAACGAGCTGCTCTTCTCACTTCCCTGCATTGAACAGGCTGATCTCACCAGTAAGCTATTTTTTCACTCAAGCATCTGCCCAGCCAACTTGGAACGAGACCGTAACACCAGGCTGGGTTCTTTTATTGTATGAGCAGTAATTAAGATCCCAGATGTTGCTGCTCTGCACCTGTACAGCCTTATTTTTGTCAGCAGGGCAGGCACTGCTGTGACTGCAGCTGGAGTGTAACACAGCAGCATTACTTACTGCATCGCTTACTACATTCTGCTGATGCGACAGTTGTCTTCCTTGTAACTTATAGCCCTGTATCAGACTGTATCAGCCACCGTTAGTAACAGGCCACGTGCTTTGCACTGAGTTTACAAGGCCTCAGCACTGAGTCACGCCAAGCTTGCTTCATCTGAACATTTGCTGACCTGCTTGCGAGTTTTCTTTTAACTTGGCTTAGCTGTAACAGCATTTTTTCTTCTGACCAGGTGGTTATAGATGATTTGGTTTTACTTTTGCTTATCCTTGCACAGTACCACTGTAGTTGTGTACCGACAGGAGTAACAAGTAGTTGTTTTGTTCTGTGCAGAACAAGATACTTATATCCGAAATAATGCTGTACTGTGAAGAAATACAGGCTTGGGATGATAGCAGAGGCACTGACAGGTGTAAACACCAAGATGACAAATGATGAGGCATAGCCTTGCCACTGGAGGCCCCACAGCTATAAACAAATCAACAAATTACTTTCCATTAAAAAGAAATACAGACCTAGAGTTAGACAAAAGCATCTTTTTATGGATAACAGACCAAAGAACAAGTTTCTAGCGTAGGCAAGATACATCATATATGGTAAATTTGGATATCCTGTGGACTTGCAAACCAGCAATGAAACAGCAAAGTGTGAAAGCTCGTTGGCAAGCATAAAAAAGACCCCAGGTAGATCCTGGAGCGCAAAAGATACAGCCATCAACATCACATTCCTCCCAGCAAAAGACCCCATGTGCTGATGACCAGCCTTGCCACCCCACTCGCTGGACTGGAGCCACCAACCTGAAGATCCCAAGCAGCAGTGGCAGGGTGAGCATAACATCAGGAAACAGGGAAGAAGCTAGGAAGTGTGAGTACAACAATCTTAACTGTATTATTACTTTTATTATTATTGCAACTCTTTCTGTAGAAAAATGTTTTTTCTTTTTCTGTAATAATTAGATCCGGACTAATAATGATTCTTAGGTTAGACTTAAGATTTCAATTATACTAACAATAGATTATTGGCTTTCTGTATATGATATTTCCTCTTTTTTTCATAAACAACATTTTGAAGGTAACATGCTTTAACCCTACTCCACACTGTAACAGTAGTACATGCAGAGTGAAGGTCCTTGCATGTGGAGGAGGTTCCAGACTACAGATCACTTTTCTTGAAGAAAGTACAGGGGGAGAGAAAAAAAAAATAGTAAGAGAATTTAGCAAGATTTAAAAGTTGTCATGGTAATGTACTTTTAAATGTAAATTAGTCTATGAATTTAGGCAAATGATACTAAGAGCTGCCAACTGTTTAAGGATTTTTTTTCTGAGAAAGATTACAAGTGTTGCAATTACATTTTTTTTATTTACTTTTTTTAAAAAGTATACATTTCTTACTTGCAGAGTAGCAGATTATTTGTTGAATATAACTTAAGACGGTTATACATTTCTTTGAAAGAATCTCTGTATTCCTGTAAACCAGCTCTTCCTGCCTCCCCCCTTCTATGGATTTATATTTATATCCTAGGCAAACTTGGCATTCTGTGATATTAGAAAGCACGGCTAAAACTCACATGATTGTTTAGCCTTCCCAGTGGGGAGGGGGTACAAAAGGAATCAAACATGTTTTTACAAACATTTCTACTAATTGCAGTAACACCTTTAAAATAAAGGTTATAAGTAATTAAACACTTGACATTTTGATGAACTTTCATGGGAACAAGGTTTCAGGCATGTGGAATCCATTGCAAATGCTGACTAAAAATACCACGCCTTAATAATTAACACAGAGATGGACTTACACCAGACCAGTTTACATTTCTGTGAGCTGCTCCTTAAATTTATGTCACTTCCATATGCAATTAAGCGTAGGGAGTCCTGTTTAAAGGCTGACTTTCCTAACTATGCTAAAGCCCTCACACATCCTTGGATGGACTCAGAACAAGCAGCATGTGACAGCGCAGGGGTTGAGCTCAGCATTGCCACTTTATGAGGCTATGAACTGCTGTTCTCAGCATACAGACTGCCCTGAGACCAGCATTTCGCAGGGTGCGTGGGAGCGTGCCAGCAGCTCTGGCTGCCCCCTCACTGATCTCAGTGGCTGGAAATCCATCTCACAGCTCTCTCCCTGTCACTCTGAGGAAGCCACAGGGAAAACAGCATTAAAGAAAGAATTGAGCTCCCCTGAAAGGCATGTGTGATGTGCCAAGCAGTGAGCAGCAGAAAGGCTGGGTAAGGAGGTTTCTCGCCAGCCTGGTTTCATATGACCTGAACAGCTCAAGGGGATACGTATGACAACTGAACTGAAGCCATCTCCAGCCATCGGAAGCTGGAACTCTACCCAGGGTCAAAATGTGAGCAAGATCTGCTGCCACAGCATGTCTGTCTAGCCATGATATTTGTTTAGTATTTTTGGAAATGCAGCTGAGTGTAGCAGATTATTCAGAGGGGACTGAAACAATTTTTGAAAAGAATACAAAATATTTACACAGAGGTTGGTAGGCATAAGGAGGCTGGGAGAAAGCAGGGAAGTGAAGGGAAATTAAAGCTAGAAGAGAGGCAGGAAGGGGATAAAATGGGTATACCCTGAGCTCTGGAAAATACATACCAAAAGTATGGTAGAAATGGGAATAGACCCATGCTACCATCCAAGCAGATGCAAGGAAATCCCTCCATAGGAAGGAGAGTGCTTTAGCAGTGGAAACCCTCTCCCTGCCCCACGGGGGAGCCTGGGTCTGCCCCGTCTGCCACTCTAAGATTGTCAGCCAGGGACACGACTCTTTAAGCTTGGCTAATCCTGAAGCATAGTGGTGTCTGGGGCACTGCTGGGTAACTGAGGAATTAGGCTCCAAGTAAAGCTGCTCCTGCTGCATGTACACACTGGGGAGCATATGCGCTGCCACAAACGAATGGTGCAGTAAGGAGCGGGGAGACTGATGCAAAATTTGAAAGGGAAGACCAGTTCTTACAGACACTAGAGAGACCTGCCACTACTCCCTCATGCATTGCTATGAATTTCAGCTGCCTGGAATGCAAAGGTTAATGCTTAGTAGCAAAATGTTGAGAGTGAACACTTTCAGTATTGTGAGGCAGCAATTTTCACAGTTCAATTCTGTGCTGTGTTAAAATGTACTTTCTTTTGCCTATTTTAAATTCTGTTACCTGGTAATTGCATTAGGCTCTCTCTTGTAAAAAATAGAGAGCGCTCTGGGAGAAACAGGCATTTCCTATTTACATTTCCCACATAATTTTTGAGTTTTTTGTTCCCAGTGATATACCTCTAGTCATTATTTCTTCTTCAAGCTGAAGAATTCTGGATTATTTCACCTCTTTTCACTATTCTATATTGCTGGTTATTCAGGGTATGAAGCAGAAGAAAGGAAGATAAAAGAGGCTGGGTTTTGTATCTGCCTCTGTCCTGCTATCTCCTAAAATCCATGCCATATTCAAAACAAGGCAACATCATGGATGCATCCTGTGATATGAAGATGGTTCTTGGTTTTTTTTTTTCTTCTTCTATTTGTTTCCTAATAAAGCCTAATGTTACAATTGTCTTTCTGCTTTCTGCAAAATTGAATAGTCAGACAGCCACTTGTAGTGTAACTTGTTGTAGGTATAGAGTTTTTTTTCCTCACATGCATTTCATTGGGGTTTTCATCATGCCATCATTCATTAGTTTTTGTAGCTCTTTGCATTCAGCTTTGTATTTGATATCAAGAATAACCAAATATCTGCAGACTGCCAGACACCTGCAGTCCATCACCCTTCCCACCCACCACACTCCCCTTGGCAAGTCAATCATGAACCCATGCAACAGTGCAGCACTCAGCCCACATCCCTTGGTAACTCAGCAGCACCCTCCTTTCCTGCAGGGATGGGATTATTGTTTCTGCTCAGCTCTTCTCTTTTGAGCCCTTGGATAGAAGGTTATCAGTCCAATAGAGGACTTCTTTCTCTATGCATAGCTTAGTCTCTCTAGGAGGCTTTAGTGAATATTTTGATATTTAAATTTTTTTTTTAATTTGGCAAGTACAGCTTATTTTTTTTCCAGTAGGAGAGTAATACAACACTGGTGTGGACTACTTAGAGGGGCTGTGAAATCTCCATCCTTAGAGGTTTTCAAGACTGCGCTAGACAAAGCCAGGGCCAACTTGAACTAGCTTGGTCACCCATCTTTGATCACAAGTCTGGGCTATGTGATCTCCTAAGTTCCTTTCAACCAACACTTGCGTGGTTTTATATTAACTATGTCATACCTGTCTGCTTACTTATGAGTTCCTTGGGAGTTTTAAGAGCAATCCTTATTTATAGTTTCTTTTAATATTACAGCAGCTGGTTCCTGCCAACATTTAGCCAAGTATCTCATCAGTTGCTTCTGCTTTATTATAGCCTGTAACTTCTAGCAATTTCTTTTGGAATGAAGTTAAACTTGCTAACTTGTGGTTAGGATTATTTCTGAGGCTCTTTTGAAAGCTTGTGGTCACTGTCTTTCCTTTAGTTCCAACTGTGACACATTATAAACCACAGCCATTTGCTGAGTTGCTTTAGGGATCTTGGTTCACATCAGTTGGGCCTGATTAGTCATTGATAATCAGCTCTTTTCATTCTTATCCAGTTCATGCTTTGACACTGGCACCTCCTTCACACTTTTCCCTCCACCAAGTTTCCAACAAGTCTATTTTTAATCAATGTGCTCTCTGTCTTCAAATCCTTTGCAAATAGCAACAAACAGTAAGACAGTAGTGTCTGCCAGAGCACTGGCAGTGACGTCTCTCTAGTAAATCTTGTGTTTAAGTAGAAGTGCTGCAAGGAAACTAACTAAGGACATCCTACATTCATGCACGATCTCTTTCATAAACTCATCTGTGAACTCCAGCAGGTGTAGTGGCTTTTCTCATGTTTCATAATCTACTTAACCCTATGCAGGATACAATTTAACACCTTATTTTCACTTGCCTTTCATAAAATCTCATAATCCCATCCCAAATCCCACATTATTACCAACAATCTGTATGTTCAGAAGATCTTCTCTGAACACTTCTGCAGTCTGACTGGAGTGCGGTACCTGTTATGCAGTAACATCAGCAGTTCCCAGCCAGCATAAACCAGTATGACAGCTTCCAAGAGGCAATGAACTCCTCTGCTCTCCCTGTGCTGTGTCCCTCATGTAAGGCTCCAGGTGCATTTATAAAGCTCCTTAGAGAAATGAGGCGTTCTGGAGCCAAGTGCACACACACCTCCTTCACTCATACATGCATAGCAGGGCAGATCTCAGATCTCCACCACCACTACAGGGCAGAGCGTCACAGAGACAGGTCTTCAGACATACTTTAACAACCCTTCAAGTGCTCCAGAGAGCTACAGAAACTCAGCAAGAGAATTCCTTGGGGCTATTGCCATCTGTGGGGAGATCAGAGGAGGCAGAGTCACAATGTGCCTCCAACAGTTACTGTATTTTTAGAGATAGTGGAGTCAGCATGAAACTTGCTAGAGGAATACTTGTCACTCGAGCTCAGAATCTTGAGGAGCTTGTTTTGGCAAGCTGTATTCAAAGCCGGGTTGGGAATGTTCCTTGGCCTCCTGGTTCTCTCCTTAGGAGGGTAAAAAGAGCAAAAGACTCCTAATCTTCCTTTCATTCCCTTGCAGTTTGATACTTACAATAATGGTTATTCTGAAACATTGAGAGCAAGAGATTACGGGTTTCACACCTTTCACAGCATCTCAAACAACTAGTGTTACACTCTAGTAAATATCTACTATTACAGTTGGACATCATGGCTGGTGAGTTCACTTCTGAGTAAACCACTTCTTATTTTCTACTACTACTGCGTGGTACTCTGCAGACAAGTGAGTGCTGGTCCTTACTGTGATGTCTACAATTCAGGATTGTAACTTCATGTCTACTTAGTATTTCTGTGGAACTGGCACCGGAAAGCTGGGCCATAAACCAAGTGCCATGGAGCAGCCTGGACCTTAGGTTGATGGAAAAAAACAGTAACCATTTTAAGAGTCTTTTCAGTAGATCAGGATGAATTTTCTTTCCTGTAGAACAAGTAGAGAATAGAATAGAAGTTTCTTCCTGGTGTTGAAGAACAAGCCTCAGGTATTTCTGCCCAACAAGGACTTTTCTCTTGTAAAATCTTATTTTGGTGGTGATACTGAAGAGATGGGGAATGACGTAAAGAGATTTCTTAGCTGTGTACTACAATTTTCAACTGCATTCAATGGAAGAGAGCAAAGCAGCTTCCAAGGAAAGCCCGTGACAGCCTAGTGCCACTCTGTTTCTGGAGCCTGCCATCACATTTGCAGATGTTATGCTGTGTACCACTAAACTTAAAGCAGAATACTGACCTTAGCTGTATTTGCTAAGTTCTTAGTGTTGCAACCAAGTTGCTTATGGCGCAGTAGTGTATGCAGTCTTTGTGGCAACTTTGCAGGTGAGATGTTTTGCAATATGCTGGAAGATAGCAACGTAATCCTAGATGGCATGCAATACTACTGGAATCTCATTTGGGAAGTGAAAGGTACTCACAGGCTAATTGCTAGCCCTTTTGGAGCTCCTCAAAGCTCTCAGTGGCATCTTGTTCTTACAAGAAATACTTGACACTTCAGAACAAGAAGTGCTATGCAAAAACATGCCAAGCCTAGATGTTGATCCAGCTTCTGATATGTCATAACTTGCATGATGGGTCTTCTTCACGCTGTCAGACCTCTCTATGTCTGGTTTCATATCCAGGGAAAGCTTGTTAACTAAGGGTATTTTCTGTCCTCACCATTAGTCACAGGTGAATGACAAGTTTCAGCACTAGCATGCTAACAAATATTACTTTCTTTCACAAGTCTCTAGAATTCTTATTTATCTTCCAGGACATCAACAATTCCACATGGTCCTGAAATAACCTGACATTTACTGGTGTTGAGGAAACATCATCAATTAAGGCAATGACAGAACAATCCTGCTCTTCTGGATAGCCTTGTCTTACATATGCCTAAAGCCCTGTTTGAAAGGGAGATGATGTCCACCACTCTAAGAGCACATGTCCTGTTTGGGAAGTCAAGCCGCATACTCACAAAGTCTAAGTAGAATCTCATGTATGTAGTTAGTGAAATTCTGGTTCATAGAACTCCTTTGGGTCTTTTGGTTGTATAACATTTCCAGCATCTTAGTGCAATGATTGTTTTGCCGGGCCCAGGAGAGAAAGTACATTCCAATGGTGCTGCATGCTCCTCTCGCTGAAATGATGCTAGCAACGGCTCAGCAACCAGGTGGGTTTTGAATTTGGGCCCAGGAAACACACAGTGGGATTCCAGTATCAGCAAAACCTGGTGTTCAGCAGAAACAGCCTGAGCAGGTACCTCCCCCACTTCATCTTATATTTTTCCTTTGTGAATGGCTTGAGCTTCTGGGCTAGAGCCTGAGACAGCCACTTCTAGTGATGTCAGCAAAACCCCTATAAACATGCCAACTTCTTCAGATGTATTTGGTGTCACAGCTCTGCTCCGTGGATTTCAAGTGCATGAGCTTGGCCACACGGGCTTCCCCAAGCCAACCTCCTCTAGGTCTGACCTCACTCTCACATTGACTTCGGAGAAATTCTGGTCCTGCTGAGAGCTAGGGAGGGTTTCTCCCAGAAAAAAAGGCACAGACTGAGCTCAGCTTTAAAGAACATCCGCATAAAGCAGGACAGACTAAGGTTCACAGCATCAGGCTTTGAATTCAGCATTTTGGAAATATGTCCAGTGAAAATCCTCAGAGAGGGTAGGATTGTGGACAGCTGTGGTTCGAGGCCCCCTTCATTTGGTCCTAGCTAGCAAAGTTCAAAAACCAAAGCACATTCTTAGTGATTTTCATAAGATTTGAAAAAGCTGAAGCTACATTATGTATGTTAATCAAACAGCACAAACCAGTTTTCCTGAAAACTTCAGAATGCTAATGACAACTGTTAAATAAAATTAAAGTTACAGTATATTTCATCTTTGTATAAACCTTTTAACACTGTATGACACTAGGATAAGCCATATATTTGTCTTATTGTGAGGAACATAAAAGTTGATTTAGTTCTCTCAACAGAATGATTTTTATTATTTAGTCTTAGACTGGATGTATAATAGGCTAGCAAATCACTGTAGAGTACTGTTTTGTCCCAGTAATTTTAATTGATGTTCTACAGGAATACATAAATGGCATTTGAAGTCCTATATGATATTTGGTTTTGTCTCACATTTGAAATGATATTTGAAGAATCATTATAACCTACACCAAATAAGGAAGGATGAAATTTTATGATTACCTGGAATAAAATTGCTATAAATTTGTTCTTGCAAAATCCTCAGTAAGAATGTCATAATCTAAGGTATCACAAATAAAAAAGGTTGTTTTGCAAGATGAAGATCTATTTTAAAATTGGATGTACGATATGCGTGAATATCCTCAGCACACAAATTCCAATCAGATTTTTCCATTAGGAAGATTAAATTTTTCTTGTTAAAAATTTATTGCCAGGTTTTAAAAATAGTTAGGGCAAAGGAAACTACCAACAGTAATTGCATAGTTTCTATTTAATTTACAATGCTCCATTTCTGCTGCTAAAGTATAATTTCATTATAGCACTTTAACCTAGACAAACATGATGGCATTTTTAATTTGGATAAGCTAGCTTTGCCTTAAAATTCCTTGTTGAATGAAGACAAAAATTCAAAATATGAGCCAGCAAACTGACACCAGATGTTACACAGCAGTTTATATAGTACACTACTAAACTACTTTTTGAGGCTCTGTAACCTGAATATCATTCTTTTAAACCTAAATTCATGCCTCAGCTGTGTAAAGCTGTGACACAAAGTGATCTTACTGCAAGTTTTCCTTATGGTTTGTGCTTGTATTCTATTCAAACAGAGACTATAAATAAAACAGCAGACTAGAAAACAACATAGACTGGATATTTTAAAACTTTTTGCCCCAGAAACACTTACAAGAGCCACATGTTTGGGATAAGAGGCCAACAACAGACCTGTGAAAAACGCAAAGTATCACAACTGTGGGACAGTTCCCAGAGGCAGTAAAGTGCATGCGTAGCTCCTGAATGGTCTCATTTGGTGCTAAAGCAACTCCTCTCTTTCCTTTCTCACTGAAACATCTGCAGAGAGGCCCTTCACCTTGATTCGCGTGCATTAGGTACTAGTGACAGCAGAGAAACAAAATAACTGTATTTACAGAGATACATACACAGGCACGTGTGTGAGCGCGCGCACATACATTCCCACATATTTTTCCTCAAGGTTTGCTTTCCACCAAGTAGAATAATGCAGAAGGAAACCAAACAGCAGCAACTCAGCAGCAGCTGTCACTAGGCCATCTATCACAGCCACATTCTCAAGTCCTTCTCCCATCAACAGGCTAGTTAAATACGTTTTCTTTGGCCAATTACTGGCTGGAAAAAAAGTAAAATTATTTCATTTGTTTGGGTTTTACCTCCTTCAAATTTTAGCCCTTGTAACTTTTCTCAAGTTTTGGTTTCTATTGATTAAACACCAGTGTATTTGAAGGAGAAAACAACGCAAGTTAAGAACCTGTTGAATAAGTCTGGTTTGGGTCTTTAAGAGAAGTATTTATCCAGGTAGTAAATACCCATCTACACAAACTCTTTCGTGCAAGTTTCACTCAAATCTTTCTCCTGGTAGATCATCCTCTTTCCAGTGTCTTCATTCCTTATTTTCAGTGGTGAGAATACATTTAATTCTCCTAAGAGGGTTAAGTGACAGCTAGGAAGTTCAGGAAAAAAGAGCAACACACACACACACACTATTGCTAGTTACTCACTTGACCAACACTGAACTGTTGTTCTAGGACACAATCACAGGGTCAGCTTTATAGATGGGGAGGGGCAATAATTTAATCTGCTCAACTCCGTATTAACACTCTTCCTCCCCACTTTAAAAAAAAAATAAATGCAGAGACACAATTAAATCTTCTGTTCTAATACAGAAAACAAAGAATTCCCACACTAAACAGTCAATCTAAATAAAATTCCTGATATTCTTTACTCCAAAGAGAGTCCTCCTTTCCATATCACCTAATTTCACCCTGCTATTGATATTTATCCAACAATGAACCTTCCTGTAAATAACTTTGGGTGACTTAAGCCAGATAAGAATCTGGACTCTACACAGCAGGCATAAAAAGAGATAGGTACTGTCTGAGTAACTATTTTTATTATTTAGTAATGTAGCTTTCCACACATCTCAAGCAATTTTTTGGCCTTTACACGTCTAAGCTGATGGAAGTTCAACGTGTAGTAGCAAAAGTTGGGGGTTAGGAGGCTTAGAGATACAGTTTGCAAGACAGGAGGTGAAAGAAAAGTGAACATGTCTGTCTTTCAAATTTAAGGCAGTCTCTAGTGCAGTTCACTTTCCTCCCAAGCAGGACTGCTTTTTTCAGGGCTCCTTACAACACCCTCTGCATCACCAGAGTGCCTGTTGTCACACAGACTTACCATACCAAGCATGGCAACCTGAGGCTTAACCTATAGCTGCAAATTAAGTTCAATTTTCACAGTTGGAACAAAGATCCTTGTGGCATTAGTAAATCAATCTACCTTTGGATAAAGACTTAAGCACTTGCATTATTTATAATGGTTTCACTTTTATTTACAGTAAGACTATCCGCACCTACTGATGCTGCAAACGTCTTAATGAATTAGTCCCTTAGACAGGGGACTTTTAGGGCCAGTAAAAAGAAGAATATGTATGAATGGCTTCTGTTCCACATAGCTCAAATAATCCAGTAGTGTCCTTTACCCAGCGATGAATCAACATATTACACAGAGGAGGAGAAGCATCAGCACTAGCATCAAGAATTATATTGGCCTCATTTGGAAAACACTTGGCTAGCAATTCAGGGCAAATTCCAATCTCATTATCTTCAAAACCCCAAAAACCCAATTAATGAGCCATCCTGTAAGGGTCTGATATGGAAGAACTGCAACTACCTAAGTCCTCTTTACCTTTTGAACTCAAATACACATTTTATTTTTCCTTGCCATCTAAACAAGGCAAGTATCAAATTAAAAACCCCCTCTACTGAAAAAAGCCCTATGGGCTTGCCTGGTAATAGTCCCAGCTAACCAAGTATGCTTTTGGCCTCTGCTTCCTCAAAGGAGGAATTACTGATGTCTGGAAAAGAAAAATGAAGGAAGACAGAATACTTGCCAGTGCATCTGACACCAAAAACATTCAGTGAGGTACTTGAGCCAGAAAACATGGTTAAAAGCAGGAACTCCCTGTTAGAATATTCTGTTACAGAAAAAGTTTAAAAATGTAACACCCTCAAATTAGTACGAGGATTCCAACTATCTTCTTGCCCACCCAGCAGCGGCCATGCAGTGCCTACTCAGCTCCCCAGCAGAACCGTGCTATTCCAGCTGCACGCTTGGCACAGATGCTCGGCTCGGGGGGAAGAACGGAGCTTTGTGATCACTGTCCAATCTTCTGCTCAATCTGCTGACAGCACAAACACAACTCCACTAGGCCGGCTTGAGAAATCACCCGCAGCACTACTACCTGCTTTTACATTCAGCTTTTGATAAATCAGTGCTGTACAGATCACACCAGATCACTTTGTTGTTATGCAAATCATGCATTTCAAAACAGTCAGGGAAATAACATTTTTGAAAAGCCATGACTCCCAAATCTTCTATAGAAGCTTCACAATTGTCCTATTAATCTGAAATTGCCGATGTCATCTCAAAGCATCCACACATAATGCTTTCATTATATATCTACCAACAAAATAACCAAGAAGAAATACTTTTACCAGATGTTATGATTTTTTGGGGGGAAAACATTTGCTTACATAAAGCTGTATTTGCCTCCTACAGTGCCAAATACTAACAACATACTGCTTCATATTTCAAACTCCAGTATCATCCCTTTACAGCACAGAAATAAAGCTACATTATGCTGATACTCGTTGAAGTGGCAATAAGAGATGACAAATCACATGCAACTTGCTTTACAGCTCATGAATTATTGCATATTGTACCTGTGTCTAGTTGTATCAATTAAGGAAAAAAATCCATGGGAAAAAAAACCTATGGGGAAAAAATCCATCCTGAAGTTAAAGTATCATTCTTATTAATAGAGAAACAGAGCAATGCTCATGGTAATTTTCTCATTTTTCACTGAAGCAAGCAGACATTAACATCCCCCATGATGTGAAACTGCTCCACTTCCCCTATGCTTTAGGATGCTTTTGTTATTTTAACTACAGCTCTTCAGAGTTATGACATGCCCCTTCAGTTAAACGATCAATAGCAACTTGTGTGGAGCATCAAGAGATGGAATACATCATCTCCAGAAAATTTCAAGCTTTAGTTGGTTTGACTGACCGCAGCCTCTGGTTCAGGCATTGAATTTTGTTGTCCCAACACGCCAGTGGAAAATGGAGCACTGCCTTCAGGATGCTCCACTGTTATTTTTCTCCTCTTTTTTTTTCCCTCCTCCTTCTCCCTTTTAACAATTTACCTGACACTGCCTTCTTTCTGCAATCACTCAGAGGAGTGTTTTATTTCATGTTAAAAGACAAGATATGTATTGAAAGTAGCAATTTTATTTGAGTTAAAATTATTTACAAAAACCCAAAGACATACTTCATGAAACTGGTACAAACTATTTTTCCTGCCGTTGGCTTTTGCTCCAAAGATCACAGCTGAGAAATACTGTATAAAATAAAAATAGGATTGGATTCAGAAAAGTACTCTACTGTTCTAATTTCCAATTGAGAGTATTTACACAAATATTTACAATGGAAAAAAAGTTACTTTAAAACTTTAATTTGCAAGTTGGCCTCAAGTACCCTTTTAATGCAGAGTTATTTGAGGGTCTAACACACAAAAATGCACTGCAGTTCACAGGGTGATTTCTCCCCCCACCCTCAAAAAAAAAAAAAATCTGCATTTGTCAGTGCTTGACAATTAGTTACATTTAAAAAAACCTGTTAAACACTGAGGTAAATCAATTCCCAAACAATTACCAGTGTAACAAAGAAAGGTAGTTGTCCCTGCTTTCCCCCATCATCACATCTAGATTTTATTTTCTCCTGCTATCTCTCCACAGAAAACTATAATAATCAATTTGAAATCCCATTATAAGTGAAAAATCTCCAAAATCAGAAAACTAGATGGACAAAAACTTCAGTAATTTCATCCTGATGTAGACCATTTACATACAGCTTCTCTCTCTCTCAATACCGAGGATTTTTTTTTTTTTAAACAAAGGGGAATACAACCTCAAAAACTTTTCTAAGTTACACTGATACACTAGGTTTTAGAAGGTGATGAGAGAAAACGCAAAAGAGTATGACCAACATAGGATTTTTGCCGCTAATCAGTTACTTCCTTACAGAATTCCCAACAATCTGCATTATCAAAAATAGGAAGACATAGAAGGCAGCCACTGTATGTAAAAAATTTACAGCTGGCACTGATACAAAAGCACGAGTTCTTAACTTTATACATGGAGATAACACAAGATCTAAAAGCAGGTTAGATTTCCTGTTATTTCCTCCTCATTATACATAGAACTAATATTTTTATGGCTTCAAGTTTTACAAATTCAATGGAATAACATGATGTAACTACCTATACAGGTATTTAAAAATGTCAATGAAGCAGATCTCAGAACAGTCTGCAAATATTCAAGACCAGCTTAATAAAAATAATTACCAATTCTGTTGGTCTGAATAATGAGTGCAAGAAAAGAATTGTTAAAAAAAGTCATGTGTTTTCTGGGATTCTTTGTTCCACTTAAGTCTTCAAACACAATGCTTGCTGTGAACTAGACCTCAGACTGAACAAAATCTTAGCTATATCAGCAATTTAAGGCTTTGCGTTGTATGCATTTAAACTTTGTCATACCACAGAAGAATGAAATAGAAAGATTATGTCAGCTGGAAACATTAATCCCCATTGGTGTTTTAGCTTCTTTAAAATTCTTCCCCCTAAAACATCCAAATTCTTTGTATTGAGCATTATAAAATACATTTTGAGTGCTTCCTTGAAACAAATTAAAACAGCATTGCAAAGTTTTTGCTTATTAGAAGTGTAAACTACCCTGGGACTGAATATCTTTTTTTTTTTTTTTTTTTTTTTTCTATCCCTCCTTGTCCCTCNTGTGTTTATGGGTTTGCATGCTTCTTGAACTACAAAGTGTTATGGTCTATCAGTTTACAGTACATGGGCCATGACAGTTTTAGAACTGAGAAGTAGTTCAACAACCTAATTTCAATCAAAACAGTATAAAAAATAAACTATCCAATCCTCGCCTCTTTGGATTCCAACAAATTTTAAATATAGACAGTAGTTAAAATCACAAAAGTATTTAAAAATTTATATTTTATGATTTTGGAATAATCTAGTAATAAAAAAGCAAGAGCAAATTAAACTCAAATAGGAGCGGTGCTGCTGTCCAGAACGTCTTTATTAGAACATTTGTTTGATACCTCAGTAGCTAAGCTGCCTTTGCACCTGGCTGGCATGAAACAGTGGCTCAACAGTAAACAGCAGTTGCACTATCAGCAGCAAGTTTTTCCCCTTGAAACTTGTCACGAACAAAGCAAGAAAAAAAGATAGGGAGGGTAAACCCTGCCAAAAAATATTTAAATACTGCACTGCATCATGAACAGCATGGTTTCTTTATTTATTTTCCTCAGAACCTTTTTCCCCTCATTTTTGATAGTTGCAGATTGATGTAGTAACTGTCTTTTAGAAAATGCTGAATGCATGGTTAAGAGACCAGGTAGCCTTAAAAATCCGAACACGAATGACACAGATGAATGCTCTTGGTATATCCTTCAAGGACTTCTTTCATGACTTCTTCTTTTGTCTAAGGGTAGCTCCAGCATTAGAGTGCCTGCTGCGGAAGTTAAGTATCTAGCAGTGTTCCAAGTATTCAATCACCCTAGAGATAGATTTCTGGCCTGTTGTTCCAACAGCACACTGCAAAACATAATAGAAAACAGAAGTAACAAACAAGCATTTGTAATACCTCTTTAAAATATTTGAAAGCTATGCTCATTTCAGAATTTTAGTATTTAGTGTTGCGTATCAGTAAAAGCAGTTAGGTTCAGGCAGAGGGTTCAAAAATATTTTCCTGACCAGGGACAATCAAACAGAATGAAAGTAGCTTCATTCCATTTACTGCCAAAATAATGACAGACAAATGGGTCTTCAGTATTTAAAAAACATAAAATCATCCTGTGCTCTTCTGAAGACAACTGAGAAATATTAATAGTCCATACATTTTTAGAAGCATTTAACAGAAAACACAATTACAAAAATATCTACAAACATCAATTTTAAATATATATTACTTACAGTAAGATTCATAAAACTGAGAAATTTTTTGAGCATTTCAGTCATTATCGAGAAGTCTCCTTCAGGTAAGTACTCCCTCACAGTAGTCACATTGATCTAAGAAATAAAACAATCTATTTTTAATTTGGGAAAAACTTTTCTGACATAAGACTATGTTACTCTGCATGTGAGATGCAGTAAGACAAGTATATTCAGAGCATTAAGATGGCTTTTGGTGTCATCTCTATGATTTAAGTTTCTCAAGCAATACTCACATGTTTATGTTTCTAGGAAACACCTGCTAAAATCTTGGGTGGTGGTGGTGTGTTCCCCCTGCCTTCTTTTTTTCATTACAGACCATTACCACCACCAGACCTCCCCAGGACCTACAAGATTACTAAGAACTAAAAACCCCACCAGATACTCTCCTGACATGAAGAGAATCCTCCTTTGTAATTGTTAAGGGTTGAAAATGATTGAACTTGTCGGTGTCACTCCAAACACTAAAATTTTATGGACGTTAATCAGTCAAAAGGTACAGAACAGCATGTTAAATACCAGTTCTGCCATCATGGTAAATTTAGACAAGGCTGAAGGCAGGTCTGAACCTCATTTTCACTTCGGCATTTATTTGACAGGACAGTTTATGAAGTTCTCAGCCATTAGAGTTCCAGACTTTTAACTTCAGGTTTCTATTCTGCATTTCCAGTCTGAGGCAATCATCTTCAACTAATATGGACATATACAATTTCATGTAATTTCAATGGAAGACATAAAGCAGACTGATTAAAAAAGAAGGAATGAAAAAATCTAATGTTAACTTGCTTATTGAAACTACCAAAAAACAAAGCAAGCTTTCGTAATCATAGAACAGGTGAGCCAATTTTCCTCTGCCTTTCCAAAGAAGTTCATTTGTGGGCCAAGACTAACAGCAAAGGTGAGAGAGGTGGAAGAGGTTCAATATTCAATTCCAACTGGTTTTGATAAACATACTGATGACCAGAAAATTTGTTTCGGATGAAATACCTCTGGCAGCCTTCCACAGAACTATATGCATCAATGTAGCTTCCCATTGAACCCTGATTTAATAAACTCATTTCAATACTGCAAATTATTACTTCACTAAAAACTGTACTGGACTTAAGAGCAAGTTATGGACTTATTCCCTTACTGGACTCTCTTGGCAGAGACAGCCTAGAAGCAACGCTGTGTACGAGGCCACAATGCAGTCTTCCATGTGCTTCCCAGCATGCTGAAGAGCTGTAAAGAGAGACAACCAAGTGTATTGTATTCTCTAAGCAGCTGGTATCTTTTACTGCTTCAAATACAATCCTTCGTTATCACTTTTCAGAATTCTTTTTCCTCAAAATGAGCTTTTTGACTGAGACTTCAGAGACAAATTCAGAGACAAATTCTGTACTAACTCAGCTGCACATTCTTCAACGGAAAAATGGTGTTCACTTGCTTTCAATTAATTACATTGTATAGTATTTTATTAATTGCCATTTTAATGTGCAAAGTGTATGCTTAACACAATAAAATACAAATATGTTTCATGTGATACTATAAGCCAGTAAGAATTCTAGCAAAATAAGTTTATTCTATTAAGCACAGATATAGCATTTTTTGCTAATGACTCAGCATTTTTGGGCAGACCACAAATAGCTGCAGACACCAGTTGATGGAGCTACAAAAATGAGGAAGGATATAAAGCAAGGTTGGAGAAAGTAATATACTGCACCTACTATTAGAAGATTACAACACTATTACAAGTAATACACTGCACCTACTTATTAAACAAGATCGATGTTTCTGACCTGATCAATTTTCCAGAGACAAACTACACAAATCAGCTTAGAGATACTCAAATTCCTGGAACAAACTACCAAAGATGCAGCACATCAAGGCATGGCACAGGGACCTGAGATACTACCGATGGAGTGAGAAGAACTCAGGCACAAAGAAGATGAGGACAGAAGAAGCATACATGCAAATAGGGAAGGGAATTAAAAAAACAAAAACAAACAAACAAACAAAAAAAACAACAAACAACCCTAAAAGCAGGATGAAACAAGAACAGGCCATGATATCCTGGAAAAACAAAATTAAGGCAGGTGACTCAAGGATTGTTTCAGTAAAACAAGATAAAGGCCTAAAAGCCATACCTTCCAGAATATTTCTTACACAGAATGCCCCTAAAAAGGTTTGGGTTTTTGTTTGTTTCATTTGTTTTTTTTAATAAAGGAATTGACAGAAGGTACTATTAAAGAAAATAAGAAGCAGCATAACTTCTTCCACTTCCCAGGCTTCAGCTCTGAACTGCTCCTACTTAGGATCTGTAACAGTTTTACCTGGGGGATATGCTGAGGAAATCTCAGCCCAAGAGACTGCATGTAGCTAAGAAGCAGAGGACAAGGTGGGAATTTAAGCAATCACAGATCTCTCTGCCTTTTCTGAGCTCGTCACAACCAGACAACGTACCTTTATTAAGATCAAGTTCTTCATCATCTTCTTCCTTCTTATCTTTCTCTTCAGTACTATCTGACTTTTCTGTGGAGACCCACTGTATCTCCCCACTTGTCTCTTGCCATTCCCCACTCTTATCGTGTTGAGCAGTAGGAGCTTCTTTAATCAATTCGTCTGTCTGGCTCTCGGCCAGCTGTGCCGCTCGCTCACGCTCAAGAAATAGCTAATGGGGAAAATTTCAGGAGAATTTCTATCATAAATTAAACCCGAAACACATTGAATTAATACTTGAAAGTTTATTTCCCCTACACAATTCACCCCTTAATACAGTTAGTTTTCAATACTTTTCTTAACAATAGCCTTTTCTTCTTCAAAGGAAAATATAATTTACCCCAACACCAACGCTGTGCTCTACAGACAAGGCGTCTCTCCCTCCCTCCTCCTCCCCCTCCCCCTCCAGTGTTGAACCAGTTGGCAGGCTCCTCTTGGGCATCGTAAATGTTTAATCGTCGTCTTTAAGACACAGCTTGAAGACTAAAAGTTGCCATATTTTCCTGTCTGTTTTTGTTCTCTATGAATCCTCATTTTCTTTTCATGCTAGCCCTTTGCTTTCTTAGCTTTTCCCCTGACATGTAAAAAGCAAAAATTTAAAAGAGTAATTTAAAATGACTTATCAAGGATGTGACTGAACCAGCGATCTCGTATTGTGCACTTGTATCTTGTGAATTATTTCCCAAACCATACAACCACCAGTTTTAAATATTGCTTTGCAGAGCTGTATATTAAGATATTTAATATTATTTTTATTGTTGATTCTTTTTTGGTCTGCTGCTGGACAATTATATATTTCACATAGTTAAATATAAGAACTGCTAAAAGTGTCCATAAAATTATCTCAATTGAAATAAAATGGTTGTAGTTAAAAATACTTTCAATTATTTTATTTTAGCTTGCATTGTAGAACTCGTTCACCAAAATTATTGGTGCATTTATTTTTTTAACAAGTCAATACAACATTTAAGAAGGCTCTTTCACATCCATATTCATTACATCCATATTTTACTGCTCGTATAAAGCATGACTTTTTTTTTTTTAAGTCACAAACTCCCATAAAGATAGTACTTTAAATAAAAAAAAAAAAAAAAAAGGGAAGCAAAGTAAGAAAGACAAAAATAGCTTACAATTTTACAGCTGGTTTAAAACAAAACAAGTAGTAAACCATTTAGGAACAAGAAAACTAGAAATAAACCATATAGGAACAAGAAAGCTTTATGGAGCATGAAAGCAGCCTTTGGATGTCTGTAATAACGATACCACTGTCTTCTACCAGGAAAGCTGTTTCTGTAACAGACAGTACTGAAGAAGCCAAAGTTGTGAGGGGCACCCCCCTTCCCCCACTGTGCTGTAGTACTCAAAATACTAAACGGGAAAAAAAAAAAGTGACAAATCTTCAAGTGCTGAGTTCTCCCTTCCCCCTTGACAGGCTGATAATGAGAAATGGTAACTATTACAGGAAAAACACATTTCTTACCTGCACTAAAGCCTGAACAGCATCAATCTGCCCAGTTATCTTTAGGCTATCATCTCCTTCTCCCGTACAGAATGAGTCAAAAGAACATGATGTTTCCATATTGACAAGACAGTGCCTATTCCGAGCACTATATTCTACTAGATTGATCAATAGACCCAATCCCTGCAAGAATTGGAGAGTCAAAGAGGATTACACACATTAAAAAAAAAAAAGGATAATTTAGCAAAAAATAGCTATCCAGATAAATGTCTTCTTTAGGCCTTATCTTTCTGAGGATACATAACTTACTAACACACCTTGATGAAACAGTTTGATAGACAGAGGGATCAGGGTTTAAGGAAACATGAGGTAAAACTGAGATCCCTGTGTACTAGAACTTGTATGCAGGAATCTCCATTTTTCCAATTCTGAACACGGAAACATTTTTAAAGACGAGATTTCATTTATAGATTAGGGATGCAGGTGTCCAACCTTCATTCTTACATTCTTAAAAGACCCTTCACATACACAATTACACAGTTGCTGTTTAGGCCACACAGATTCATTTTACATAAACTGAGGTAAATTTGACAAAGCCTTTATCTCACACAGTAACATTCACCATATTTCTAAAATTAAAAAGACATTTGAGAGCTAGATAATTCACACTTATTTAGCCAAATCTTGTTGTTCACCTAGCAGTACACTTTTTCCCACCAAACACAGGGAAAATGGTTAGAGCTCAAACCCACCAAATCCTTCCAGGAACCTTCTTTAAGTACCTCACTACATATATATATATGGTCAATGAAAACTGCAGAGGCTGCTCCTTAATTTGGAGCCAGAGTAGACAAATGCACAAGGGGGCAAATCACTTTACGTTAAGGCAACAAATACAATAGCTTACCAGCACCCGAATATCAAATCTCTGTTCTTGAGGTAGGAACTTTGGAACCTGAAGCACGCAATTCATAGCCGTGCCTATCAGACCATCTTGTTCACCTGTTTTTGTACTACCCCATTCTGTAAACAAAGATAGTGGAGAAGCTCAGTTTTGAAAATACTCGGTTGCATAGTCGTAAGCAGATTGATAACCATTTGTCCCTAAAGACACAGGGGACTCTTACCCAAAGCACACATCTTAACACTTAACACTTGCAATTACTTATCCAATTTGTGAAGAAAAGTTACTGATTACTGTAAAGCAAGCATCTACCATACGTAACTGCTTTATTGCATTGTACATGGAAAAACCATAATCAATAAAAGGGGTTACATTAATGTATTATTTGATGCTTTAACACAGAATATACAAAATTTTGTTTTGTTTGGTTTACCATTATCATTTGTTAGGTTGAGCAAGACACCAATGATGGCTCTCATACAGTCTTCCACTGCTTTACCCACGTGGTTGGTTACATTCTGGTGAGGCAGAGGCTTATTGTCTGGTAAACAGATACTGTCTTCAGCACGATTATATCGCTGGATTAACTCTTCACAATGCTGCAGTGCTCTGCAGGGAGAAGATGCAGAACAAAATTACCTTGACAACATACAAGACATTCTACCCTTACACTCATTTCACCAGGAGAAAAACTCAAATGCAAAGTTTATGCAGAATTTTTCTGATGCCCAGATGCCCAGTCTGTAGGGAGAGATAATAAAATTTATCACCTACAAAATCTTTTATGAGCTCAGCTGAAACTGTGAAAACAAAAACCAGGAAAGCTTTACAGTTAATTTTTCTTTCCAAATTCATCACATGGTCTTACAAAAGATACCTCCTCTGCCTACAAACCCAGCCTCTCATATCCTCTGACCACCAAGGCACAATGTTATTCTGACAGTGTTATCTAAATGCTCTCTTCTTCTGTCCTCAGAGCTATTTCCACTCTCTAAAATAAATAAATGGCATGTGACTTCCTAGCAGTAAAATCTTAATTTCATAACAGTACTGGACCTCAGGCATGATTCTACTGCATGACATTAATTCAATGTTAAACCAACAACACTTATTTCAATTACAAACAAAACTAAAAGCATCAAAAATATATATTGATCTAAATAGCATAGTAAACTGTGGTTTAGTGGTTTTTTTTAAATTTAAAGAAATACTCCAAATATCAAACCTACAACCATGAAATTATGTTTCCAGTGAGGTCTGCAGAGTCAAATTTTCAGCTTAATTTGTTCTCTTAGGAAGAGCAGTACAAGAGGGATGCAATCTCTGCCAGTCAACTGAGACCTCACCCAGATTGATAAAATGGGTTAGAAGTGTTTGTATAAGCATCTTTGCCAGGGAGAACAGCTAAGAACAGAATTTCACTATTCTAAATTCTTAGTTACACTGTCAATTCGGTTATGCTCCATTTCAGTAAACACTTTAGCCTAATGAAAACATAATAAATAGACGTAGCTTCCTAACTGCCCTCTTCTGTGTTCATATTAACTTGGTACAGAAGGAGCAGAATCCACACTTTGCAGCTTCTACAGAACCAACAATAGCAGCACTACGTATTGGTAGCACTCAGGCAGTTACCCACACCCTCATCTAAATTAATTTTAGCATTACTTAATGAAAAGTATGGAGTTTCCCCCCCTAGAACCTTCTGGTATAACAAATTTATTTCTTTGCCCTACTATGTGCAGTGCTCTGCAAAAATGTCTTTTTATTACAACTTACTTAGCTGAGGAGACTATGAGTTGTGAGTCTTTGTATGCTATCAGATAGCTCTGATTTTCTGGATTATGCACCGTTACCTAAAAAGAGGAGGAGAAAGAAATATTTAAAATGGGACTTTTTTTCCTTGAAAGAGAAGCATTCCCTTCCACTACCACCCCACTTTATTCGGTTCCACATTTCTTGGTTATTACCCAGTGCCAACTTTCACTTATCATTCTCCAGTATTTCCTTAGAGTTTTCACTTGCAATTAATCACATAAAATTGCAGCACTGAAGGTAAAACCATCTTCCCTGATACAGTAAGTACAGAAACTCTGTGGCAGAGTGTTCTGCCACAGCAGAACCCATATCCTGGGACTACAGTGTCCCAAATGTGTGTGTATATATGTGTATGTAAATATATATAAAAATAACACAGAATATAACTATATACGTAATGTTATTTTTAGGACTTGACACCAGCTCCACTTCTGAGAGCTTATTATGCATCCAACCATAAAAATCAAGTTTTTCCTTGATTCCCTTGATTGAAATTCAGAATCAATTTTCAGAAACAGTAAAAGTTCTTCTCTGAAATTTGACTGATTCAGTGTGTTGATTTTTGTCATCTCTCCCAAGTTCCTAAGGATCTTACACTACATCACAAACTACCCTTAACTTCAAATCTGTATATTCTACCACTAAACAAGGCTCTTCTACTGTTGCTTGGCAGTTCCAGCTATCAAATATAGAAGCAGAGATTGGATCTGAACTTTTTTCTCTCACTGTTCAGAAGCCAGGGAAAGAGCTAGGTGCCATTAATTCTTAAGTAGGCACCCTTGAATTAGGACTTCAGCAACTGTTCATCTTTCTCAGTTTTTACCTTACTTGTACACTATCTTTGAGTCTGCCCTTCTATTTTAGTGAAGAAAACAAGTTACCACTGCAGCTATTTGCCCTCTGACTTGGGTTTAAGGTGTTCATTAAGATTCATGGACCTGTACTCTGAACCCGAACATCACTTTCTGATGCCTGGAGATGGATTGCTAAAACATCACAACACTCTTCTGCTTGCTTACTGTATCACAAAACAGAAAGAGTAACACTAGCAACAAATATGAAACTCAGCAAAACAAGGCATTGTAGAGAAGCATACGCTCACAATTCTTGTCAATTAAGCTCTACAAAAGTACCATGTGTTTTTATTTTGTTCAAAGATCTTGTCCAAAAATATTTACCATCTCCATATACATGCTCAACTGATTACAGAACTAGTTTGACTTTCAACACCTAGCCAGATGATGTTTTAAAGTAGCAATTCTTAAAATATACATTGATTTATTGCTCCTGTAACAATCCGTTATTACTAGACACACTAGAGAGTCAAACTCATGCCTCAAAAACAACATTCATACACAGCAGCTTTTTTAGCAACTTAAGAAAAAGCATCATGCTACATACAGTTATTCCTACCAAAAATAAACTTGCAATGTTGTACATACATACAGAATGGTAAAAGACATTTTCAAACAAACATTCCAGGAACACTGATAAACATCAGAAAGTTACTACCTTCTACAAAAATAATTAACCTTATACTGTTATTATGTAACTATATATTGAAAGAACGTAACATTGAAAAGGTCTGGTTGAGGGAAAAGTAACATCTGCTCATACTCACGCTTTCTAAGACCCGTAAACATCTTTCTGCACCCCATAAGGAAGCCACCAATTTCTCTTCACTTTCATCACTGCTTAGGTGATCCACACATTCTTTAACTAAACAACACAAAGAAGTTGTTTTCCACTATCAGTAAGAGATCTTGAAAGGAAAGCATACAAACTAACCAGCTACTCAGAATTGCTATCAACCTTGTTTTACACTTTACAAAACTGTAATACAAGGAAGCAATCACAAACACATGATCACAATTATAAAATTTTTCATTTCTCCAAGTAAATAAAAAACCCCCCAAGCCTTATAATTTTGGCTTTGCAAGTTTGTGAGCACTGTCACAAATTACATATCTGTATATTTTATCTTCCACTGACCATGAAGAGATTGTACAGCACACGACCATGTTCCTTAACAGTAATGCACTGTTTTGTAGAAGAGAAAAAAGATAGAGCGCACACACTCTCCCCACACTTTACAAGTCTGAAACAGTGCGCAAGTTGAACACTTTCATCTCTTCAATCCTTCCTTTGTCTACCCCTCTGCGTACTTAAGACCAAGCTTTATTCAGCTCAAGAATTCATTTTAGAAATGTCCCTTTTCCTATCTGTGAGATGCTCATCCAAAAAACCTAACCAAGGCGTATTTTTAAAAAAATAAGGAAACAACCCCCCCCACACACTTTCTTCTCAAAGTGCTGACTTCCTCTGGGATATTTAGTTAAAAAATATCAGGCCTGAAAATAATTCTAGAAGACTGTGAAGGAGATTTTATTCTAGAATAAGTGTGCTGTATTTGTGTGCTGTACAGAGATATGTAACAGTAATCTGTACTCTGTCTAAGCTTAATCCATTTTTAATCTCACACATTATGTGCAACTTTATACACATTCTGTTTAACCTTAAAACTACTTTCAATCCCACATGCAACAGATTAAAGTCACCAATATTTCCCGGTGAATTGATATTGAATGTACTTTATTGTTAACATTGCTGAGAAAAACAGTGTTTCTATTTTTAACCATGGAAAAAGAATATTAAGAAAAGCTAACATCTTAGTAAGATTCATTAATTTTTCACACTGTAAAAGTAGCATCTCCAATATACCTTTATCTACAATATGATCAAGACCACCTAGAAGTCGCAGTTCTTCTTTAAACCAGTCCCCGGCTCGTTTTGAGGTGAGAGACAGCAATGTCTCCATTGCCAAATGCCCGGTCTGAAAGAGTTAGGTTCCAGAATTAGTGAAACCATCATACGCAGCTGTAGCCAATATATCAAATCATACAAATACACGTCATAAAAACCATAACAACAAAGTTTCAGTGTCCGAGTAGAACCACCACCAGAGGGAGCAAGGACAGATTGAAAAATAGGCGTATCTTCAAAAAATGACTTGGTACTGATAAAAAGGTACTTTGCATTTTCAACTTTTCCTTTATTTTATTAATAGCTTAGAGAACCTAAGCAGCCTCCTTTCATCTGTTTCTCTTGTTATCAAAAAAACCCAACAAACAAGTGAAGGAAGGAAATGGACAAATCAGCCAGCGAGGAAAAAAAATCAGACAGTGAACCCTGCTGCTCTGTCCCCCGGAGACATTGGCTCTGCTGCTTGTAGAATACATTTGATTCTAATGTAGGTATTTTGGGGTTTTAATTTTAAACTCTTAGAAGATAGTAATTAAACTAACACACTGTAGAAAATCTTACTACATTTACTGTGGAGGTTTTGGGGTTGGTTTTTTTTAGAAAGAGGAATACATATCAAAATTCAACAACAGCAAAGATAGGTTTACTCCCTGTAAATGGAAGTTGAAAAGATTTTAGGTGATTATCATAGTTAATTTCCATTCCCTGCCATCTTTTTAACCAAAAATAACAAGACTATAACTTGTTTTTCCAAAGGCCTCTAATAAAAGGCAAATGTCAATAATAAAACACATACATACATATAAAATTTACACCTACACAAAAGCAATCAGTATAGACTTCCATAACACCTGGACAATACACAGGCAAATTTGGACTACTATAATCTTAATTTCATATATGGCACAAAAATACAGCAATGAAAGGTCAGAGAAAAAGCCGTAAAATCTCATTAAAGCCAACTAAATTTAACCACTCCCAAGTTATCTTCCCTCCCTGACACATTTGATTTGCAACACTTCCAGGAGGGCTGTGCTTATTCTGAGCTGTGCAGCATGTTCCAGGATATCAGCTCAAACCTCAGCACCTCCTGGGAATAACACTGCTCACCAGGCTTGAGTAAACACCCCATTGTCTTGGAAAACCAAGTTATAAATTGTATGACACTCCCCCTCCTCCCCCCCCCCAACAGCTTCAGCAGCTTTCCTTGTTTTCAAAATATTGATTTCCAAGGAGGAAAAGAAAGTTGAAGCTTAGTCTTGGTAAAGAAGAGTTAACACCCAAAGTTAGTTATCCCCCTTCTTTAGGGGCAACCTCTGCAACATGCTGTCACTGATGAGCACATAGTGAGTAACAGCATTTCTCCAGTGTAAATGGAGGCATCCTTGGGTCATGCCAGTGCTGTGGGGGACAGAACACAAGCAGCAGCAAATCTGCAATAGGTCATTCCTCCCCAAGTCAGCAGCATCTGACTCCCTATCACAGAGGAAACGAAGACAAAGCTGCAATTACTCCTGCAACTGTTTCACCACCCTGGAAACTGCTAACTACCTGTCATTGCCAAGAGCCACTCCTCCGGTCCTCCCACAGGAGGAAAACTAAACACACTTGGTTACAGAGTGTTCTCCTCTCACCACTGGGAGATACAAGATCCAAAACCTCACACTTTTAAAAACTGTAAGTTAAAAACATAATGTGAGAGGAGATGAGGTTATTTTAAGCAATGGATGGAGAACTTCCCTTCAGAAGCCAACCAAACAAGAAAGTGTTTTGAGGGAGGAGGGGAGAGAACCTGAAGACAGCAGTTTGACAGATCCCTAACTCTCTGATGCTTTCCCATCCTCTTCAGATGATTCCTTTCACTTTTATAGACTGAGCTTGAAAATATTCTAACATGGATATCTGAAATCATGCATAACCAAAACCAGATTGATAGAAGCTGATTAAAAACTCTCCTTACAGATCTTTAGGGCTACAACAGATGTAGTTAACTTCCTAAATACCTTCACCCTGAAAGCTCAAAGGCCACACAATATTTAAAATATGAGGCTTAGTTTTCCACCAAAGGGCAATAAGACTTCAAAAAATTCCAGGAGAATATAATTGGATATTTATACTACTGGGTACAAGAACGCAGTTTTCAATTGTTGAGGGTTTTTTTGCTTATTTGGGTTTTTGTTTTGTTTTGAATAAGATCCATCAAACCTTGTAAACCTTTTCTTTTGAGGAAAGCAATCCATTCTATCCATTTTTTATGTCAATTACTATGAAATTTTAACACCAAAGGTTCAAAATGTGGTTCCCTTAAGCTTTCAGCCTTATGCTGAGAGTGAAAAAACAGAATACCCCCTTTCACCAACTGAAAAGAGAAGTCACTTTTGAAGGTTTTCGTTATGATGCAACAGAGAGGAGCTGGCTGCAAGCATCAGCTACAGAGGGCTGTGCTGACAGGCAAGTGCCATTTGCTGCCATGAAGGCTAAGTTCTTCACGTTTTATCATCTTCTAAGTCAGCAAAAAAAAAACAACCCCAAACCCTGGAACAAATTCAACCCACAGAGAACTCCTTTTAGACTTCTGGGTTTACATTTTTAATGTTCATGCATTCTAGAAAACAGAACCCTTTGAATACCTGTTTGAGTACTCAAAAATTAGTCCCATCTAACGTCTAGATAGTCACACAAACAACACTATCTGTGGAAAGAGACTGGCAGTATTGATCACCTTCACTTGATCAAAATAAGATTCAAAGAAATGAAGGTGTAACCAGTTAGGCACAAGCTGGAGTTATCAAAACATCTGCTGCACTCCTTCTGTTTCTCAGTGGATATGTCTGAGTCTGAAAAAGCACAGATCTTTTCTATACCCCCGGAAGACGTGCATTTTCGTTAGTGGTTTTTGCCTGTCATCTGGTACAAAACAGAGATTACTTATTGTATCTCATGACAGAGATCTATGTGAAAGTAACTTTATCTTTTACATATGAAATTCATTATTGTCTCAACTTACCATTGCTACTATCATAAACTGGAAGAGAATCTAATCATCTCATTTGGCTTGCATATATTCTCTAAACACTATATAGTCTCTGCATCTAGATGGTGCAGCTGGGAGGATACCAGTTTCCATCTGTGAGGTACTACAGCATTCAACACATTTACAACAGCTCAACATAATGTAAGAAATAGAGATGCCTCAGGAAAAAAAACAAAAAACCAAAGCCATCCCAAAACAAAAAAACAAACCAGTTGAAACTGATGGCCTGTGATAATAATTACTCTTTACTCATGAACAGCTTCCTCACAAGACAGAGTCCCTTTTCACATATTCTCTCCCTTTCAAAGCCATGCCTAAGAAAACACAAGAACAGAATTACAGTTCATAAAAACCCATCAGGCTACCTCAGATTATGAATATGAGAAAAGCTCAAAGAGGAGACAGTGGTCTGTGTGGCTGGATGCTTTAGCAATGAGGAACCTGTACCAGCTGTTCCATGCTTAATAAAGGGAGCTGTCTTACATTTTAGAGTGCAAAAGATATCCTGGCACTGACAGACTGTGAGCTACGTGAGCTGCCTTCGGTGCCAAAACAGCACTGAAATAAGACACTGATTATACCAATGCCTCGCTGATCACCACCTAGAGAACAAATTTCATTCTGTGTTGGCATCTTTAGATTGTATCATGTGAATTCACAGAGTAAGCTGAAAGCAGAGAAAATAATCTCTAATTCATTCTTCTTTTGCAGATTTCAAAGGTCAGAAATTAATGAGCCCCCTACCTGCATGTTTCATAGGTTTGTAGGAAACAAGCCTAAAATTGGAACTCTGAAACAATTCTCCTTTGTCACCACAAACTGATTACTGAAGTGAAGAGTTAGGTCATCAATATTACTTTCCTCCCCCAAAATTCAGCGCTTTCTACTGCTACATAATACTGACATTTCATGCCGATTCAGCTGTTTCATAGTTAGAATTTTGGGAAAAAACCCAAACCAAACCCTTCCTACACCGACAAGTCACTAAAACTGTAAAAGAAAATGCCAGCTCAACAAGACATATCATCTTTTAATCTAACCTAAAATGGAATACAATCTTAACTGCACATTACTAGCAAGAGTTGAAACATTACTTGCAGAGCTCTAAAAAGCTTACTTCATAAACAATATACCAGAAGCTTCTCTTATCGGCTCTATTACATGAAAAATGGCAAAAACCTAATAAGAATCTTTAAAACATTAAAACAATGTATTATAAGATGTTAAAAAATTAAGATCATATTAACATCTGTTATACTGAAATATGGTTAAAGCAAAACCACATCACTAATTTTTGCCATCTATGACCACTCATCTAGTCAAGCTGTCATCAATTCTTTAAATACACTCTTTTGAAAAGACTTGCAACTTACCCTTTATTTTTCAAGCTAGCTTGATGCTAGCATCAAACTATGGCCAAATTTAAACAAAACCAGTTCTCTCTGTTGCAGTTGAAGATGCATTCATAAAAAACAAGTATGTTTGAGAAAGAAAGAAAAAAAAAATCATCCACATTTATGGTATTCAACAGATCTGCCACCACACTTTGGGCAGAGAGAAATATTTTTTTTTTTTTTTTTTTTTTTTATGGGACAACCTTGGTTTTAATTGCTACCTTTAACTGGCAACCCTTAGCAGGAGCGATTAGTGAATCAGACAGCTGAAGGTCATAACTTTATCCTACTAACAGTCTTTTAGAAAGGAAATTTCAGATTTAAAGAAGAAAATACTTGCAGTGCAGTCATATACACATAGAAGGCAGACAAAGTGTCATGAATCCTTAGCTGGTAGATTATGAGATTAATGATGATGCTTACAAGTTCCATTTTATTAAGCGTTCCACTACTGCCAAGGCTTTCAAATAAAAGCATGATACCCACCGTGATGTTTTCAAGATCAAGGTGTTTGTTGTGAACAGTTTCACACAGTCTCCGAATTTTTTCCTTAATTTTATTCATGTCTTTTTCATTCAGCAGCTTGGCAGAAGAAGCATCTTGTTCCAATTCCAAAAGCCGTATCATCAGATCTAGACTAGCTCTGTCTAAATCCATGTTCAAACGATCTCTACTCAGGATGTACATTAGAGCTGCTGTACAAAGGGACAAATTCTTGGGTTGGAAGAGGAAAGAAAAAAAAACAAAAAAGAGTTTTTAGTAATCATGTTAGGCAGACCTTTTAGAATTTCTAATAAGCAAGCTGAAGATTTACAAAAGAAAAAGCCTGACAAGTCTTCATCTACGCTAGCACTTGCATCAGTTCTTACTGTTGTACACAGATTGCTTCTAGCAATTACTAATGCATTCTCCTAACTAATACAACTGAGGCATAAATCACTTAATACATTTACAAAACCCAAGTAGAAAGCAGTGTTTTCTACTTTTAAGGAACTCAGTGCTGCAGACAGAATAAGAAACGGTAACTCCATTAACACAGTATTATAGAAGAGACAGATGGCAGGGGAACAAAGTGAAAAAGCACAGGGTACATGGCAAGCTAGGTGAACATTGTGGTTCAATGGGATAAGCCGGTGACAGCACCAGAAAATACAGAGATCATGGGGACAGTGTTTGCATGTGAAGGGGGTAGGGGAGAAAAACAAAAAACCCCCAAAACTCAAACAAAAACAAAACAAAGCACCTGGTGACATACATTCTGATTCTGACAAACAGATCTGTCAGTCAATAGTTTACCCAAACCTTTCCAGCATAAACACATTTAACTTCCAAGGGAATTCCACCTTCTGGAAGTAGCCAGAGTACAAACCAGCTTCCCCTCTGCCCCATCCCCATCAGACCTTAACAAGTAAATGTTTTGTTTTTTTTCCTTGACCATCCCTATCTTACTTGGAATTAGTGTACAGAGACCTCTTCCTGGCTAAAGAACACTGAATCCTTCTTCAAGAAGGAACTAGATTTCATCTTCATGAGGATCCAGAAAAGCGAAGGCACAAGGTGACTGTCAGGAAGGGACAAATGACAGTGAAGAGATCAGAGCAAAGCTGTCTGTCCCCAGGGCTGGTAAGTACAGCACTTGCACCAGGAGACTCATCCACCCAGGTGAGCTCCAAGTTATGGTAAAGGAGAGAAATGTAGACAGAGAACTGACTTGTGCTGGGTGTAATACTTTCAGAAACCTTTGACTGTATCTGGAGGAAAAAAGAGCTGAAGGGGTATGTGTGTGTGTGTCAGTTTACTGAGTTGAACTCTCAAGAGTCAACATGCTGCATGCATCTATTCCAATTTTTTCTGTATAAAGTAAAATAAAAATGGAGACAAACTAATTCTGGGATGTGAATGTTGTACAACTCAACAGGAAAGAGCAGAATTTCTTTGTCATAGCAGATTAACATCTTGTTTGGAGTTCAGCCAACCACCAAGCAATAATTAGCTGCTTCTGTTTATTTTAGAAGCAAGTAATAATCATACCTGGTCATACTAAGCAGTATCAGCATTTCCAAAACAGGATTAGACAGCTGACAGTCTATCAAAGGCTATGTTAAAACTCCTTCCTGTCTGAGTCAAGGAAACCATCAGGTGAATACAGACTTTAATCTGACTAACTACCAAAGATGTGTTTGGAATAGCAAAGGAAGGAAGCAAGAGTTTCCAAATCTACATCTCCTTTCACGAATACAACCTTGAGACACAGGGTTGGTTAAAAAAAAAAAAAAAGAATATCATTCCTCCAGCCTTGTCAGGTATAAAGCAGAAAATCTACGTGGCTTGACTACATAGACAGGCTATACATTGTTCTCCCTTAATATCTATTAACTTTCTCCAATAAACCTTGCAATTGTATCATTTTAATTATAAAAATTATTTACTCTGGATTTACTTTCAACTGGTTTAAACTGTAAGAAATGTCACGTTCCTGGAAGAAGACTCTGTTCCTTTAGAACAACAGTTACTAAAGCAGGACAAAGGAGCACGCGCATTCTGGAGAAACCGAAGGTTTGACTGGTCATTCAGCTGGTGTGGGACCTCATAAAGCAATACATACGCAGAACTATTTTCTAGTTACCAGCATTACCTAGGTGAGGTTCCTGGTAAAAACAACAACAAAAAATCCTTCAGCACCTAAAGGGATTTCTATCAACTAGAAACTATGCAGTAGTTAATAGGGGGAAATTGTGGAATTTATAATCTGGGCTGCCAATATCCAGGTTTTTCAAAGAGTCAGAGCCTGTTCTTAGATCACTACTCAGAAATGCTTTACAGATACTCCAAAGTCTGATAAGGGCGATCACACTCATTTTGTACGCCTCCATACCAAGCCCTTGCCCATCCCAGGCTCCCTTCTTTGCAATCCAGCTGACGTCCCATTATGCAGAGTATTGGTTCTCCCTCCGCACAAGCTCTGCCAACACCTCCCCTTCTGATCTTCAACCCACGTTTTAAGATACTTAAATATGATCAGAAGGGACTCAAGCAGGGGACTAAGACATTACACAGGTTTCAGGCTGCAGGAGGACTGCCAGAAAAGCAAAAAGGAGCTGAGTAGGTCTGTGTAACAAGAATTAGATTCCTACAACAGCTTACATACAGAAGGCAATCAGGCCAATGAGCCTACAAATGCTAACGTACAACAGGAAAATAGTACTGTTGCAAAAGTTAGGACCTCAAATGTCAATGGTGCTTATAATGTGGGACATAATAAGCTACAAGCCAGCGATATGGGTTTTCTAAAATTCTTTTTTTTTTTAGTCTCTATAGGCAAGGTGGTTTAATCTTGAATATAACAACCCCACATTTTGCTCTGATCTTCTGTAAGCATTAAAAAGTTAACCACGTTGTCAGAAAGCTAGCTCATGCCCTACCATACACAGAAGTCTGAGTTGAGAATGAGGGCCAAATTGTTAGTACAACTCATTTTTGATCAACATCCTAAAAAAACCCAAACAAAACAATCAAAGAACCCAAACAAACCCTCAAAATCCCACCCTCATCAATTGCAGTGGTGAAGCTGGGTTTTTGGGCGGGCTTCCCCCTCCTGCCCCTCATATTCCTCAAGATGCTGAAAACACATTCTGCTTATAAACAAACGTGGAAGGGAGAAAAGAGTAAAATAAATACAGTTTGCTCTAGACAGAAATTTTACGGCATATCTAAGCATGAAATTTCACTCCATACTTCTGCAGAATTCAGGAAAACATCCTAGTTGAACATATACTCCAGGAACGGCAGACCATTTACACCCACTCTCATCCCTGTCTTCCTTTGCTTGTTCTATTTATACTCTAGCTTGTGGGAACAGATGGTTATTTTCTAGGGTTCAGCACTACATTTAATGCACTTTTTTTTATTATTCACATGCTGAAGACATTACAAAACCACATTTCTGTGCTTAACTACTGACAGCTACAATGAAAATACAGTTTTTATTTTAAAAATTAATAATACTCCAAAACCTTTAGAGCATAGCTGAAGAGACAACACCAGTTAAAAACTGAAACTGTAGCTTAAAGACAAATCTACAAGAAAAAATTTGGTGCAACAAGTAATTTTCATGTAAATATTTTGGGGCATAGCTCAGTAAGATAACTGGCTATTTTGTTTTCCTTGCTGGTTAAAACACCCCACTATTTTATATTCTTATGGAAACGTTCAAGTCCCCTACTTTCTCAGTCTATTTATTCCATGGTATCAGTACAATGAATGCAGTATACACCCCTATTTGTTTCCATTAGCAATGTCATTGTGGCAATTTTCCCATCTCCAAAATACTTTAAAGAAAATATTAACAAAATAATTGTATTTTTTCCCTAGCCATTATTCATCTTAAATGGATTTGATCCATGCAAGCAAAGCCTAGTGTGATTTATTATTCTTGCACTGAGATTTAGTGGAGAAATTTCTATCCATTTTTAACAAGTTAAAATTTTAGTGAAACAATTAGTGGATGGAAGGCCAGTATATAAAGACAGCAAGCTGACACAGAGCAGGTCACTGCTGAAGCATATACTGTCAGTAGTCAGAGCACATATTTTAGCATTTATTAATAGTAGTTTGATAAATCAGTAATTTTATAATAGTGTATAACCTGTACCAAGAATCCACTGTAACTGTATTACAACACTACCTTTTTTTTTCCTCCTCACAAAAAGGAATGTTCAATCAAGTATACTGAAAATAGTGAATATAATCAATGCTTTTTGTTACTGCAGACTAATAGCAGCATGCAATTTCCTTTTGAACGGTATGTGCTAGTTCTTTTGAAAATGAAGGAATAATGGTAACTGTTAACAGACAGCCAAAAATACACCGAGCAAGCTTGTACGCTTTCCAAGGAACTGTAGCTGTCCTCTGCAGATCTCCTGCAACTCAGTGGTGGCAACTGTCCTAAATAGCGTGAGTAGACTTTATTTCTAGTATCACTTGGCACTATTTTGACAGCTCACAAAATGACTGCATTGAACTGGGTTCCTATGTTTTACAGTTAGGCATTGCTAATTTTTGAGGGAGATGGAAAATAACCTATTATCCTAAATTAGCTACTTCAAGCTCTACAGCTTTTCCCCCAGTCACAGTAAGATGTCAAAGACATTCTCTTAAATGTCTGTTTCTCTGGGTGCAAAATTTCCTTCTTCATTGTATGTCATTTTATCTAGAGTTATTAAATAAAAGTAACAAACTTGACTGAATATACATATCTACTACCTACTTGAAGTAACATTTTCTATGTTCGGCTTTTGTAACAACACCTCAAGGGATGCCCCACAGAGGCACGGTTTCCAACGGCTGGAAAAATAGCATCACCCCCAAGAAGCGCTTTCTATTACAGCTGAATTGAACTTGTAAATTGATAAGAAAGAAAACCCAAATTGCTTCGGTTTTTAACTCTCGGGTCATGTTACCATGAGAAGTTAAAATTTACCTTTCCTAGATTTATCATAGGACATTGCACATACTCAAAGGCATCCTACAAGTGCAATTACAGCACTGCTCAAGGAGACAAGCACAGCACCTGAAAAATGCTCCATGACAGCTACAGAAAAGGCACTAACTCACGTACAAGCAAGTCTGCAGATGAGCACTTAGAGCCATCTTTAACTATAAGGAGAAAGGATTCCTTTCAAGTGTATGTTGAGGGAAATTATAAATAGAACAATAAAACTATTAAAAAAGCTTAAGAGAAGATGTGATATAGCAATCCAAAGCACAGTCAGTATTTTTAAACAGTTTAAATGATTTTTAAAGAATTTCCAAAGTCAGAGGCACATAAACAGTGGGAGGGGAATTCGTCATTGGAATGCAGGTGCTCTTGTTTTTTATTTCCCTATAGATTTCTGAAATGGAGCCACACCACAGTGGTTGCTTGCCTTGAATTACGTGTACACAAAATTCACACGAAGTAGACAGGTATCATCAAACTTTAATGAAATACACAATGTATCCATACCTGATGGTGTTGGGAATCATCCAGTGTTTTGAAAACCATGGCTACCATCCCATGTGCTCTCAGATGCATTCGGAAGCTGGGCATGGCGCACTTTGTCGCCAAGCTGATTACACTAGAGAAAATTAATTCTGGATTAGAACAACAAAAATGAATATTTACAAAAATGGCAGATAAACACGTCTACAAAACGTGATTGACCATGTATCTCGGATCCTGACAAACTCCGCTGGGATGTTTCGTTTAAAATTTGTGTAAGGCAATTTTATAATTGGTGAACAGAGTAGCATTTTATTCAATAGTTGCTTATCAGCACCAAACTACATCTCCTTTATTTTAAAGTTGGCTAAAAAACAGATTTGAAAGGGTACCCTGAACTTGCCTCTTTCAAACAGAAGTTGAAATAATTTCAAATGGTTAAATTGAAAGTAAAATGATCATGGATTCAGCACAAAGCTCTGATTTAGAAGCACAGGAGACCTTATTATGGATCGAGGCATTATCAGAAATTATAAATGTGAGCTTCCATTGCTATCTAACAGTTATCTAATGGATTGATTAGTCCTGCTTATACCTGACAATACTTTTACAGAAAACCAAACATATTTAATATTTCTTGCTGTGTTCACAGTTGATGGAAACACTATAGATTTCAGGTAAAATCTGACAAATATATTAGTCTAATCAGTGATCAGTGTAACAGTACTATTTTAAAAATAGAATTCTTCCTTTAGTTTTACTAGCAAGTTGTCTGCCACTTATAGCACAGCCCAACACATAGACTATTAAAAATATATTGCTTTTAAGTGTGGAGTAACGTGGGAGTGATTCTGCAATCAAGTCTTCTATGACTACTGCAGAATTTTCTTATGACAGATTCATACGGTATGGTGTTTAAAGAACAAGTGGTCTTTTCTGACTCCAATCACAACAGCACCAGTTAGAGCTTACCTACCAGTTTCTGATTCTTTTACGTCTATTCCTATCCTTACACATAGATTTCCTTTGGAAAAATACTTTTCTTTTAATTTGTTAACTGAAAGAAAAAATGTTTATGGTGTTGATACAAGTTACATTTCATGATATAAATTTGGAAAGTTAAAAAAAAATAAAAATCTCAATTTAAGATCTTAGGAAGCCTGCCATATGAGCAAATTAAGTGCACTTAGTACGAAAAACACTCCTAAACTATCATTATGGTATTACTTTATTCTTATCATAATGTACATACAAACTAGGTAATAGATTTCGTGTATTTATACTCCAGCAACAATATTCATTGCTAGTTTTTGAGGAACACGAAGAATAATTTTTTTAAACAGCTCTCAAAAGCGTATAAAGCTTTTTCTCATTCACAGTCAAATCTCCAGTGTCCTCATCATCTGCCTCTGTGGATTCAAGTTTTTCCTTCTCTAGTATTTTAATTTTGCTAAACAGAAAGGAAAATTTACAAGTATTAAAAAAAGATTATTACATGGCTACAGAACATCATTAGAATTACTTTTATGTTCAGGGAATGGACACCAATATTAAGTCACAAACTTTTTCAAAGCAAGACTAACACTTTTGATACTAACATCACAATAACGTGTAACTTTAGTATTAGAGTGCAACGAGTAGTTCAAGACAACTTAGGGAAGCTTCCAATTAATATTGAGGCCACAATACTTCCAGTGGATGCTAGCTATGTTATATCTCAACAGAAGATAAATAACAGGCGGCTGGAGTCAAACAAGTATCTCAATATTACATTAGTTCTAGATTATAGCCAAACTTTCCAGTCTTTGGGATTTTATTTTAGAATCGAATTTTTCATCAAAACCCAGAACAGACAGGTAACTACCCAAGCATCATTTTAAAGCATTGTCACTTCATTGATGAATACTTATTTAATTCAATATTGCTTTTAAATATAAATTCAGTGTTTTATATTAAGATATCTTACCTAAGGCAACGTGTGTTTAGGGGCTGATTGCTCTTCAATCCACTTAGCAAGTACTCAATATCATCTGTGAACTCTTGATTTTCACCAAATTCCACTACATCATTGAAGTGCTTTACATGCTGAACAACAGTGTATAACTGGAAGAGACAAATATTTTGACCTAGGTAAGTTGCTCTTGGGATTGATTACAACCTTAACAAGTAGAGTTTAAAATCTATTCAGTTTTGAGTGCAAGGAAACATTAAGAAGTTAATGAAGGCCATTCAACCATTTAGACAAAAATATTATCTTTTAATAGGAAAGCCAAATTTCATTTTGACACTGTTCCTTCAGTACTTAGGATTACCAATAAATCTTTATCTTAAAAATTTGTTAAGAATACTTACTTCTTTGTCTTCTTTCCTACATTTCAATGCAGTTACTATCTCTTGATAGGGCTGAGTAGGTATTGTCACAGTTTTTATCACTTTGGGAGGTGGTGCAGGAGCCTTAAAAACTCCATCATCTTTATGAATTGCCTCCTTTGAAGATAGCCTTACCTATTAATAAGAAAGTGCTAAAATGGGCAGATGTTTTGAGCATGTAAACATACACTAAATACATCAGGAAACAGTACAGGTGTGCAATTGTCAAACTCACATTTTGGGACTATTTAGTCCTTGCCTTACACTACCAAGATGTACCTAAGCTGTGTGATAATGTACCTACTCTTAAAAAAATAAATTGACAGAAATTATATGCAATTTTTAATACAAAAACCAGTTCTAAGTAGTCAGGAAAGCTCCAATGGAATTCTGAAATTAAGATGACAAAAAAAAGTCCTTTACATTGGTTCCTTAAGCTTTAGGGTAAGTAAACCAACCAAGCTCAGTGATTAAAAACATTTGTTGACACAAGTATCTTACCCCCTTAGACTGGAGCTTCCAGGACTGAGTTGATTGCTACCCTGAACACTGGTATTATGCACACTGGTCTGGATACGAGCACAGTATTGAGTAATCACTGTCTCAACATAGCTTGAGCTGAAAAACCCTGTGCCTACTGTTCTCTTCTCTTACTACCGGAGGCTACTGCGCTACTGTACTCAGGGTGTAACTATCAGAAAACCAGCCTCTCCAGCCTGATACTCCAAACTGTACTTTGTCTGTAGGCAGAAAACTACCAATATAAATTCTGTAGCACTATAAATAACTGCCAGAGAGGGGCACAGTGCCTCAAACAGGTTGAGTACGTACTTTTAAATTCATGGTATTCTCTGTACACTGGCCTTACTCATATTTGTGTTGTTAATATTTTAGGAACAACGTGTTTAGCACCAAATACAGCAAAACTTATTCTGAACTTACAACAGGTAACAGAGAATTGGATGTTAGGTCTAGAGCAACTACTGACAAGTTTCCAGCTGTCTCAGGTGAGTATTACAGGTTTCTGCTTAACCTACTCCTCTGTATTAGTTTGAGGCTATTATAAGCTTAAGTGTCAGCTTATCTTCAGATTACTACTTTGGCACAAATTCAGATGTGAAGACAAACTACAGAAAACAAGGCATAAAGGAAAGTTCTCCAAATTCACAAGTGCCAATGACAGTGGTCATTTACTCACCCTCAATCTTTAAGTAATATAATGTACTTAGATTCCTTACATGGAGAAATAAGATTATTTTATTTTTTTTTTAAATAATAGAATTAACATGCAAGCATAGAGGATGCACTAACTGTTGCTCACTCCAGGGGATATTTTGAGAGAAAGCCTTCTTGTGCATTGTACATTGACAGTCAGAATTAAAATATAAAATAAGCCAAAACAACCAACTATATTAATGGAGTATTCTTTACACGCTGCCTCTATCACTGTGCAGCACATCAGTATTTGCTCACTTAGGCTCCAGTGGCAAAATGCTAATAAGCCACCCTGAAAAGCTGGTTTAGAGCACATACTGGAGGACTCTGATCTTATCAGTCTGCGAACACAGGAGATCCAGTCAAGTATCTCATCCAAGTCTTGGTTAATGGCTTCCCCTTCAAAGCAAATTCCAAGGGAGCTTGGAGAGGCCGTAAGGAAGAGTCCTTGGCATAAGCAGTTTGCATGCTATGGGTTTCTCATTGTAAATTTAAGACAAATTTATCCAGATCTTCAGGAAACAAATTTCTGCAGAAATTAAAGAGGCAGGATCATCTGTGCAGCGATTACTGCTGAACATTTAGATCAAGGCTCATTTATCTTGTAACTCTTAAATCTTAATCATACACACAGAAATCAAGGTTAAAAAAGTGACTGCAGTAATTTCAGATGTAAATCACAACATGAGGAGCAATGAGATACATTGCATGAGATACAAACAAATTCCCTAACTGGTTTGTTGGGCCAAACCTCTGCCACATTCCTGAATTAATATTTTGATGGTTCCAGTTACAAAGTGGAACTGGAAGTGGAAGTTTGACAGAAGACTAAATGGCTTGTCTGAATATGAATGATCCAGACATTTTCCTAGTGTATTCAAAGTCTGTCTGAGAAGACTTGCATAAAATCTGCCTTTAAGTTAGCTATCAGAGTACTTCACAGGAATCAGTATCAATACAAAGATTCGGTAAGCAACAGAAGCTTCAGTTCAAATGCACATAATTTAAATTGAAAAAGGGGTTTAGGAGAAACCCAGGACTGAAATTTCTGCTATCCTCAAATGCTAATGGTAATAGTTATTTTAAAATGAGTCAATCTACATTTTCCAGGCAGTGCAGCTAACATCGAAGGAAAGCTGTTCAGAATATTGTGAGGATGAAACCAAAAACCAACCATAAATCAAAAAGGAACTAGTATCAGAACAACACATGCACAGGTAGAATTAAAAAACAAACAAACAAAAAACCCAACCAACCAAAAAAAAAAAAAAAACCAAAACCAAAAACGAACCCTGAAACTGGTGACAAGGACAAAAGCTAAAGACTTATCACTGCAAAAATACCTAGTTTCTGATTTTCTGTTCTCAGGCAAGTACTGTAAGCAAGGCACGAAATGAAAAGAAGTTTACTGACAATGTACAATGCTCTCTTAGCATCATCAGTAACAACTTTTACACATATATAAGCTCAAGACCCTGGATTCTCAGGATCTCAAAAGAGTTAAAAACCAATTACCTTAAGCCTTGGAACAATCACTGATTTTTGAACAAACAAGTTACTTTTAAGAATGGTTTTCACCTCTTCTCTACTGTTTAGAGACATTCTTAGATCTAATATGTTCATATCAGCATTTCTGGCTGTATACAGAGAATTTTATTTCTTTCATAGTGTCCAATGACTCAAGTGAACAATTCACAATACTTTACTCCATTAGAAAGAAAAAAGGAATATCTCTTTTTAATTTTTTCCTTTTTGACCTGCAACTGGCTGCTTTCTTATGAGTATTAGCAAATTAATCTTAGGGCTCTCACAGAAGATGAAGTGGAGTCCACTGTTAGAAAGCTTAACTTCAGCAGATTAGGGAACATAACTTGATTGGAGTTTGGGTTTTGTGTTTTTTTTTGTATCTGTATTTTGAAATTATATGGAAGATGCTGTTCTAGAGTATTTCCACTGATAATTTCTTTCCTATCAAATACGCAACGGCTCACATCACAAAGTGGATTTCATTCTTAATTACTGTGACATTACCAGATATCAGGAACTTGTGTTTCAAAAAAATATCAGTGAATCTTAAAAGGAGATTTACTAAACTTGAGAAAAAACAGTCTACTTACTGGGACACTGGGAGTTTTCAAAACTGGTGGTGCTGGCAGAGCCTCTGATTCTGGCTGGTTCCAGTGTCTAGCATTATATACAGCTTTTGTGGGAGACTAAAGGACAAAAAGAGAAGTTATTTTTTAAGTAAATCTACCAGTAGTTGCTATACACTTCAAAAATTACTGTAGCAATAATGTAGCTTCATTTTTCCCTCTTACGTCTTCCCAGCAACACAAGTTCTCAATATCCTATATATCAGAAAACCCAAAAGACTTTGAAGAATCTGACGGTTTTAAAGACATAGACTCATTCAAATGGCAAAAGATATGATGTCTATGTATTTCAAGAATTTTTCAGTGTTTCTACTTTTAAAATTTATTTAAAGCTAACAGGTCTGCAACCTTCCTATAGACAAAATCAAACAGCTATGGAGAAAAAAAAAATGTTAGCAAACACCATGTCAGTAGAAAAAATAACTGGTTTAGAACCAAAATGTAGACTTGATAGTTTCATGCTTGGAAGAATAGAAAAACATTCAAATGAAATGCATATTAATAAATTAAGAAGCCTTTTTTTTTTCTTCCTGCTCAAAAATGTGTCAAGGCAAATCACAACACATTAAAATTTACCATCCTTCAATTTTTGGGAAATGCAATATAATTCTTGGAGGAAGCATCAACAGAATTATATTTCTAGTATCTGAGTTTACTAATCTAATTGCATAATAATATTCCAGACTAATATACCATACTATTTTCACAATTTCCCAACATGCCATACATTTTGTAAACTGTGTAACTACATACCTTCTCACACACACCTATATGGCATTTTAAATGTGGAAAAATATTTAAAAAAAAAATAGAAGTTGGGCTTTAAAAATAATTTTCTGCCAAAATATAACGTATCATGTATTTAAACCAGATACTGGCTTGCATACAGCCCACAGAGGGGCTCTGCATAGCAAACCCAGCAGTACCAGCTATGGATTGAATACCATTCCATGATGTGTAACGAGGTTTCGGCATGTCAAAAGCTGGGAAGTAGATTTTGGAAGTCAAGAGTTTCTGTATTGCTGTGAAAACTCTACTGTGCTGCATCCTTCTATTCTTTACAAGAAAAGAAAGCCCTGACTAGCAAAACTTCAAAGAATACAAGCAGAATGAAAATCTCAGCTATGAGTTTTCAGAGGCCCAAAGACCTGTCAAGCACTAAATCATTTTAGTTTCCAGACAAGAGAAAAGCCTCTTTCCCTCCTACAATGAGCTTTGATGCGGTCATAAGAAACTTAACTTAGTTCAATTTTTTAAATTATATTTTTAAAGCAGTGCTCAGGTACCATTCAGCAACAAGTAAACAATGGCCACTGCCTTAACAGTTTTATCTATTTTCCAAGAAGGCTCTTTGAAACAATACATTTTCAGGTGATGGCTATACAAAGTCCTTCAGCAGTCACATGTAGCCACCATGGCAACACACAGAAATACCAAAATAAGTTCTTTTGATAATTTCAATTTTTTGCTTTCCCAAGTAACAGAAGCACTAACTTGCCTAATTTCCCAACAATCTCATCAAGCTCAGAAAGTTAAACCGAGAAACCAGCTTTAAGTTCATGCTGCTACAGTTACAAGAGGACATCTCTGTCCACAAATAGGAAGATGGTTTCATATAGATCCTTATTTGAAAAAAAGTTAACTGCTGACAAAACAGTTAAAAGGTTGACTCTCTTTTCTCCTACACATTTCCGAGTAGTAAATTCTTAAACAGAATTTGACTCTGGGTTTGCAATGGATAAGAAAGGACAACTTAGTAACAGATATGCTTTTTTTAATCACAAAATATACAGTGTTTCACAAATGTCTGTAATGGAAAAGAACCACTGACTATATTCTAGATACTCACTTTTTTTCTTTAATTACTCACAACTGTTCCACAAATTATGAGTGCATATCTAAGATTGGGAAGAGAGGATGTAAGTTTCTGGGTGCCATATCCTGGTATACAGAAATATTTCAAGGAAATAACGCGCTCTATCAAGCAACCAGCATGAAAGTACAGCATATATTTAGTCTCAGTTTCAGCTGATGCCTAATTCTTCTTAACCTTCCAGGGAAGCTTAACTACTACAATTCTGACAGCAGTGTACTGCATTACAGCTGCCAGAAGTCCCATTAACATAAGATGTTCTTTATTAACAGCCCCAAATCTCAGTTATAGTCTCAAATGGTATTCTATCTCTGTTTAAAGGGTACAAATATATGCTGAATTTCCTGCCTGGGAGCGACAAGCTGCACAGCAGCTTTTCAGCTCTCTGCACCAGCAGTGTCAGGCTCAGCACACCCATAGGGAGATGCAACCCAGGCAACAGGATTCCAGATTTATGCCGTTCCCTTAGCTGGATACAGAAACCAGGGAGGCATAGATTAAGGCAGGCTCTACTGCAGGACTCCCATATTTATGAAATTCAAGGTTCGAGCATGCCATACTCGCTGCCCCAGTTCATAAAGCCTCTGCCTATTCCTTTTGCTTCAGGTCTTGTGCTCCGTGGCAAACTAAACATGGCCCTTGTCGGGTGCAGGGGAGGACGCTCATGCCAGCGTTCATGCTTGTCTCAGTGAGGTAGTGGCTGAGATGGGCCCTTGCTGACCATGTGACGGGAGCGTCTGCAGCCCTGGCTTTTCAAAATTCAGCCCCTCTGTTGCATACACATGCATACAGCAAGGAAGCACAGATGACAGATCAAGTTTAACGCTTTGATATGGAATAAGAACAAAGTGTACAAACAGCTGTGCCAGCACAATCAAAAGGTCCACACAGCATTAGCGTGCGCTCTTCAGCAGAGAGCAACAGCTGATGCGTAGGAAAGAGTTCAACAGGGCAAACAGATAAAGACAATTCCTTCTAAATACTCAGGGCTCAGAGGCTCCCTGAGTCAGAGGTGGCATCCTTTTTATTTAACAGTCAAAAAATGGGCTTTTCTTCCCTGATTTTCCTTAATTCCTTACTAAATCAAAAGCTAGGGTATGCCAAAGTGTTTTGTGACAAGGCACTTCAAAGCTTGCTGAGGCACCACCAATGCAATATAGAAGAAAGCTGCATTTTATGTATGAAATCAAGTAATGCCACCAATAAATGCCTGTTCTGAGAAATGAGGATGTCTTAATTTAATAGCTGTCTTGTAACAGAACCTGAACTGGAACTGAAAATGGTAATTATTTAAAACCTCAATTACCTGTGGAAGTTCAGTTCTAGCCACTATTCCTTGTAATATGTTCCACTTTTAGATCAAGGTAATTTTGCTTGTGATTCCATGTCTTCCCAACAATATTTCCTTAGACAGTAGACCCTGCTCCCCAGCACCCCAACTGCCTGGTCCAGAACCCCAGTCTCACACTGACTGCACACAGCTCAGCCACCACACACACCTCCAAAAATCCAACACTGCTTTCTAAAGACATATGTTCTAATCCGTTCTAACACATTATGCAGAGACGTTGGAGCCTCTCTCTGCAGCTCACATGGACATCGACACGGCAAATACATCCCTCCTTTACAACTACCTCTTAAAGAAACCTTCACATATTCCTGTGCAACACAAAACAAAGATGAATTTCCAAAACAATGGCAAAGAAACTGTGCCAATACTTATCAATCAGTAAGAACCCTGTAGCCTTGATGTAGATTACTGTGTGACAGAACTGAAGCCAGGAAAAGCATCAAAGAAGAAATGAATGCTGGTGAACAAAGACTTTTCAGAATGGCTGGACCACAAAAGCAAAGGGGTTGTTTGGTTTTTGTGTTGGGTTTTGTTTTGGGTTCTGTTTGGTTGTTTTGGGGTTTTTTTGCAACTTGTGACAAAAAGCTTCCCTGAAGAAGCAACACTGATATTTAAGTAGCAGTAATTTAAGAAACTGACTGACTTTCTCTTAAAGAAAAGACAACCTTGCAATTAATCAAATAACGCAGACTTTTCTTCACAAATTTTTCCTTTCAAGATAAACTTAGAATAGATGCAAGTACATTACTCCTTTGAATTCTGTGTTCTTAAGGTAAATAAGTTCTGCAATATTAATCAGCTCTAAGAGCTACTGCTGAATAGCAGAAGAGTTTCCTTTTTTCATATGTATAGAACTGACAGCTGTTTACACACAGATAGATGTCAGAGAGAGTGCAAATATTCCAGCAAGGGTATAAAGTTTATTATACTGTGGGACTCCACATGTGGTCCTGGTGGGTGAACTGGGATGCAGAACTAATGCCAGGGATTTTACAAAATGCACAGGGCTGTCAGTTTTGTAAGATCATCTCCACATGGCATAAACTATGGGTCATGCTTAACCTCTCATCCCTGAAAGCCTCAAAGCTGAAATTTTCAAGAGCTGGTACTCTGCACATACTGATGCAGCACTGCCTGCCATTCATAGATATAAGAATAGCAGAAAATAAGAGCCAGGGACATGAGTCATGCTGAAAATACTAGCAAAACAAGACAGACAGGAGCTACTTGCAGGCAAGAATGCTTTCCAAGGTAGAAGACGAAGGCAAAAGAAAACCCAAAAACATGTTTAACAGATATCCTGATAAATGCATTATTTGTATCTGAAGGGCATTCAGTAAGACGGTATGCCAGATGCTCGTCAAAACTACAAGTTAAAAAACCCAAATATAACCCATCTCAAACCAAAACATATGATTATTTACCACTCACTATTGATAATCATTAAGAATACTACTCTGTCCTGCATGTCTCACTTTGAACAGGACAAAGATAACAAGTATGTTATGTAGCACAGAACTACTCATAATGGACTTTCTTTTGAAAAGGGAAAGGAATGAACACCCATTCAAAGCACAGGAAAAGAAATTACGCTTCAAAACAGGAAGATGGAATCTCAATTCAGCACAGGCCAAGCCATGCGTATGTAACACAAAAAAGTTAATTTGGACTCTAGATAAGATAGCCATTTCCAACAGCAGTTAAAAAACAGAAGCAAACTAGGAGCAAGTAATTTATTCAGTTCAAAATGTGAACTGAATCTCCATTATTTGGATTACAGTAGCAGATTAGTGCCCATAAGTCACCTCTGGTGCCATGGTGCTTAATCATGAGCTGCTATACCATCTAATGCAGTGCACAAAAAACATTATGCATGCACATGTCTGACTAACAACTTGTAGTTGTCTAGCTAAGGTCGAAGAGTATCAGTAGCAGACAGCACAATGATTGCGGGGGGGTGGGGGGGAATGTCACCGAAGCTTTTCTTCCATCAGAATTTTGAAGAACTGCAAAACATTTTTTCTTTTCAAAGGAGGCCCACAGGGCAGAACAAGACGATGGGTCAAACATCCAAGTGAAACATGAAAATTTAACTTGAAGAAACAGGACAGTTTGATAAACTGAGATTCATTCTTTAACAGAAATAGTTAATAATGTTACATATGCTGCTTGCACTGAGTGTACTCAAAACTGGTCAGCTCAGAAGCAGGGGCCATATGGTTATGGTTACTAATTTGGCCTGAAACCTACATTAAGTCTAATTAAAAGGGACAAGGTACAATAGTTTACACACATCACCACAATACTGGAAACATATCACTTCACTTAAAAGAGAAAAACCTGCATCTGTCTGCAAGTAACTGTACTGGCACAAACACATCCTTGTAAGAGTTGTTAGACAAAATCCCTGCTCTCTTTGTTGCTACATAAAGACAGACACACACACGGACATCCCCCCACACCCTTGCACTCCCCCCATCCCCGTTAATCCTAATCTACTCAAAGTGTATCAATCTACTAACAGGAAAGCCATACAAAATTGCAACAGCAATGAAATTCCAGAGGTCATATGCTTGGGGTGCACATGCGTGCATCTACACCCACGTAAGTGTCTCCATTTGGATCAGTCAATATTTTTCAGATCTCCCAGATGTCCTCAGTTATGACATGGTGGTGTACATCACTGAGTCTCCAAGTATGATCACCTGATGCCTTTCCGATGAAATCAAACTTGAAGATGCTCTTCCAGAGAGCATCTACCTCATACCAGCTGTAACTAGGCATTCTCTCAGGCAGATCAGAAGAAAGCTAATTCCAAGTAAAAACTCTTAGATGTGTGTAATGGGGACACCAAGCCCTCAACACCAACTGTCTCACTCTTGAGGTGCTCACGTTGCATCGCACAGCTATCTGACGTACATAAAGTCACAGGGCTGAGTGAACCAACCACACTCATACAGTACATGAGAGCTGTGAAGACAATTTTACACATTCATCTGCATATAAAGTAAGCTTCCACCGGCAAACAAAAAGGGTATATTTTAATCTCTTTGAGCATTTTTTTCTACAGGACTGAAGTTTTGTGCAATGTAACATTTATCCAACACAGTTATCCTGCGTTGCCTAATCACTACAACACTGAGTTAATTTCTCAGGACTACACAACTGATGGAGGGGAGGGGAATGCCAAGATTCAATAGAGAATCTAGTTTCAAAAATGTTTTAATGCATTCTTGCTTCTTGCCTAAGAGTTAATATCAGTAGGAGCTGGAAGCATAAAATATGAAGTTTCCACTGTGACATTAAACATTTTCCATTCAACTTGATTTCTCTACTTCCTGAAAAGTGCAAGTACACATAAGGGAGGAAGGATTTCCATGCTTATTTTTCATTTCTTCCTCTTGCCTCTATGAGAACTTAGCCTGTTACCTTCACATTGCATTTCGCATCCCTGTCTTTCTCAGAATAAAGCTGTGTCTCAACTGGTAACATCTTTCTTGACACTCCACAGGAGAAGAAATGCACTTCCAGTAACACTGCCACCACAGTTCTACCTAACAGTTGCCTACGGAGGACAGACGAGGAAGCAGTTTTGCCAGGTGGAAGGATCTCAGCTCGGCATCTACCAGAACACACCCTTCTTCACCGTGGTTTAATATGAAGGAGCGGGAAGAAAATGATTTTGATCAGCATCAAACGGTTATCTTGAAGTTAATAGATCAACTTTTGGCATTTGCTTTTACCCTGAGATGGCTTCAAGGTGTTATGCCCCAACTCAATTCAGTACGATTACAGTGTCCACTCTTCAAATTAGGTGACTAATCTAAAAACCTGCCAGTCCTGATTAGTATCCTGTTTACCAACTTAAAAATGAAGAATTGGTTTTGGTCTATTTCCATTAATAATAGAAGTAAAAAAAAATCCCTAAATGGTAAGCACTAGGAAGCCAGTATTAAACAAACACGCTTATCAAAGAATCTGGTTTTGCAAAGGTTAAGTGAAATAACTGTACCAATATGAAGTCTCGGTTTTTAACAAATCAACTATTTAAGAAACACATTTATTCTTACCTTTTACCTTTTAAAACAAACAAACAAACAAAAAAACCCAACATTTTTATTCCAGCAATATAGAAGTTGCTTAAAATACACACATTGTTTATAATTGGTCAGCACTTAGAATCACTTATCTCTTGTGCATCATTCCAGAAAATAGTTTTTGGACAAAAACCCCACCAAAACCACTTCAGTTCAGGACTGGGCAAGACCATCTGCCAGAAGCACCAACCAGTAAATGAAAGGAATGTACTGCAGAAGCAGCAACATGCTGTCACAGGTTGTCAGATCTGACCACTGTGTCAAACTGCTGACGAAACAGATTGCTGGCTTAGCACTAAACTGATACAAGCCAGAGATTTCACAGAATATTTGGATTGTCAAAATTCAGCTCGACTCCTCAATAGAGTCAAAAGAGTAAATGTCAACTAATAATCTCTCCTATTAAAAAAACCCCACAATTTTGACATCCTAAATCAGGATGAAAATAGCAGCTCAATGTGTGTAGCATCAGCAGTTTAATACTAAAAAAAAAATTACTTTGCTATAACTGTTCATCCTTGTGGTACGACACTCTTTTCCTAAAGGTTATACAAGATAAAGACAAGCAGTTCTTCATAAAATTAGTTCTGACCAGTCTACTCTGAACCTACCATTAAATGTATGGAAAAGACTGATATAGCAAAACTTCAGAATTACGCCTCCACTGCTGCTTTTCCAAGACTATTTACTTAAATTAAGCTATGGAAAAATAATTAATCAAAACCACCTGAAGTTGTGCACTTAAGACAGATTAATCTTCACATACATTAAATAAAAAAAAATCTTTAAAAATATAATTTGGGGAAATGCAGATTCATTTGCAGGCAAGCAAAAATAAACGTTACTTGCAGGATGTCTTTGATAAACATCTACTGTGAAGTATAATACAAGCTAAGTGGAAAACTACAGATCACAGCACAGCCTAGTTTCTTTCACCTCCCACGCACACGTCATTTTCATATTAGCTGTAAGATTACTCAGTCAAACCAAGAGCCGTGCATGGTTTTGTACTACTTCAATTTCAAAACACTTCCAAAGATCAGGTACAAGTATTTCAGCTTGGACTTCAAGTAAAGTTAGACATGGCATTTGTTTCAAGCTGACATTTACAGCTTCTTCCAGCCAGCATGAAGCACCAGTAGAAAAAGCTCACATCAACCTGTAAAAGATCTCATAGGTTATACCCTTAAACTTGTATTATAACAAATCGTATTAGGAACCACAGGATCACAAGTAAACTTTATTTTCAAATATTGACGGTTTCTCACATCGCCTAAAATTTACAACAGGAATATGGCACTCAATGAAAACAACCTACTCATGCAAAAAACCTGCCTGCAGGACAAGAAGGATGAAATTAAGTAACCAACTATGGACTAGTTGCAGATGAAACTGAAGTCACACAGAAGAAAAAAAAATATTTCTGGTTCAGCACTCGGTAACTGGATATTAGTGCTCTTCACGCAGTAGCGATTTAACATGTCCTTCCAACTGATCTGTCCAAAAAACATTTTGAAATCTTGCACACATTTCTGTACCTTGTTTGGCACAAAACACAGTAGTTATTCGTAGAACTAGCATAAAACATGAAAAGCAATGACTAGTTACAACTTTATGACTTGATCAAGTTTTTATCTTGGATAGAGAGTTCAGAAGCAGTCTGTTGGCTAAGCCACGTCTGAATTCAGCAATGATTTAATTCATGTAGTCAACACTACTGTCATGACTAACTCTATTAATGTCACTTGATCAAAGTAATGCATGTAATCCTGCTAACGCCGGCTGTGTTTAGTGAGCATTTCTCAGTTGCAATGTTGACTTAACCAGGTTAAGACGACTTAATCTCTCTTCTTTGGTTCCCTCAACTGAGTGGATACAATTGTTTACAGTCTCCCAGGGAACAAGACTTCGATTTTTGTTAAATATTTCCTTTCAGTAGGTTATTTTTTAAACACAGATGGGTTCCTCAATTGAGTTCAACACACAACTTTGGGAAACTGATGGAGCAAGGAATAGGAGTGAGCAGGTGGAACAAAAGGAGAGCAAAGTAGGTTGGATTTTGTTGGGTTTAGGGTTTTTTTTTGTTTTTTAATGCATAATACAAGATGATCTCAGCTTTTCTTGACAAATGCATCACACTAGTGGAATCATTTTCAAGCAATGCCACTGTTAAAAAACAAGGAAAGTGCTTTGCACAGAGAGCTCTGTGGTGTAGCACTTGAGCGAGTGGCCCAAAGGAAACGTTATGATTATCAAGTTAGTGGCAACGAGGTTTTTCCATACCTTTACCTGTACAAACCAATGTGTACACAAGAAGAGTGAGGAAAACAAAAAAACAAAGCAACAAAGCACACTGCAGTAATGTTGTTCTTCCCATTCACTGTACACACGTGGGGAAATATTTTTTTCCTCCATTTTTCTGTTTCTCCTTTCTTTCTACAGGGAGTTTAGAGCATGTGGTTATAGGTATCTACATTGTACATGATGAAAGTTGGATTATACAAATTAGTTGCATTTCTAGATAGGCTACACTCAAAATCTCAAAACAGACAGGTTTTCTAGAGCTAAGGCCTCAACAAGAGTTTAGAGAAATTTATCCAGGCATAGCAAGACAAGAGAACAAGAAAAAAAAAATATATTGAAGCTACTCTAAATCTGTTTATAAACATTCAACTCTTTGCAGAAAGCAGTAGTTAAGGGAAATACACACATTTTAACTGAATTTAGAAGTCATTAAGCAACGGACAAGCATTCAGGGTAGTTTTTAGTTGGAAGAACAGTCCATGAATCACCAGTGTAGACTGTCCATGCAGCAAGTACTTTCTTCCTTATGTTACTAATCATAGAAAGTGTATGCGTTATCCTCTCAGGAAAACGTCAGTCTTTTATAAGTGCTAAGTTGCGTTCTGTCAATGCTAGCATTGAAGCTTTATGAAATATACTCAGTGCAAAATATATCAACATCTAAGAAATAAATTCCAAAAGACTCATTTCTAAAGCTCACCTACTCTAAGGCACAAAAAAAGTGCTGATACAGCACTCAACTAATACCTTGAAATTTCATGCTACTTCTGCTTTTGGGTACGTCTACTCGAAAGAGTATGTGCTTTTCTCCGTTACACCTCCCTGTCCAACTTCATGCAACACAGTAAGTCTTCCCGTATGTCTTAGCAGCACTGAAGGGCACTAACAGAAGGCTCCCATAGCTTTTAATTATGATTTGCAGCTCTGTTTACATTCTTACCTTGGAACATTCAAAGGCAATCAGTATTCACATTGTCTAGGGTGGCCACAGGCAGAACTAGGATCCGCACAGAGTGGCAGGTCACTCTTTATCACACATTTCAAGTTTAAGAGCCGAGAACTGTCTCAGAAAATTTGCAGTTCAGAGGATGTGGTCATCCTTAATGACACGCTGGGCAACAGAAACACGGAACGGACAGTATAGCTCTGGCACAAAATACCAGGCACGGTCATCAACTTCTAAGACTGACCAATCAAAAGATAAAGTCTGGGGTAGACTAGTTCTCTTTATCTTACATTTCTAAATTGGTTTTGGTGTTGTTTTTTTTTGTTGTTGTTGTGTTTGTTTGTTTTTTTTCTTGGTTTGTTTGTTGGCATTTTTTGTTGTTGTTTTTCCCAGGATCCTATTTAGAGACATCCACAGTTTGCATAAGACCACTGGGAACTGTTCCAGAGTATTCCTACAAAAACTGATTCTCTTCATTTGCTGACTCTAGCCCAAATCTGCGGTGAGAGGGGCAGGAGCGAGAAATCTCAGGAAAGAATTTTTATGGTTCCTATTTTCAAGCCTTTCATCTGAATAGATTTAGACCACCACAACAAAAAAGTTCTTGTACAAGATACTGGGGTTTTTTTTGCCTGAGAATTAAGTTTCATCTCTAGAGGGGGAACTAAGCTCAAAAGGACCAGCAGGTAGGCATATCACAGCCCCACAGAGTTCCCAACCTTACGTGCTACAGCATGAGTTACTGAACCAGTTGAATTAAAACTGTAAACAGCTGCAAACAAACTTTTGTTACTCATGTATGCTTCACACCCATAATTTGCAAGTCAAGTAATGCCAATATTTATGTACTGTAAGTACATAATTATGTTGCTACAGAACATAATATTCCCCTTGTAACTCAGGCTCAGGATAAAGAGATTTAATTCACTTAAAAGCAGAATTCTGGTTGAGACTTCACATACCTATCATAATGTACATGCTACTGCAGCTTTTATGATCATTATGATGTGTGTGAATAGTCAGTGATTTCAGAGACTCCTTACGTTAAAAGCAGTTTTTAGAAACACTGTTACTCACTAAGTCAATAATGTCTGTAATCTTTTATAACACACATTCTCAAAGTTTCAAGAATTGGACTTTACCATAAGAGTACAATGGTCAGGTTTCAAAAGCACAAACATGGGCAAGAGTCCTGCTGACTACAAACCGGAAAAAATACTTCAGCTTTCTGGATCTACTGAAGTTTAACAATACCACCTGTTGCTTCCTGAGTAACAGAACTGTTTACTTTTCAGCTCAGTGTGATGCAAAGTGCCATACCTCTCACATCACCACCTAGGAGAAAATGATTAATACTGTAACTGCTGGCTTCTAAAAGAAAATAAAAATGGTGATGAGACAGTGCAAGACATTCCAGAGATTTTTTTTTTTTTTTTAAGAGCATATAGTTATGGTCAGATTAACACTTTTAGTTAATTTTTTTCATTCCCAGAATGAAAATTCCCTTAAGATGCAACTGAGACTACGAGTTGGTATCTATAATTTAGGAAGATAATTATAGCATCTCTAATTGCCATCAGAACAAGCTTTACAAGCTTTTTTAGTAACTCCGTGTAACAGGCGTATGATTAGAGAACACTGAAGTTTAAAATCTGAATTGCAATTACAGCAATTTCTACTTCTAGGCCCATTACATCACCACAGGGTCAAAAAAACTGCTTTATTCTCACCTTTCCCACTGAAATTAAGTTTATTCCCAAGTAAGAATTTGCTGGAGTTGAAACCATTTTCCCCTCATATAGTATGATATTGCTGTAAAGTTTTTCCCCACATAATTTCATGATATATACATTCAAATTAAACCAGTTTTCATATAAACCCTCAAGTATTTCAAGTATAAAAATTAAACAAGAAACACATAAAATGCTATTATAGTATTTGAAGCATATAAATATTTAAACATTAAAAAAAATTCCATATTTACCAGAACACCCACAGCCGTTTTATGCTGCTAAAAATACAGGAAAAAAGGTACAGTTAAATTTACATTCCCTGTACTTCTGTTTCTCAGCCTACTGTAATGTGTTCACTGTTAGGAAGCTGATTTTTTAAAAAATTATTATTTCATCAGCAGAAGCTGAGGAACTCTTATCTTCAAGAAATACTACTTTGGTTCTGAAAAGACTCTCCTCACTTATCGATAGCCTGACTTCAAACTCTGGAAGCAACAGTTGGCAGCTACAAGCTCCCCATTCTGTCCAAAGTCATGAAGCAACAAGTAGCGATGCTTCTTTTCAAAAGGGCATCACAACTGACTGTACTTATTGGTCACATGTCCCCCCACATGAAAATATTCCCTTGAATGTTTTGAGAAATAAAACAAATGTGTCCTCCTTCCTCCACCCACAAATCCACATTTTTAAATGGAAAATGATTATATATCAACACAGCTGGGGAGATAATAAATCTTCTGGTTCTGGAAGACCAAAAAAAAGCCTTAAAAAATTACTTTAACTGAAACTATTGTATAACACAAGCAATTAGTTACCTTTATGAGAACTTTTAGAGTGTGATTTAATCATTATAATTGTTTAGGAAAAATAACAAGTAAAACAATTTTAAAAAATTCTTAGAACTGTTAGACTGCTGAACACATTCTGAACACATATAAAACAGTTTCTATTTTAACATGCAACCGCTGGGTCTTGTAAAACTTATGGAACTCAAAGGGAAATAAGAAATACAAGTGCATTTCCCTCCCTGGTTACCTCCTCCTCTTATACACCAGTTCTGGATTGCAACGATAGCGAGACAGCTTCTCTCTTCACCAGACAATGTGAACGTGGTATGCAAAAAGCATATAAAAAGGCTTTAAGCATTAGAAATGGGTATCCTTGACAATCAAGTCATAAAAACTTCATTTAATGGAGATTACATGGATCGCACTATTGCAAACTTTCACCTAATAGCTAAACACAATTTTTGCTGTATGCACATTTCTAAAAGCCTCAAAATACTGAGTAACCTACAATAACAGGTAAGATAACCACACCTAGCATCAACAAAACGAATAAGCTGCATTCACAGTATGAAAGGGCAAATTCATAGTGAATACTACATAATTGGGGTATACAGCGGCTGGGATCTGGGGTTGCTTTCTTTTTTTAACTAAAACAAAATTTCACTTTTCTACATGCTAAAAATGCACTTGTCCTTATAAAGACTACACCAATGACAAATCTGAAGCTTGCAGAAAGGGTCAATCCTACAAGATAATATATATTTCTTACGAGAGCAAAGAACAAAAAAAAAAAAAAA
>VXBL01001827.1:352737-372598 GCA_013400195.1 Aramus guarauna
TCCTGACAGCCAATAGCGTTTAGCCTGTGATGTAAGCAGACGGAAGTGATGTTGTAAACCTAGGCTATATAATGTGGTCCTATCTATCAATAAACGCCATTTGCCGTCCACCACATTGGTGTCTGTGAGCTTGTGGTCTAAACGGCCAGGGGGGGTGGCCGTCGGGCCGTTCCTGAACCAGGTCGCCACACGCCTCCCGCAGGCGACATAATCCACTAACATATCTCTACTAAAAATGCTACAGTCCCTGTTACACGCTGTATCATAAGTTTTGATCAATGTACCCTGAACAGAATGGCACACAACTTCAGTAACTGTTATTTTATTTTGCTGCTTCAAATTAAAATATTTGGACTTCAGAAGAATACAGAAAACGCAATTCTCATCACATTTTTAAATTAAAGCACTTCTGAAATGCAGGTTTCTACAATAAATTTCTATAGATCTGAAGAAGAGCTGCTGCCAAAAGTTAATGTCATACTTCTCCAACCCATAGCCACACTTGCATCTTACGCTGTCAAATTCCACTGTAAGAAATCAGTTTTTGTAAGACTTGTTTCCAGCTGACCAGCATCCACACAACAGTAATGCCAGGAAAGACAATACTAAGTCTTCCACCCGTTCCTCTAAATGGGTAGGGAAACCATTATCTTTGGTTGCCCTGAATACCAACAAAAGCTCAGTGGATTTGGTATCAGAGTTTCATGAAGATTGCATCTGTCATGCTCTGTTGTTGCACCTCATGCACACAAAAAGATACCCAGAAACACAAGTGTGTTACTTCCTGGAAACAAGATGAACAGAAATTTCTTTGAAATTTCTTTGAAATTTCTGTGATACAGTATAACCAAACACAGGAACCAAGGTGTCTGCCGTTACTATCAACACTCACTGTACTGGCTGCCTGGGCCAGGAGAAGCAAGATAAGAAGTCTAACTGGAATGCAGGCGACGCTGATGCATAGAAGAGTAGCACATGATGAGATAAACTAGAGAAACAGAAGCAACCGGGACAGGGATGAGTAGGGAAAAAAATGCTAGAAGAGAACATGCTTAGAAGACATAGGCACAGAATGCTACAGTAATAAAAGAAGCTCCACTGGCAGAACACAATCCATTAGGTTCAAATTTGTGAGGCAGCAAATGCTTCCTAAACGCACCAGTAAAATGAAGGCCTTAGCATCCTTTAGCACTAGTCCTGACTGCATTAAACATCAGTAGCTACCATTTACCCAAATGGCACAGAAGTTTCATAGCACTGACCAAAAGGTTTCAACCTTCCTGATCAGGTAAGTGAGCATTGGTACTGTTCTATGGACTTTTGCTCATTTGTTTTCAAATTAAAATGGCATCGTCTAAATGCCTTACTTGCACATATGGTTTATAAAAGAACTTTAAGGCATGAGCAGAAAATTCTGGTAAAAGAAATTACTACCAAGTCAAGTTTTGCAGGAAATTGGTTTAGTCCAAGCTTAAATTCCTCAGGGACACAGGACAAATAATATATCACAAACTGCATCTAAGTTTTCTGAGAATCCAGTGAGGTCTGTCATAGAAGTTTACGTAGTCAGCTAGAAATAATAAAAGCTCTTCACAGAACATATGAAATGCAAAACTAAATTCCCCAAAGAATGCCAGTCCTAGCCATCTCAGTGGTGCAATCTTGCTTAACCTTTTTCAGTATCAATACATTAGACAAGAAATCTTGTTATTCCCATTTCAAGCTCATGCTTGTGATAATCTAAGAGGTCAAATCAAAATTAATCTGTCTGTAATCAAAGAGTTTGACAGTATACAATATGTTCCTTTTTCCTCTCATATGTTTTATATTATTGTGCAACTGAAGACCACCATAACAGTTAGGCATGAAAAACAGCAAATAGAACTCAACATTTTTTTCAGACTTTCTTGCTAAAATACACTATTTTGCAGCCTTGCCACTATGTTCCATGTCTGAATGCATATTTATTTGCATTAATAGAAGCTTAAGCAACATTTAAAATATGCCTGTCTTTGCTTACTAAATGATACTTTACTGAATTGTTAGGAAGAAGTTTCAGTATGTGTATCTGGAAAAGGATTGGTTTTCTCATCCCTAGGAAGTCTGGGATTTTAAAGGGTTGCATTTCATACCAAGACCAAATCAAACTCATCTTCCCAGGGAAGGAACAGCATACATGTGTGCATATGCACACTACAATCAAAGAGTCAAATAATTCAGGAACCTGTTTTGAGATGACAATAGATGAAATTTAATTTTACGTTGTCTTAGGCTGAATCACTATCTCGGCTACAGTCTGTACTCTCAAGCAGAAAAGATGATGAACACATCAAGCCTGGAAAACAGACTGAAGAGGCCAAAGATGTATAAAAATATATATAGCACATACACGTGAGCAGCACTGACAAAAAAATGGAAAAAATTACCAAGGAATCCGTCTCCAAAGAAACATTAATCGACTACTCTGAAAAAATTGGAGGGTTTTGTTTGGTTGTGTTTTTTTTTGTTTGGTTGGTTGGTTGGGGTTTTTTTTACACTCTGCTATTGCACATCACAAAAAAAAATCCTAACTACTCTGTAATACATACTTTCACATATGTTGTCTTAAAACTCCAGCTTTTTAATATGCAAAAAGCAAAGATATTCACAGAGCGCATATTTAAGTCTTTCACTTAAGATCACGTCATCCAAAACATAATCCCTGAATTCTTCTGTTCATTCATCATTTCTGAAGCAGTGCTTAGCAGTTGAAAGCACTTTACTTTTCCAGTCCCTTGCCACAAAGTTACTCTGTCAGTAACCAAGAGCTAAAGCCATCACCTACTAGGCCTTTGTAAGAAAGATGATCCTTATGACACATCAACTACAGCGCTGCTTTTATTTTAAAAAGTTTTCCTAATAGATATTTCACCAAATAATACAGACAAATAAATTCACTCAATGAAAATATTAATTTTGACGATGTAGTTACATACACTGAACAACTGTTCTACAAATTGTTCTAGAATATTTCAGAATGTGCTAAAATTAGCCTAATATTTGTAGGACTCTGAGTAAACAACACAGTCTAATCATCTGTGCCCTATTAAGGGAACAAAACTTTCTACTCTCTTATTGCAGCAGCCTCATTTGGACAAACTGAAGCATCAGTTGAGAGATGCATCATGACACGAACAATCTTCACATTTATTTTCTGTATTTCAATTTTTCTGTACTTGCTGCAATGAGGTTGTAACATTTTTTCTTCCCAGAGCGGCTCCTATTCTCATCTCCAATTTCACACTTACCCAACCTGCCTGCTCTTCTTTTTTCTTCCCAGAGCGGCTCCTGTTCTCATCTCCAATTTCACACTTACCCAATCTGCAGACTCTTCTCATGCTCGTTCCCAACAGCCCCAAGTACAAAACTGAGGAAACCGAGCTAGCTATTAATTCCTCAATGCCAGTCTCCACTGCCTCTAAGAGAACCACCAAAAACACACAGGTACTTCAAGGCATTAGTACACCCACATATTAGTGAAATTGGATCAGAATGGGTTAAGGCAGTAGCACCATACATTTACACCCTCCAGCCTTGAATTCCTTGTTTCTCTTCACCTGTAAACGTGAGGAAAATCACTTTCTCCAGTCAGCTCAGCTGACTAATAAATAAAACCCCATTCTATCTCAATCAAACAGGTTTATTGGTGGTTTACTACAATTCCAAGAAAAGATCTTAAAAGTCAAACACTCATCATTAACAGCTTTCTGTACCACAGTAGGACTTCTGTTGCCTTTGTATAAGCTATGCATCCTTTTAAGTATGTGCATAAGCAACTTAGGATTTTGAGTTGTTTCTGAAAAGATTCCACAAGTATCAACAAAATGTTACCTTTCATTTTTCAATTTCAGCTAGTAATTTAATACAGCATACAAACTTACTCTTGAACATCAAATAAGTGGCAGTTCACCTCCTCCATTTTGCGCCTACGCAACACCAAAATTTTAAAATCGCCCAGTATTTCAGAAGTCTCAGTAACTGCAGTAGGGAAGTTTTTCCATTTCTAATAATAAGCAAGGCTGATAGAAAATGTAACCAGTAAACCTTTTCCTGTACACTGGCTAGAAAGTTTGGCTTTACAACTGGATCATCATAATGCATTAGCAGAAAACTAAGCAGTGACATTTAGAGGAATACTTCCGCAAGCCACTGTTTTCATTTTATCAGTGGGTCAATAGCTGTCAGACTGAAGCTTCTGTACCAGAAATTACTGCAAATCACTTGCTAATTGCCTGAAGGTGTGCAATACCAGCAATTCCAATAACCTTGATTTAAAAAAATACTGTATTTATCTGTACTAACTATAACAGTAGCATGACTGTAGGAAACATGTAACATATAATTTTATTTACAGGTACAGAAAGCAGAGAGAAAATACGAGAAAATGAACTAATTTTGAATCATTAGATATTCTGCAGTTCAAAAGAGTCACATAATTTCTCCTCCCAATTTTAACTGCTCTTTTTTAGGCTCAAATACTAGAGTAAGACTCTCAAGTAATTTCAGCTCAGCAATAGCATTTAACTGTATAATCCACCAGAGAGTCTTTTTTTTTTCCCCAGGTACTAGCACAATATTCTTAAGAACCATAACAGTCTTTTATAGTAATCATGATTTGTTTTCTGTTTAAATCTCTAGAACTTAATTACCAGAGTATGAGAGAATCAATCTAAATATCAGTTAACATTTAATTTAGACCTGCCAGTCAAAGAAAAAACACCCACACATTCATACATACCTTTTGCTTTATTTTATGCTTTAGTTTGTCCCTAGCAAGATAGGGATGTCATAAGTATTGTTGATGAAATAAAAAAAACAAAACAAACAAACAAAAAAAAAACAACAACTTCTACTCTTTCCTACCAAACACATTGAGATACTTTCACACAAAGATGCACACAACCAAACTTCAAAGCTGCGTTTAAGTGATTATGATGATTATTTTCCAAGTCAGCTTTGTAGAGACAAAAATTCAAGTTCATACACTGCAAGATATTCAATTTATATAAAGTAATAGTTTATAGTCCTCTAGATACATGAAAATGTTCAAACAGTAGGAATGTAACCAAGTTCTCAAAATCCCACTGCTCTTCCAGCAATAAACCTTTGGTTTTTCAGTAATAAACCTTTAAAGGTTAAACAAATGCATATCTAGACTTATATAATTGACACTAGATGGATATAAAGAGAATATCCTGTTCACATCTTTTAAAAAAATACATATTTAATATAAGCACTCACTTATTAGATGGAACAAATACTATTCTATATATTCAACAACACAGAAAATGCATTCTGGCTACCACGAGTAGCTACAGTGGGACTACCTCTTGCCTTTTCATTTTTAAGATCACGTACAAAAGAATGCTATTCTAGACTTAATCTTTTTAAAAGACTTTTTAAAAAAGAGAAATTAATTTTCTTTAGAGACAAGACATCCTTCAGCTGGACATCTCTGATAATTTTAACATTAATGTCTCAAATTTCAACTTTATTTTTTCATTAAGTATCCATAATACATCTGACCCTTATTTTCAAGTAAAGTTTTACCCAAGTTTTTGCCCAGGTTTTTTCTTCTTAAGAAACTAACATCTACCTGAAAATTTGCTCCCAAACAGCCTTCAGAAGCATTACCATTTCTTCGTTGTACTATATGAGAAAATGAAGGAATATCTCCCCACCCACAAAACATTTAGTTCAATCACGGTAATAATAAAAGACACCACGTAATTACAGACTTGTTGAGATGGTGGAAGGTCTAAAAACATTGCAAGGCTTTCAGAAACTGCCACAGTGAAAAGAGTAACTTTTTTTGTTTTTAATTGTATGCCATTCATAAAATAAGTGTTTTATACTGAATGTTACAAAGCAAACAAAGTTACTAATTGAAGATAGAACAACTTCCAATATGCTTGTTATCATCAATCTTTAGTTATATATTGTCTTAAAGAACAAAAACATGAAAGCCAATAGCTTTTCCAGAGACAAAAGCCAGGCTAGACCAAGTTGAGCAGGACCTCTGGTACTAATTCAAGCTGCCTTCTAGCACAGGCAGTGAACATAAAAAGGAGACTCTAAGGGACCTCTCTATTCACCTGGCTCAAAAAAACCCCTTCACTTCTGGATTGATGATGAAATAAGAAAAAGAAATTGCTAGAAGAACCAATAAAGAGACCATCTGGCAATTTATCTCCACAATTGGCTAAATGATTCCCGTCACTTTATATTGTATAAAAAATGACAAAGAAACACAGATACAAATCCATAAAGGTTTTAAAAATGCAAAAATATGAGTAATTCTAAATCTGACCTTCGACTGTCTCCCACTGCCTGGAGTGAAGTGGAACACATTCATTACTTCCTTCTAACCTCTGGTACTGACAAGTACACATAAGGCGAAATTACTGGTACAAGCAACAGAAAGCTGAGACAGCCACTGAGCAATAGCACCTGTAAGTACAAGGCAATCTTCTCTGAAACAAGTGAGCTTGATTCCAGCACCTAGCAATAAGCATCAAGAGATCAAAAGGAACAGGCAAAACCCAGCTGTGCTACCTACAGTTGCAATAGGCCAGCAGAGTCCAGAGCAGCCAATTCTTCCAAGAATTTTTCAGACAGCTCAAACTGGTATTTTCTCGTATCATCGCTAATGACATACTAGGATATTTACAGTAATGAAACTATGTTGATATGATTGACTGATCAGCGTCATTTAGCATTTGGGTACACATTACAAGAAACTATCCTCATTCCTGCTCAAGGTTCACCATAACGGTATTTACCCTCACGTTGACTCAAACTTGGTCAAAACCTGTTCCAGGCACAGCTTAAAAGCAGCGAGCAGGTTAATGCAGAAAGGGGAAGCCATAAACACAATTATTATACTTTCTCACAGGAGATTATAAGTTTCACAGAACCTTCTCACTTGAAGAGGAAACACTGAAGTCTGGAGAAAAGATAACTCATCATCAACTACCGAAGGTGCAAGCATTAACAATTTCATACTCTGATCCTTAGGGTACAGCATATACCAAGATGGAATCCAAAACAAAGTCAAGGGAAAAAGTTTGTTAGGAAACCAAATGCTTTTCTTGGCAAAAAATACCATAACCCGAAACAGCCATCAACAAATGTATCCTCCAGCCTAGTCCCCATTTCAATTTCATTTCCATTTAACTCACAAGACTAAGTTGTTTGGCTCTAAGTCTGAAAACATAGTTTTCAGCTCCATAAAAATCAAATCCTCATTAACAGTCTAACACTAATTGCCTAAAGTCAAACACTATATCCTTTTGTTAAAAACTCAGCAATAGAGCTGCAGTACCTTATTTGCTATTTTTGTAGTTACTTGGAGTACAGAACAGTCTCCTAGGCTGAGAGGACAATATCTCTTGATGTAAATTACTGTCCTGAAGAGATTCAGGGCTCAGAGAAAAAAGCTTATTGCTCCACAACTCCATCACCCCTAGCCCCCCCACAGCCTCCTCAACACCAACCTTTTTGACTGGGCAGGAGACAGCATGCACTGCAGATCATGCGCAGCAACATGTGCTGGCTAGCCAGCTTGCTGCTGCCTTCTAAAATGGATTAGGGACCCAGTTACAACTGCATTACCCTTACCAGCATGCAGACAAGAGAGGTAAGGGAACAGAGGAGTCAATTCAACTCAGTTTTTCACTCAACCATTTTTAATGGCACCTGAAATAGCATTGTATCTTTGAAATCTCTCATTACCACTCAAAGTTTGATCAAAACTGGTCAACAAGTACAAGTGTTACTAGGAAACTGAAGAACAGAAAAGGACAGTCAATGTTAACTTTGGTATGCTAAGAAGACATGCTAGGATGGTAAAATATTATCACATATGCAAAATAAATGCTTATTTCCTCTATATACTTACAAAGAGTTGCCAGTATTAAATGTTAGCCCTACTAACTTGAACTCCAGGTTAGTTTTCTCTCGTTTCTAGCAATTCTTGATGAATACTAACAAAAGCATCCTCCAAAGTACAAATGAAAAAACATGTTGTCTTCTATAGCTTTTGTAACATGAGACCTTACGCATCTTCATTGCTGTGGTAACTAGCTATAGAAGCCTTCACTTTCACACTGAAAGGAGTACGACTGAATTATTATACACAGGAAAAATCTACAAATTTAAACTATGTTTCTTTTAGTATTAGCCACACATTCACAGAATTCATTGCAAATGTATAGATAATATTAAAGTTAGTCAGAAGCAAATGAAATCTTTAAAAGAGCAGGCAGGTGGCATGACGCCAATTTTATATTCCTCTTTATTTCTCTTCAAATAGACACTTGACTACCAAGACAGATGTAAAGGCAAGAAAACAAAACATCAAGAAAAAGGAAGGCAGCAAGATAAAAGAAAAAAGCGTATCCAGGGCCTTCCGATCCCTCCAGCTACTGAGGGCACATACACATACAGGCTACAGCTCCTGAACAGACCACTGACACAGGATGTAGGAAACAAAGCTCATCAAGAGCTGCAGCTCTGCCTGATGTTCCTGAACACTCAGAAACATTTATTACAGCTCCATTACACCATCACCAATGTTCCCAAGCATAAAGCTACATCACTTTACAACTTAAAGCTGACCAAGCTAAAGGAAAAGACGAATCTTTACCAGGTGCTTGTATCACATGCCTCATTTCTGGGAAGAGAGTCCAAGTGAGACATACCCACAGTGTCCTCTCTGGTTTGGATAGAAAACCAGCAACTGCAGAGAAGCCATGCTTTTTGCTAAATAAGAAAGTGAATTTCATTACAGTTTCTCTCTTTTACTCTACATTGGAACTGAAATGTTTTGGTTGGTAAGGAGAAAAGGTTACAGATTAAACTCCTTTGATCCATTTTCTGCCTATGATTGAACAGCTGGGAAACACAGAAAAAAGCTTATGGATATAAGATACACAATTCTAAGAAACGGGCAAAATTTACTTAGATCTGTCGTTATCCATTGATGCTCATAAGATCTCGAAAAGCAGTGCCTGTTAGCAGGCATAAACAGAAGATAAGAAGCATAAGAGCCTCAGAAGATTAGACTCTCAAGACCAGTTTCATGGTTGACAATCACACAAAAATAGCTAAAATTACAGAACCACCACATCCATAGCTATGATTACAAATTCTTAAGTAATTCTAGTTCTTCTCTCTCCTTGAATCAAAATGACTTCCCAACAAGTTTGCATGCAGGTTGGATAGACACTATTTGCCTCTTTGCAGATGTTTTAAGTGGCATCTTCTTTTGCAGAAGAACTCCACAGAAAACCCTGAAGTGATGAGATTTAATTTACTGCCATCAAAGAAATATTTTCCCTAAGAATAGCTTTTTCTTGTTTCCTTTCCAGCACCCTGTATATCAAAATTCCAAAGCAATTTATATGAAAAGTCTGAATTTATTAAGACTATGTACAAAAGTTCTCAATCGCATTACATCTCTTAAGTAAGAGTAGCTATTCTCCTAAGTACATAGCTTGTGAGACAGAAGACACCTTTTCTCTTCTTAAATCACCGAGATGCAGCCTTTCACTTCGGTAACACCATGTTCAGCATCCTTAATAAACTGTTATTTTCATTCCATGAACCTAACAGATTTTCACATTTTCAGAACATGAACTGTTCTGCTGCTGCTGGCACAACACCGCACCGTGCTATGCGTCCACCCTGTGACAGACTGAACCCTAGCCTACCACATTATTGCTTCTCACCTTGGACCCCTGTTTAAGCCATAAGAAGTAACTCATCATAGACTTTTTTTTCCATTGGGAAAACACGCTACCAATAGGCCTTCTGAAAGGCTGTCTTACACCGGTGCAAAAGGGATACCTCCCGTCAGCCAGTGTACAGCTTTTTTTAAAGTCCTTGTATTTCAACGGAAATGAAAGCCTTTCACAGGGGTGCAGGCTGAAATGACCACCTTCCCTCTTGTGTAGAAAATATTCACAGAGCTAATCACTTGCCTTTATCTCAGGCACAATTTTCAATGGTATGGGAAGATGGTTTTTGAAGTACCAATAATCAAGCTGCTTTTCCCTTCTACTTCTTAAGCTAGCAATCAATAGATACTCTGTCTAATCACTGATCTTTCATTGTAACTTAAGTCACTGCATATCTCAGTACCACCTTCATACCAATCTATCCACACGTACCCGGCCAAACCACACACAGTGCCGTGTTCAGCACAACTTCCTTCCCAGCAAACTTTTTTGGGGAAAACCATCAAACCTCAAAATTACTAAGTTACTCCTTCATTACTGAAGGCATTTCCTCCTCCAATAATAATATAGCCAAAAATTAAACTAGGTTGCTTGTCATCAGCTATATCCAGCCTCTCAATTTCTATCAAATTAAAGCCCTGTAACTTCCCTTACAGGTAAGTATTTTTGTCCAAGTTGCAACTATAGTCTTACGGCTTGTCTTTCAGAGCTGGAGTAACTGTTGCTCCTCCTTCACTCTTCTTTCTAACTTTGCTTACAACTCTCCCACAACATTCTGAAAACCTTATTAAAAGTCTGTTTTTCTCCTGGTGAGTATATACTTACAAGAAAAACGTGACTTTAACGCTGCCTCACACCTGTATCTATCCACATTCATAACAATATAAATTATGTGACTCTACAGACACTGATATTATGTAAAAACCCAACATACCACACAGCATGCTATCAAATGCTGTCACCCAACTTGCATGCAAAGTCCGCAACTCTCACAAGTGAATGACTAATTGCAGTTTTAGTAAACGATGCTAAAACTCTTTCCTACAGAAAGAAAGCTATTTTTTGTCTTTCAGCAAAGAATTAAACTTTGAAGAACTCTACAACACTGCAAGCAAGACTACTTGGTCAGAAATCTAAAACTAAAATGGTCCTGAAGAGACGAGAAATTGTGCAACATCAAATCCAAGGGTCAGAAGAGATGCTATGCTCCGTAATACAAGAGTTGTCAGAGCCTGAACCAGCTGTATCATGTGTTTACCTCTGATGGAAAGCCCAGTGTAACAGACACATTCTTCCTCACCAGTAGCTCAGACAGGCATCTTTTGCTCAGAGCAGCAGGAGAAAGCTGGTCCAGGAAGCTAACTAACTACTTCCCCCTCGCAGAGAAAACAAGACAAAGTGTCACTGGCAACACATGGGGCTGGCAAACGCCAAAAAAGCTTGCTTTCATCAACTTTTGTAGCGCTAGCCCTTATGAAAAAAAGTATTAAAGCATATTATATCATAGCATTAATAACTGTCAGAACAAATGTATCCTTAGGCTAAGTCAGTCTGAATTCAGACACTTTTACTGAATACAGTGGCAGTTTCTTAAAAGAAAATATGAGCTAAGTTTGAACTTGAAAATCATTTTCCATACAGTTAATAAGATCTCAGCAGTTTGAACCTGAAATGGCTTCCTTACCAACTGTTTTCTGCTTTCCTGCATGCTTTGGCCCACTTAAGAGGTATGTGCCTTAACAGTTTTTTTTTCTTCCACAAGCACTGACCAACTGTTTTGAATGCAAAGTTATTTCAACTTTTTAAACATGAAAGAATTTAAGCAGTAGTCAAAAGTTTGACCTTTTAAGAACTGTTCATTGTACAAGTCCATAAAGAAAGAATGACTTTAAAAGAATGGAATCCAGAAAAGGTATTCAGAATCTTACTGTTGTTTGGGAAAGGGGAGTTACAGATTGAGAGGGGAAAACAGTTTTGCGTTCTCTGTACATAGACATACATAGTATGCATTGCCCTGCCATTAGGAAAAATACATTGCAGAAATCAGAATATTCCTTGCAAAACACTGGGGCCTTTTTCCTGTATTGCTATTCTAGCAAACCAAGATAAAGACTGAAATTTAAACAGAATTTCAGTCATTTCAGACTTTTGAAAAACATCCAAGAAAAAAAACCCAGCATCAAATCTTCAAAGAATTATCAGTCATACCAAAGCAAAAAAAAATTTAAAACAATTATCACACTAGTTTGAACATGGGCTACTGACACCGCAAGAAAATTCTGTGTGTAAATGGAAAAGGGATATCTTAAAAAGGGGAACATAACAAAACCAATTGAAGGAGAGAAGACTTGTGGATAAACCCCAGCTATCTATATATCCAGTAAAACTGCTGCCATCTAAAAAAACCTTGTAACACTGAAATTCTATGGGCATACACATTTTCCGGCAGACCTTTCCCCTCCCTGCTATCAGTTTCTTAATGCTTTGAGCCAGCCAGAGCACAACTGCAGTTCTTTTTAATCATGGTTCCTGCCAGCTGTCTCCTAAGACAGCCAAATGCTCAGACCTCATTCAGTTTCCCCCAACTTTCTGCTCCATTTTTGGACAGAAAATGACTAAACTGAAATTCTTCCTGAAGAGGTACATAAATTGCACTCAACAACTCTGCAGAGGAAGAACCTAACTATTATCTGAAATGTCAATGTCACCGTTAAACATAAAAGAGAAGCTTTAAAACAATGTGAAAGGAAGACCCTGGCAAATCCTGTTGTCAAAATCAATTATGTAACAAGTCAGCATTTGAGAAGTTGAAACTTAACTCTAAAGATAGCCCACACACACACACATAATCAGGATGCAGTGGCTTTGCAGATACATTCACTAAGGTACAATCAGGATAGCCTGTCGGAAACAAACCTGATGACTTGAACTATCTTCTTTTAACAGTTTTCTGCAAATTACTCAGTATGCTTGCTTTTCAAGACACTAAACACAACTAGATTCTGCATATGGGGTCATGAAGTAGTTCAGAACAGTAGTATCCCTTCACTCCAGTATTGCATAAACAGGTTATTAAGAAGGATTGATTTTGTGATTTTGACTTGCTACCGATAGGTGCAGGAGCCCCAAGCGAGAAACAAGGGCATTAAGAACTACCTAGAAACACAAAGGAACTGAATAGCAGACAACAGGTAAATGTTTCCTTACAGCACCAAGAGCAAAACTACTTCCAGAACAAAGACTTATTTGAATACCAGTACATAGTAAGAAATGACAAGATACCAGACAGCTATTTTCATAAGTACTCTAAAAGTTGGGGGGGGGAAGCAAGCATCACAAATACCTTACATGCAATAATTTGTCCTTTTAATCTTAAAAAGCCTCAAACGACATTGGTAAGAATAACCACAAAATCTGTACTTAGCATCACAACACAACAGAATCTTAAATCTTAAGACTTAAGCCATGCCCAATTAAAATACTCCTCAGTTAAAAGCATCAAATACCTAATATTTTACCTTAGAATTATAATTAAAAAAGTAATATTCTTTCATAGTCCACAAACAGGAATATGGTGTGCAAAGATAAGAGACATCATCCAACCACTTGAGACACCTCTCCACCCAAGTGTCTTCTCTCATGAACAGCATCATCATCTTGGACTAGATCCTCCCAAAGGCTTGAGTTACAGAGCTCAGCGCTGCGGCACACAACAGCAAAAGACAGCAGGTGATCACAGCATCCAGAGTCAAAATGCACACTCACATACAAGAAGGCCAGAAGTGGTATTTCCTTAACTGAAATAGCCAGAGTAGGGAAAGTAGCGAGCCAATCAGAAACATATTCATACGCTAATATTACTATGAAATGCCACACCATCTTTTAAAATTCATCAAGCTTTGACTTTTGTTTTCATCTTAAAAATCGTACTATGTCAATTTGAGCACACAAGCTAACATAAATATTCCAAGAACAAAGTTATTAGAAAATTTTTTTGACATGAGCACCTCACAATTCACTCTGCAAAGTCATAAGTGTTTTTATATTAAAGTTTGTGTGTGGGTGAATTTAGTGTGAAATACTGTTTGGGTTTATTTCTTACCGAATAAGGTTAACAGTTTAAAAAACAAATAAACAAAAACCCACCAAGGTGTTTCAGAAATCCAAGTAAGTATTGCTCTGCAGGTTTTCACCTTATCCTACTGTAAAACTCTCTCAAAAAAGCTCACCTTCTATCGACTAAGTTGTGGCATTTTTGCTTGATATGAATTGCCAGTATATTTTTCCAATGACATGACTTACTTTCTAGCTACCAACTCCTCCTACCTTAACAAAAGTGAACTAACAGTATCTATTAATACCGAATACTTTTTTGCTATTTTTAATTTACCTGAACTCCTACTATCCTACTAAATTACCTGTTACGTACAGGATTACTCATGAACATTCTTCCAACAGCATCAAGTCTTGATCAAGCAACATTAGAGTAAGATTACGAGAAGCCTTCCACATTATGAGCTTCTCAAAGCCTTTAAAATAAGATTGTTACAAGCACTAGCTAAAGGCTATTAAAAAACCCAAAAAACCTCCAACATGAAGTCATACCAATTTAAATAAAAAATAGAGATCCTCAACTGTGTTACACAGTTGCACAACTATTACAACAACACAAAAAATGGACTGCTTTTTAATACCAAACAGCAGTTAAAATTAACCGACATTGCATCACCTTCATTTTAATGTCTAAAGAAATGGACTTTGAGGCAGGATAATACATTTGGAGCAGAATTAACAGGCTAAACTGTAGCTCTCAGTTTGCCCATACCCATGTTAAGTCACAGTTTTCACCTTATTCTAGTTTAAGAATTAAGAAAAAACAATGGCACACGCTATCAGGAAGACTTGAGACCTTAATTCATGCACTGCCTAGTCAGTATCAGGACAAGGACTAGCAAATTGCACTTAAAACAAGTTAACGAGCACTTTCATGAACATCAGTACCGCTATTCACCTAGTTTCCTATACCTAGAGATACACTGCTGTATGTGGGTTAAGGTTGAGCTCACATTGCGGTGCCTCTCACACTGGGAATATTAATACTGTTTGTTTTTTTCTTTCTTCCCTCTTTGGGAATAGTCGAGCTTACTGTCTCAAGGACCTATAAGCCCTTTGAACGAATCTAGTTGAACCTGGAGTTCCAGAGTAACCAGGAAGGGGAAAACGATTACGGGGAGGGTAAGGACGTTTAAGCAGTAGAAGCAGATACACTACAACACAGGAGACCACACAACAAGAAACAACCTTTTTATTGTTACTTAAGTTTTTCTCCCCCAGGTTCCCTCTTCCCTCATGCCCCCACCCCCAAATTAATAAAATTAACTCTCTCCAGTTCTGAAAGATAGCTTCATATCATCAAACACATAGTCAATATAACAAAGAAGCCTTTGAAGTACCTACATTTACACTGGCTAACTATATCACTATATCAATTAGAGATAAATTGCTCAATGTTCTAAGTGACGCATTCAGAGACAATTTTTATTTATTTTGGATCAGTCTACACACAAGCATAATAGTTTCTTAAGCCATCCAAGTTTCATGTACACTAACTGTCCAAACCAAACACTATTACCCGAACTACAGTCTTGGTTTCCTTACTCTTATTTAAAGACCCTCCTAGGATCTTTTGCAAAGATTCATTCTCAGTTTAATTTCTGAATAAAGTTATGAAATGTTTTTTTATCTTCATTTGACTAAGTGTAAACAGAATGTAACAGACTCTGAAAGAATCACATCATCAGGTCAAGATCCACCTTGTCTTTCACTACTTCTGGCTGAATTGCAGTCAGTAACAAATACTGCAGGAAAGCATGCAAGAACTGAATTCCTTCAGTAAACTGTTGTTTAAGTAACCTCCCCCTCTGCATCCAGACCACCACACTCAACAGCCACTGATGAACTTACCCACCAAATACCAGCAGCTTCCTTCCTTTTAGAGCTGTATATATTTATAGTATATATACTTTTGTCTGACAAGGAGTTCCAGAATTTAAATAGGCATCAAATTACAAAGTTTTTCTGTGTTAAATATTGTGGGGTTTTATTTTCCACAATACTGGAACCAGGAAGCACCAATGAAACTGCTGAAGTCTGTTCCTCTTGGCCTTTCATACACTATGAATTTTCAGAGCTCTGTCTCATTTTCTCTTCACAGCTCTCACATTTTCTTTTCCAAACTGAAAAATACTACTCCAACAAAGCTCTTCCACATGGAAGCCATTTCACTGTAAAACCTGCTCTGCTACAATCTCTCACTGTATCTCAATTTGAAGACATAAGGATTAGAGTGCCAAGGATCTCAGACCAACGTGTCAAATGCAGAATGCTTCCTGGCACTTTTAGTTAAATAGCGTATCATTTACAATTTCTTAATTAAGAATTAATTGCCCCAAGGTTTTATTACAGCATTTAACCAACATCTGAAAACATAAAGTCTAAATGTAGATTAGTAAAAATTGGAGGATAACAGAACTATCTGGACAGTTGAGTAAACGTACCTGCAGTTACGAGTTTAGCGCTGCTGCCTTTGCATTCTCCATCTTCCACGTTTTTGCTCGTGCTCTTTTCTTTTAAGAGAGGAACAGTATTGTCAAAAGATATGCACTTGCTGGATGCAACGTCTTCTCCACTGTCTGGCTGATTAATTCTGCTGTTAGCTTCAAGCAGAGGAGTGAAGTCCTCAGACTGAGCAGCTTCACCAGGCTCCAGCTGAGAGGAGCTTTTAGCCTGTGACACATTCTTTGAAGACACAGGAAGAGATTCTTCATCGCTGTCAAATCCAAATGGATCCTCTGTCACCTCATCTTCTACTTTGGGTTTTTTAGGAACTTCGGAAATATCTGGTTTGACACTGGGCCTCTTCTGTCCTAATTTGGCCATGAAGGTGGTTTCTCCCCATTTTGTACTAAGGGTGGTCCGTTTGTTGGAAAATACTTCGTCAAACTTGGAACTGCCGTTTCCCCCTTTCCGGCTGTATGTCTTTCCAAATCGGGATGTCATTTTGGCTCCTGTTTCATATTCTCTGTTGGAAAAGAAGGAAGAAACATAAATTCATAAAAGTTTTTAGTACAAATGATTGTACTTCCATCCTTCATCAGGCCTAAAAGCACCAGGCATGTGCATTTCACACAAGCAACAGATACATCATCTGCTTCTTTCTATAGCCTAACTCATTTACATGTGATTGTTATTATGTCAGAAGCTTCTGCAATAAATAATGTATCTACCAACTTAACTTGAAATTCAGTTACTTGCACATTTATAAAACAATGGCACAATGGATCTTTAAGAAAAAAATCTGCTATGAATACATTACTTTTGGTATTTTGCTCTGATTTTATATTTTCAAATATAGATGGCATTGCTTTCACGAAACATCAGCAGAAAGCTAAACAATATTTTCACCACATCTGAACATGCAGCTCTCTGCTAGAGTTCAGTAATACAGTATGGCTTTAAAAAGACTCTTTGTAGTTAAATGAAAAACTGTCAGAACATTTCAAGTTGCTACAGATACTTTACTAATTAATCACAAATAACGATGACAACTTCACCCCATGTTCTTCTTGCACACTCAGACTTACTTAGCAAGCATATTATTTGCTAATACAATGTCGTTTATGCCATCGCACAGTCACGGTCAAGACTGGTACACAGCAGTCCCCCATGAGTAAATCTGATTGACCAAAGGACAGGAACAAAGATACTCTTCTCAATCCATTTCTAAGAACATGGGGGACACCTTATGCAGAGCAACACAAGCCATGACTGCTTGCTGGCTGTTACAGCTGTAGCCCAATTCACAGCTTGCTCTCGCAGAAGAATAAAGTTTAAATATGAACAGATTAAACAGGAACACATTTGAACAGTTCCCTGTTCTATGTGTTCTAGTCCTACTTTTGTTTAACTCAAGAAGGAAGACAGATCATTTTGCTTCTTTTTCCCAAAACAAATACTTCAACTACCAGACAAATGACAACATAAGAACACCAAAGATGCTATCTGTTTTGTAAAACAACATTTCTCCTTTTTTTTTTTTTCCTGTCCAAACATGAATAGGAAATTAGAATTCTTTATAGTCAGTCTGAATCTAATCAAGTTCACCTTTCTGAAATTACTCTCCATACTGGAGAAAAAGTCTGGAGAAAAAATAAAAATGGGAGGGCATTTATTTACGCTACAGAATCAAAGAAATTCAACTTTTAAAGTGTCAACTGCCTTCACATAAAGTATATGAAAAATAGGGCTTAAAATCATTGTTAATAAACTTATCACATGACCTATTCGTTCAGGACAACTGTTTTTATTATTAGTTCCCTGAATATGTGGTATCCTGTCTGTCTCGCATATTTTAGTTTTCATCTCGACACTCACAGTTTCTCAACCTGAAGTGCTAGACTATCTTCTGCCAAAACAGCCAGACTGGTTTCCCACAACGCCATTTTATTACTTTGCTCTAGCAAGACTGTCTCACTAGTAACAGTCTCCCTTTATCAGACCAGGCCAACCTTCACTCATCACATGAGCCAAGCAATTCATCAGGTCATCTATGTTTGAGAAAATTTTAAGTGAATTAGGAGGATCAAATTTGAACTTCAGAAGTGTCCCAGACAGATGGTGTTGCAATGCAGAAGAGTGGGAAACACTTCCCCCCAGCAGTTCAGCAGATGGATGGCAAAGGCATGTGCTTATCTACTGACCAGAATTCATCTGTGAAACACCATTCTGCAGATAGCTTCTGGTTGCTCCTAGTAGGTGTTACTCTTTAACCCCACCTGCATCCTCTTTCCCCCCCCTACAGGGTCATCAGCCTACTCTGTGGTGCTCCAAACACATCCTCGTCAAACCACTTTTTCTTTTTTAGTTCCCTTGTAAGTAGCTCTAATTTCTTATTTTCCATCCAAGAGCAAAACTAAAACCTCCCCACATACTTCCGAAAACAAACAGCAAACCGAATTCAACTTATCAGTTTTATTTTGCTGATGCTTGAAAGTACGTCAAACAGTAACCAAAACATTTTATACCAAAGGCTAGTTTTTAGAGCTATAGAAACTAAAGTGAAATATTTATTAATATCTCTGTTTCTATACAATAGTTACAGGGGAAAAAAAAAAAAAATCATTCCACTCGCCACCAGCACATTGTCTTTCCTGAACCCTAACTCAAGTAAGTATTTCCAAAGCTACATTTTCAGCGCCTGCAAAAATAACAGATTTAAATTACGATTTGTGGCTTACAGTTTTAAAAAGAAGATTCCTGTAGTCAAGAGGACTTTGTTTTCAGAAAATAGAGCCCCTCAAGCTACGTTTCTCTATTTTTAAGTTTAAAAATTAAGATTTTCTCATAAGGAGTTTTGAAACAAAATGTCAAAACTCACGTATTCAATATGATGGAAATAGGTTAAAAGATGAGTATCAAGAAAATAGAAATAAACTATGCTATAAACTCGTATGTTTGACTGAGGTTAAAGATAAGGAAACACAAATGTAGTTCCTTACATGAGAACGTCATCAGAACAGGATTTTTACTCTTTACTTACAGTTCTGCCTTGCTTTTCACTCAATGTGAAATAAAAAACTTGCCCAATTTCACTCTCTTTCTACCCCCTGCCTCTCTCTCCTGCATTGCGCTGCAATATTTGGAGCAATGCAAGAAATGCAAATACAAGCAAAACACCGAAACGTAATTCTCCCGCATTTCCCAGAGCTAACTTGGCAGGCCAGCTAGACATAAAAAGCCCGATAATTCCCCCGAAAGCCCATCAGCCATCTCTAGTCATTGCTCCTCTCTACACCACTCCTCTTACATAACCAAAGGAAAGGAAAATAGGTTAAATGCACGGAGGCAGAAGCAGCTGATGAAATCCCACGGTGACAGTTTCTTTTTTCCTCCCTCCTCCTGCAGCGGGGGGGGGGAGGGGGGTGCTAGCGGAACCGGGTCACCCCACCGTGCGCGCCCGGCGATTTCTGATGTCATTTCCCTTCCTCCCCGGCCCCTTCCCCCCGCCCGGCAAGAAAGCCAAC
>VXBL01001827.1:372965-459128 GCA_013400195.1 Aramus guarauna
TGCGCCCGCCCCGCGCGCCCAGCTGACGCCGGCCCGGCCCGCGCGGCGCCTGCTGGGAACTGTAGTCTGCAGCCCAGCGCGGGTCGGGCCGAGCAGGGGGGCGAGCGGAGGACGCCCCTCCCGTCACGGGGCCCCGGCGCACGGGCCCGCGCTGCCTTGGGCGCGCGGGGGCCGAGCCGCTGACGGACGGCCTGAGGCGGTCGGGACCCGCCGCCTTGCCGCGGGGCCTTCTGCTCGGGCCCGCGCCCCCGGGGGAGGACGTGCCGCCGCTGCGGTTCTAAAGGCCGGGGCAAGGGGGCCCGCCGCGGGCGGCCTAGCCTGGGCCCGGTAGCGCCCGATCAGGCCGCGGCTTCAGGAGAGGGTTCCGGCGCGGTGCCAGGGGTCTCTCGGGACATCCCCGGCCCCGCGGTGTGGGGCGGCCCGGGCGGGCGGCAGGAAGGAGCCGGGGCAGCCAGAGCTAAGGTTAAACCCTCCGTACAAGTTCGGAACGCGGCGGCACTGAACCAGGCCTACATCAACTCCATTAAAAGTTTGTTAGGCCAAGCAGCAGCGGGCAACCTCACCCAGGGGAAACCAGCCCCTTCCAGTCCTTGCAGCACTTTATTCGTACTCACAGTGGTTGCACAGGCCGCAGCCTTTACATCCGCTCCAGGGAGGAAACATGCTCTGCAGAGAGGTCCCATGAAAGGAATAGTGCAGAGCGTGAAATAGTGGCTTTCACATGCTCCTACTTCCTCAAGTGCTAGCTTATACAAAGCAGTTTACATCCACCCACGTACATTATATTTATGCACACCTTTGAGACTTTAATTAATGATACACTCTGTGTAGAGTGAAAAAATACTCCATGGAGACTGTCATACAGCAAATAGGTAAAGGCATCAAACAATCATCAAATCCACTTATTTTCTAAGCAGCATTTCATAAAATGCTTGCAGAATAGAAAACTAAGGATGTGCTAGTAGAAAAGTAGTGCAGTATAAAAGAATGTCATACTCACAGATGTAGTTGGGTAATTTAAGAGGACTGAGAAGCTCAAAAAAGAAAAAAAAAGCAAACCAAGAACTTCGCAACCTTGGAACCTAAAATGGTTTCACATATGATCATACTGGCCATCTGTCACTTGAGGAGATGTTTTAAAATACAGGTCCCAAATGCAAAACGAATTAAAATAAATTTGAAGAGGCTGATTTCACTGCACAGAATAGGTTAGAGTTGTCTCAATACTTCTAGTTAAGAAACAGGACTTTTTTCTTAATTTTGCCTTTACTTGACCCAATGCAAAATTACTGGCTTTCAATAAAGAGGTGAAAGACTACAGTTTTGTTTGGCCTTTACCTGGTACCTGCGGATGTGTTGGTAGCTTTTAGGTATTCTGAAGAACAAAGACACTCTGAATGTGCTCTCTAAAGCCAGTACACACCTGGTGCTAAAGAAAGTGAAGCTAAAATAGATCAGGCCTTGTGATCAGATGTACAAGCTTGATTTGAGAAATGGTGGAGGTTGGTGTTGTGTTTCAAAGAAGGCTTACAAGTTCACCTATAGCTATCCACCTGCCTCAGTTGTTGAGGTGCTACTGAAAACAAGTTACAAATTTTAAAATACCTAATTTCATTACAAAAAATGAGAAGATTTTTTCTCCAGTGAATATTCTTCTATCAGAGCTACTAATTAGCTTGTTTAAACTTCAAGAATAAAATGGATAGCTAAACCAGTTTGAATTTTGCATACTATTGCATGAGTCTGAAAGTCTTATTTGGTGATTAACTGATCTGTTAGACAAAGAAGAAAAAACAGTAGAGAGCTTAAAATACTTCGAGGATCTGTGCAGTTCTTTACAACATTAAAAAAATGATTGGCCTGAGAACCAGCAAAAGTGAAGAATATAGCCAGAGTAAGGAATTGACACCAAGAAATTATTTGGAAATAGTTTCTATTTGAATATACAGTTAAGAGTTGAAATTAATTAAGTACATTTCTAACTTAAAGCCTGGGCCACATAAGTCACTGCGCTGGTTTTGGCTGGGATAGAGTGAATTTTCTTCACAGTGGCTAGTACAGAGCTGTGTTTTGGATTTGTGCTGAAAACAGTGTTGATAATTCAGGGATGTTTTAGTTCCTGCTGAGCAGTGCTCACACAGAGCCAAGGCCTTTTCTGCTTCTCACCCCACCCCACCAGTGAGTAGGCTGGGGGTGCACAAGGAGTTGGGAGGGGACACAGCCGGGACAGCTGGCCCTGACTGACCAAAGGGATATCCCATACAACATCATGCTCAGCATATAAAGCTGGGGTACCTAGCCAGGAGGTGGGATTGCAGCTCAGGAACTAACTGAGCATTGGCTTTGGGTGGTGAGAAATTGTGCTGTGCATCACGTGTTTTGTATACTCTATTATCATCATTATTCTCTTTCTTGTCTGTCCTATTAAACTGTCTTTATTTCAAGCTGCAACTTTTGCCCCCCCCCCTTTTTTTTCCCCCTTTTTGATTCTCTCCCCCACCCTATAAGGGGGGGATGGGAGGAGAGGAAGGGAGGGCAGTGAGCGAACAGCTGTGTGGTGGTTTTAGCTGCCAGACAAGTTAAACCACAATAGTCACTCAAATAGTAGTTTAAGTAATTTTTAAGTATAGTGATAATAACTGTATGTCATTTGAAAGCTCTCACATACCCTGTGCCCCTGGCCTAGCTTCCTATTTCCAACAGTATTTTCAGTCTTTGTAGAATCCTGACACAGAATAACCTAAACCACTGCAGATACATGGTCATGATGGAATTTCACACAACAGGATAAATCAAACTAATATATGTGCTGTCTATCTTATCTGAGGTATCAGCAGAAGCCTGTAAGTCTAATAAAACTGTTTAGATGATGATGGAAAACAAACATTGTTATGTTTAAGAACAGCAGAGATGGGTCATTTTTTCTGCACCTAACTTGAGATACTTTGGAAAATTTCACACCTTATTGTGAAGCTTATTAAGTCACATGTTAAGCTTTGTTATTTCCATTTTCATCTGGCTTACCTCAAATATGCAAGTACCAAGACAGAGCAAATAAAAGCCAAATCCCATCTATGTTTGGCAGTAGGTACATTTAATTCTCAAAGAGGCTGGAATTCAGCAGGCATCTCTTTTTGTGGAATTCTATTATTGATAGTTACCATCTCCCTTCACAAAAAACCCAAAACCAAAACCCAACTACATAAAACCCGTCACAAAAAAGCAGTATATGAAACACTCCAATTTGGCACTTGCCTCCATAAGAAGAGCAGTGGGAGGTAAGCAGCCATCTTACCGCTTTAGCTTTTCCATCTTAAAAACTTCTCTTGGAAAAACAGAGTCCTACAACTTCCTGTTGCATTCCATTACTCCCCTTTGCAAACAAGCATCTTCACTATTTAAAATATAAAGTCAGAAAGCACTGAAATACACAGTTCAAATACATCAAAGCGGGAGGTAAGAGAGAGAAAAGTAAAACAGTAAAGGAACATACAAGAAGGACAGACCAGTTATTTAGATACATTGCATCTTGATACACTCTAGAACCCTCCCAGTTCTCTTTTTGAGGTTCTATGCTGAGATTTCTGTGGGGGGAACAACACAGATTTTTCAAAATGAGCTGTAGCCTAGTACAGAGCCTTTCACACAATTCAGTCTTGAGGCAGCCATTAAAACATTTTAAACTGTTGCAGTTTCCTCTAAAAGAAAATGGAGGCAATGCAGTAGGAAAATGGAAGGTTTCCCATACAGCAGATACTCGGGGGAGAGATGAAGACAGCCATATCCTGCCAGAAGCTGTCAGGAAGGTTTCTCAGTGTTGCCTCATGGACAAAAACTAGCACTTGACAGCAATATCAGCCTAAAGTGAGGCTACAAACAGACTGTAAAAGGACCATAGCACTAGGTATCCTTTATATCAAATACACAGATTAACAGCACAATGCATCCTTGCTCCACTCCTTTTTCCACAAGAGGAGAATCATCTCAATAACCCATTGCCCCACTTCCCTGCAAAGCACTGCCCAAGAAGCAAACAGTAACTCAAAGGAAGACTCTCCCCATGACTCCTCATGCCCAGACCACTACCTCCAGAACCACAAAAGCCAGTGGTCCCTCAGTCCACTCAGTGAGTTCTCCTTCACCTCTTCCCCCTTCTTGGGAGCCAAGTTGTGATTAGGCTGACACCCAAGTTCTCTCCAGCTTCCTATAATACTTCCTTCCTAGTCTGCTCTCCAGGTGGGAAGGGATGGGGGAGAAGATGATGTCCTGCTGCTCTTGCTGCATTCAGCTGTTGCAGTGCATTCATGTTCCAATTAGTGCCACTTAAAATGTTAAACATTTCAGTGTGTTTTGCTTTTTCTTTGCAAAATGTCAGTCTCCTCCTGTTCCTGTCCTTCAAGTGTCCCCCAGCACTGCTGAGAGAGCACTCAGGGCTTTGCCATTTTGCTTCACTGGGGCTAGAATTTTCCCTTGCTATTTGCATAGCAAAGATGAAGGGAGGATAGAGAGACACATTAAGTAACTAATTACCATGCTTTAGTCAACCTCTCTGAAACTAGTCATTTATACATTAGTATCACTATGCTGGAGGAAGTTCAGCAACCCTACCAGCAGCAGCATGGGAGTGGGTGAGAACAGCTGGGTTGCACTGAGAGCTGCAGAGGCTGGATCAGAGCAGACCATAAAGCAGAACACACAGGGGTGGCGAGGGAGGGGAGATCTGCAACCTAGTGTGCAGTAAAGTGTGATTTCTGTCAAGAATATGGCTTTTCTCAGTGAGGTATTTCCAAGAGGTAGCGTCCTGCTTATTTCTGACACTGAACCCTGAGAAGAAAGACTGAAAGGCATTCAAATAAGGGATCTTCACACAGGTTTGGATCATGGTTTTCAGTATTTGCATCACAATGTATCTGTTTCCTCATATGAGATGCTCAAACCAAGGCATTAAGTTTACTAACTGAAAGATTAAAAGCACCACCACTGGACAGAACAAAGAAATGCTTATAGGAATGCAAAGAGCCAGTTCTCTGATAGATTTTAAAAAAAAGTTCCCTGGATCATGGCACTAATGAATCAGACTCAGGCAGCTAGCAGAAAAAGTTGTGCTACTCCACCTTCTTTCTAGACTGCACACCCATCTGTTGCAATCATGTGAGAGGCAGCACCATCTCTGCAATGTTAAAGCCTCTGGAAAGACTAGTTTTACTCGATGAACCAACAGTAGTCATTCACCTACGGCTAAATTCTCAGTGGTTGTTCTATGCAGTTTTTATCCCTAGGTGATCAGCCTGCAAGTCTACTGGAAAAACCTGTGGTGAAATACTAGTGGGAAAAGCACAAAGTACCTTTCACCTTGCTATAATTGTCAAGGTCAGAACTTTAGTCTGCCATGCAGTTTATCTGAGCAAGCTCTGCTGAGAAAGTAGCTACCTGTATTTCCCATGTGCTTCATGTTTCCCATGAAGATTTTACAGCATGCCAAGGTGTTTCAGGAAAAAACAACCTCCTTTGCAGTGAGGATGCAGCCTAACTTTAAAAGTGGCAAGGAAAGTCTAAGTTCTTTAGTCAGGTAAAGTTTCCATGTTTGCTATAGAATAGAAAGGGGCCAGGTCTCTCAAATGCCTGAGACCTGTTGCAGCCTTACAGGAGGACCACATTCAATACCAACCTTATCCTCTCCCTGAAGTTGTTCATTTGGTTTTTTTTTTAATTCTTCTTTTAAGTACTCACTGTTTCACATTTTTTAATTTATGTGTGTCTTCATGATGGCAGCCCTTAAGGAAAGTTACAAAATATACCAACATTGTGCTTGTTGGGGAAAGAAAAACATGGGAATGCAACAAGCAATTTTTTTTTTTTTAAATTGTTCTTATGAAGAGTTCATTGGTGGTACTGTCATTGTCCTACTCTATTCCTTCTCCAGCCATAGGATAGCAGCCATTTCTGTTGCTTATTTTGCTAATTTTTCTTCCTTCATCAGTTAAAAAGGGTATGTACATGACCAACATTTATACATTGCATTCCTTTGTCTTCTTAGTTTTGATTAGGTTTGTGTGGGGCTCTTACATACAGATGCTGTAATCACTCTGTTGCCTTTGGAGTTTCTATTTAGAAGATTTTTGTTTTCATCTTTGTATTTCCCAAGTACTTGTTTCTACTTTTCAGAAAGAGTAGAACTTGGCCAATAACTAAGCACTTCTACAGCAGTTACAAGTGATTAAACCATAGCAATATCAGGTCAAACAACTAAGCTGCTGCACTGAGACCAGTATGTGTTGCCTTCAAGGATTGTGTACAATGATACAAAGGACAGCAATATAAACTACAACTGGAAAAGAAAATCCACAGAGAATTAAAACTTGTGGGACTAAGGAGGACTGGATGGACGTGTCCCTCAACATCATGGCAGAATTAATGTACTATCTAGCAAATTAAGCTGATAAAATGAAAATCAAAAAACAATAAAGATTTCCTTATGGGAAGGTAGGAGGCAACAAAATATCAGTTAGTGACTTCATTAGTTTCCTGCCAGAATACGGCCCTGAACAAATTACTTTCACCTTTATTCAAATCAGTGCTGCACTGTGAGGAAAGCTGCAACGTCTTCTGCCTGTTGCACAAGAGCCTGGTACATTCAGGGCCATACCTTGTGCCAGTTCTGCAATCCTGTCCGCATTTAACAATGTACACTTACTGTGTACAATGTAACCATGTTCTCTGAAATGGTCAAAGATCATCCTGCAGCACACAATAGAGAGCCCCTTAACGAGTGGTGGCAGAGTACTTCAGAAATGTATTTAAAGAAGATTTAAAAAAGCTAAAAACAACCAGTGTATTGACCGGTTCTTTAGGCATATCAAACAAATGACTCATAATGGATCTAGCCACATGTAAGAGCAACAGAACAGGCAGTGCATTTACTGCCCAAAAGCACATTATTATCCTAATAATGCATTGGCCTGCAGCAGTCTCCTTATGCTATAGTTTTCTACTGGATGTGCACTCTTGAATTTCTGAGATAAATGTTTACTGCGTAGCACAGTCATTTCTTGGTAAACATTTGAAAGAGACTGGAAGAATGTATTGAGCTTCGGCTCAAACTAAGACTGCTTCAGCTAACTCAAAATGTCTCCCTGGTGGTTTTCATAAGGAATAAGCCTTTTACCATAATTGGGGGAAAACAAAACCTAACCCTCCTTTTATCTTTTGATGTATGATGTCAAGTGGCTTGAACATTATATAGTAAGCACAGGTGTCTACTTGGTGCTTTTCTGCACCCTGCAGATAGCAAATACCTGAGCATTACCCGAAAGCCCATTTCAATCAAAATGCCTTTGCTGATCACCTGTCTAGCAAACACATAGCAGACAATAACTACAGTTCATTAAATAGAAAAAAATCATTCCATGCTCTACTTCAGCTCAATCCTAAGCAGCCTTGTTCAGCACAGTGCTGTGTCTTCTAATGCAAGGTATAGAAAACAAGATCCAGATCTTCAGAGAAACATCCATATAATAAAGTACAAATGTATAATGACATGCAATGATATAGATTCTTTGCCTTCTTTGGAAGTAATTTACACTTAAGACTCAAGGAAAAACACATCTGACATTAGTAAGACTGTACTGCTTATTTTCAGAGGTAGGTACCTACAGACACCACAAGCAGAGCTTCCACTAGTTTTCCTCCCTAAATGCTCTTTCTCAGTCTTGTAGAGAGCCGACACGTCCTTCCTTCCTCTTCCATTCAGTTCCCAGACTCTCTAATTCTCAGCATAGGTGCCAAGAAATTTGAAGATTTAGGTCTTTTGGCTTGATTTTTCTATTCCCCCCCCCCCNGGGAAGGGCTGAGTAATCATACAGGCACTGCTAACTGGCTTCACCTTTGCATCAGCTTGGACTAGATTCAAGCATGCTGCAGAGAAAAAAAATTCAGAATTCTTTCTCAATCCATTGAATTATCTACCGACAGTTATCAGTAGCTGAGACAGGAAAAAACATATTTGAAAGAACATTAATTGCAGTTCTTCATTTTTATTGGATGTACATCAACATGTACAAATACCAAATGTTTCTCTATGAAATAAAGGTTCGATTAAGCAGAAAAAGATGTTTTAAAGTAATAATAGCTCTCTGCTGGACTCCAGTGACACCTACTGGTAAACAAAGAAGTTACCAAACATTTCTTTTAAATGTAGAAGCATTAATTTATGCACCTGCCCTTAGGATCACTAATAAATTTTGTTGGCAGCCGAGGCTAAGAAGCACATTACAATTCGGTGTTATAGTTAATGAAACATTTTGTATTTATTTTTCAAAATAGGATTTTGATTCCATCTGATTATTAACTACTTGGAACTGCATTTCTATAATTCTAAAGATATTGTCAAGTCATACATTTTGCTATTGGCAGCAGCACATTAAAATAGACCAGTGAATTTTTGGCTTACTAGAGTACACTGGGACATGTCTCCAACAATTTCTTTAATATAACTATAGTCAAAAAGTAAATAATTTAATACATCTTCATTTCCTTTCAATTACATGCATTTTAGCATGGATTCCACAAGTTAAAATCTCATCAGTAGCACAACCAGCCAAGATAATGGTTTTGCTTCTGACAGATCTCTGCTGTTTGTAGTGCTGAACTAGTTTGTCACAGCTGTATTACTCTTGTAGATCATACAGGTATTTCTGAACATAACTTCAGCCAGCACTTGTAAGAGAATAAATACTAATAACCTCCCTAAGAGACATTTGGGAGTCTTTTTTCCTTCCCCCTCTGTTATATGTTTTGTGCCTTCTGTTTCTGTTAGGTGACAAAACAACTTTCTTATCTTCTTACTGTGAGATTTTTATAATGATGAGGTCTGGAAAGCTCCTCCTGGAAGGCTTTATCTCAATGACAAAAGAGAAGGAATAGCCCATCTCCAATACCATAATTCAAATAAGGTATTTCCAGTGGCCTTTTAGCAAAAAGGCCAGAACAAGCAGCTCTTTCTATGGTGGAAATACTTGGAATTGTCACATCTCTGCATGCCTTTCTGATCAGATAATGCAGCCAAGGGTAACCAATTTCCTTTACAGACACTTGAGATACTTAATTTAGGAAAAGAAAAAGTCCTGTGCATCTTTCAAGTATCCATTACCACTCAAAAAAGCCAAACATGATGCAAGGCTTTTTACACACATTACATGTATATAATATCTCATGCATGCGTGCAATATGTTTCTTTCAGAGACACAGCAGCTGCCAGCTGGAACATGGAGAGTCAATACAATAAGCAAAAACAGTGCTACTGCTCTGAGCAGCAGACTAATCTCTCCATCTACCATTAGGCTCCACTAGTTCAGTGTATGGGCATGAATATTTCAGTTTAAGACAATTTGCAATCAAGGGTTTTCTTCTAAGGTTGACAGGGAAATAACAGAAGTGAGGTTTTTAAACCAGTCTTGCCAAACAATTAGCAGTAAACATCACTGAAAGAGGTCTAGCCGTTCACATTTCATTAGGAAACTTTGCCTTTACTGCCTCTGGCAGGCTTAGAGTTGTCTCTGTTTTATCACTAATGTTGAGGCACTTGCAGATATGGCTGAACAAAGCCACATGCCCCAAATAAGTTTTTCAACTCTTCTTGCAAATCCTTCCTTCAAGGAACTAAAGCTTCCTGTCCGAAAGCCTACTTTGGTAAAGTCTGCCAGCCTCCACTGCAAACCCTCCCAGGCCAACAAAAATGCTGTATGGAGTGGTAAGGAAGCATGGCAAAGCATCACCACCCACCAACACAAATCTGCACAGCTCACAAAGTATCAGCCCAGGCATCTTGGATCAAAGAATGCACAGATCTTTTGAGTATCAAAGTTTAAGTTGAAAAATTGCTCCTGACAGAACAGATCAGCCAGACTTACACAAGCAGGAACACTTTTCTAGGTTACTGGAGAGCAGATAGAGATAGGTATAAGGCAGCTTAGTTCCATGGCAGAATACTTGCCAATTAAGTGCTGATCCCAGTACTCAATAATAAAAACTTCTAAGCTACACTATGAAGAGAATAATTTCTAATGGAAATGTAGAGACATTTTTATGTCAGGCTATAAATCTGTTAAGTGATAGTTAAACACTGTGTGCTAGTTTTAGCTGGGACAGAGTGAATTTTCTTCATAGGAGCTAGTACGGGGCTGTGTTTTGGATTTGTGCTGAAAACAGTGTTGATAATTCAGGGATGTTTTCATTACCACTGAGCAGTGCTCACACAGAGCCAAGGCCTTTTCTGCTTCTCACCCCACACCACCAGTGAGTAGGCTGGGAGTGCACAAGGAGTTGGGAGGGGACACAGCCAGGACAGCTGACCCCGACTCCCCACAGGGATATCCCATACAATATGATATCATGCTCAGCACAAAGCTGGAGGAGGAAGAAGGAAGCAAGGGGCGGGGGGTGGCATTCAGAGTTACAGCATTTGTCTTCCCAAGTAACCATTGTGTGTGATGAAGCCCTGCTTTCCTGGAGATGACCGAACACCTCCCTGCTGATGGGTTGTGGTGAATGAATTCCTTGCTTTGCTTGCATGGCTTTTGCTTTCCCTATTAAACTGTCTTTATCTCAATCCATGAATTTCTTCACTTTTACTCTTCTGATTCTCTCCCCATCCCACTGGAGGAGGGAGTGAGCAAGCAGCTGCATCATGCTTAGCTGTGGCAAAACCACAACACATTGTTTTTACAAACATGTTCATAATATTGGCTTTACAAACCTGTGTACATAATTAGAATGAAAAGATTGGAGAAACTGTAGTATGTCACAGCTTGAAGATCTGGTAAAAGAAAGTAGTTTGTTCTTAAATGTGCATGCATCAGACTTCAGCAGAGCAGAACTATGCATAAGCCCATGTAAATCAGATGCTCAGATGTTACACTCTGGTACACTGCATTCAGGCCCTGGGTTAACTGTAACTTCTCTGAAGTCCACAGTGTCAGACAAACCAATGGAAAGTTGTCATGGTGACAAGCAAATGCATATAGAAAGAGATGCATATAGAAAGAACCAGCTCATAAAAGAGACTTTGTATTCATACCTTGACTAAACAGAGATTCACATAATTATTATACCAGGATTAAAACTTCTTGTAAATTAGATGTTAATTTCTCCACATGTGGAGCAAAACCATTTAGTTGGAATTGAGGATAATCTATCTAGTCCTTTGTCAAAGATAAGTGGGAAGCTTTTCTTGGCAAATGAGGGAAGCCCAAGTCACCTGCTTCTAAGTTTCCATTTAAACCTAGTAGTTAAAATTTCTCAGAACTTCAAAAAAGACAAGCCAAAAGCTATCTTTTATGTGACAGATGCTGCGCTGTCTTCTTGAAGCTGCAGGCTTAGAGGCAGATTTGTCATGCAGCTGCAGAATGAAGTGAACAAGCCCACTCTGTTCCAGGGCTGCTATTCAGAACCCTTTGGGCACAAATGAAAGAAGATCACATCAATTTCATGCTGGTTTTCCTGCTCTACGAAGAAACAAGCAGCAGCAGACACAGACACAAATCATGTCCAAATCACAGGGGAGGAAGATGCGTAAAACTTGTTAGGAAAACAAGGTATGGAAGACCCAGTCACTACAACTTTTACAAACATATCTTTGGTGTACTTTTGGTGTCATGGCACTGCTTCTGCAACATTCTCCACTCTGGCTGAGTTACAGACATTGAGCTCCATGTGCAATGAAGTAAGGCCCCTGTATCCCTATAGGAGCCTAGATTTTACAGACCTCAGCCTCTGTCCCTGTCGGCAGCACTTCACCTATGGCTCACATAGGTTCTCAGCATTGCATTTTGCATCTGACATTACTCCCAAGTAAACAGCTGAACTACACTCCAACATACTTGTTATTACAACTAAATCTATATTGTAGAACAAGAGAAATTCCAACTGCAGGTACAGAAAACTCTTTTCAGGCAGAGGAAAAGTTGCCCAGAGATGCTGTGCAGTTACCATTCTTGAAGGTTTTCAAGACCTAACTAGATGAAACCCTGAGCAATCTGGTTTGACCTCAGAGCTGATCCTGTTTTGAACAGGAGGTTGGATGAGAGACCTCCTGAGATCCCTTCTCACCAGGACTATTTTATGATTCTACGATAAACTACATATCCAAGTAAGTGCCAAGTGATCCATAAGATTTTTGAAAATGGCATCATTACTATATATACACACACACTAATACCTATACAGTAAAATCTAACTTCAGCTCTAATATTAGCTGCTTAAATTACAGCCCACAGGAACTTCATTCTCTGTAACACCAACACTGTAGGTTAGGATGGCTGCAGTGCATGAATAGAAAATACAAGTCTCAGCACTCACTGGGTTATTCAGATCAATAGAAAAAGCGTGTCTGGTTAGACATTGTTTTTGCAGTGTTCCAAGGGAGAGGAGATAAAGAATTAGTAGGAATTTGGAGGTGCATAGATTGCCTTTGTTCTGCCAGTAGTTATTACCAAACACTAGGGTTTGGGGTTTTAAGGGTCTTGGAAACAAAGCTTGGTAAAAAGCAGTTCATTTAATAAATATCAGAATGACCATAGTCAAGGTTAACCATGCTGAGATAGGAACTTGTAAAATTAGATAAAAGCAGAGGCACAACAGGGCTAGAAAAACAAGCTGTTGCAATAGTGTCAAAATCCACTTACTGAGCTCTGTCATATCCTTGTCTTAAAGGGCACTCAGCAACCTCAACCAAGTACATTCATGCTATATTAAACTTACGTCCTTTTTATTTGTATTGATTTCCCATCTTTCTAAATTTCAGGAATCTAGTCTGTATTTTTCCCTACAGCACAAGGAAGTTAGTGTTAAGCATGCCTGCTAGTAGCTTTGATTCATCCAAAGTGCCCTCAAATTGGTAACTTGGACATAAAACAACAGGACTTCAAAATTCAACTGAATGAACTGCCTCTGGTTAACCTCTGATCTGCTTCAGGCCATACATGTGTTTCCTTGATTCCAGATGAAGTCTGATCTGTTTACAACAGGAAAATCTTCCCCCCACCACTGCCAAAGTAGGAACTCCGCTTAGTTGGGGACCACATCTGTACTGCAGGCATGACATTTGTGGCCTGAGTCTGCACACAAACTAGCCCTTCATCAGAGGACTGTAAAAGTCAGACCTGCCACACTGTCCCTGCTGCTGGTACCCAGTGTGGGCAGATGAGTGCAAACTGCTGTGACTTCAGTGAAACTGCTCTCATCTCTCTCTGCAGGAGAGACTTGAGAAGGTGAAAGGCAAGCACTGATCTCCTTCCTCTCTGTTCATGTTTCATCAGACATGTTACATTTACCCTTCTGCTTGTTGATAAGTCAGAAGACTGCAGCACATTCCTTCCTAGAGAACAGGGATTAAACTATCAGATCTTTTCACTGACAAGATAAACAGCCAGTCTCCCAGGAAACAGATCTATTCCATGAGATGTTAAAAAGGCCAGCTTTGTAATTCTGATCACAGCTACCTGCTTATTCAAATAGTTGGCTATATGTATATGCTAACAACTAATAAGGAAATACTATTTTACAGAAGTACTACACTTCAAACCTGGTCAAGGTGAGGCAGTTCATTCAGTCGAATTTTGAAGTTCTGTTCTTCTATGTCCAAATTAAGATTATTCTGAGTCCAGAAAGGTTTAACATGTTACCATAACACTAGCTGTACTGCATAAGGCTGCAGATCCATCTGGCCCAATACCCTGTCCCCTAGCACTGGTCCTGCTCTGCTCTTACTGCACAAGTCTATGGGATTGGTGAAGCCACTTCCTCTGCCTGCCTTGCTGTCATCCTCAGCTCCTGGCTTGCCTACCTTGCAGAGCAGCTCACTCTTGCTGCTCCCTCATAGCAACATCTCTTTTGAAGAAAACAGGAAGCTTGAGTTTATCCTCATATTACCAAATTGGTATATGGTTCAATAACTAAGGTGAACTGCAGAAGTCCTTGATGCATGCAGGTCCTCCCTCCCAGATCCTTCTCCAAGCTCCATTAAGAAAGCATGAAGTGGAAGCTCTCATATTCTGGGTACAGAAGAATTTAGGATAACTGGCCCATAAAAGCAACACTTTAGAAAAAAATAGGAATAAGAGCTTCTCTGCAGCTTTCTTTACACATCTACTTGCTGGAAAACCTGCTGCATGCATCTAGCACCTTATACTAGAAGACAGATTCAGTAATCAGTAGGAAACAGAATTAGCAGTGAAGGCAATGATATTCATGCAGTGCAATTTACCACAAGGCATCTGTCTGCACATGAATGAGTATTTTCCTTAATTATCTGTAATAGGAAATCCCAAGATTCTCAGCTGGCCCTGTCAGTTAATATTAACTACAGACTTGGAAAATTATATAAAAATAGAAAGGAAATGGAATCCTGCAGAGGCAGCAGTAGCACTTTACAAGGAATGCAAATAGAGCTTCACTGGGAACTGCTGTATTGGCACCATTGGTCCCACTCTACACACTGTAGAGTTTGCCAGCACACAATACAATTCAATACAACATGACATTCAGTTAACTCACAGCTCCCACACAGAGCAAGAGGACTACCGGAGATAGGAAAATTGGTAAAAGCAGCAAGTCCATGATGATTGGCCACCTATGCTCACCTTTTAATATGCAACAGCTTTGCCTTTTCAAAGCTCTGAAGATTTGATCATAAAGGCGATGTAGTCTTGATGTACTCCTGATTTTGCCTACTTGAGGAAATTCTGCAGATGCTGTTCTTTAAGAAAAAAGGATCTACTTTTCCATGTCAGACCTGGCTGTCTAATAGCCAGTGACTTGCTACAAAAGATGTAATTTTAACCTTGCAAGCAGGGACTCTGGGGACTTGTGCTGGAGTAGGATAGTCCAAGACATTAGGTGGTCTCACTTGAGGCTTCAGGGTACAGCTGACACAGACATTCCTCTGACTGCATGACAAAGTCCACCTGAAGTTGCACAGGTTCAAGAGCAGCAGTTATTAACTACAGCAACTACAGACATGGTCAGCAGGCTCCCAGAGCAGCCAAGTGTATGTATCTTCACCAAGCAGCAGCTATAGAAGACAGGTCATCAGCATCTTGCAGAATGTCAGTCCTTCTGCACAGTCATAACTGTAATCATCAAGGAGACAGAGTAAAAACTAGCAAGCCAGACACTTCTCCATTACTCAGGCAAAACAAGTGTGCAGTCTTTCCCATCATCATTCCTCATTCAGTCTGTTTCACCTGCTCACTGTTCCCCTGGCATTTCACATCACATCCAGCTCTCCTTACCACATTCCTCTTTTCCTACCTCTTAATCTTCTACCTTGGCTTCTCTGACATGTTTAAGAGGAAAAAGAATAGATCTTGAGAGGATGGCACAATGATGCAACTATCCTATTTCTCCTTCACTCTCCTTTCTCTCTTCAGATGACTGCAACTTAGTCAAACATTACTTTATACTTTGAATATATATATAAAATATGTTTCTATGTTAATAAAAAACTTTTTTCACTTCCGAATTACTCCCACAGACATTTGATTTCTCTTTCAGGAGAGGAGTTAACTCAAGTAATTATGTTTCAAAACTGAGCACAGTCAATCCTCTTCTACAGAATTGCATTTACAGTCACCTCCTTATAAACAGTGTATTGTACCATGATAACTTTGAATACCTAAATCCGCTGCTTGCTCCCAACCTCTTCAGTTGTATAATTTGTGGCTTGGAAAGTATCCAACATAAGTCCTGACATAAATTCATAACAGCTCCAAATATCAGTGGGAATTACATCTATTCAGTAGGTTTGAATAGCTCTGTTTGTTAGACAAGTGTACCTAAGAGTTACTCTCTAAATAGGCCTTGACATGCCAGAATATTACCACTTCCATTGTTTGCAAGTGCCTGCCTTTATATAAAAGCCTATGTATATTTAATATTTACTTGATAGCTCACAAAACATCAGTAATTAAGAAGCATTTAAGATACCTAAGCGGTTTTTCTACACTAGAAGAAAGAAAAGTTCTTAAATCAGATTAAAATAGCTATGAAGACAAAATAACATGCTTTTAGCTTAGGTTTTCCTGCACACTTTAAATAAAAGCTTCTAGCCAAAGTTAATACCCAACTTGTCTTTTCTTAACAGGTATTTGATTGCTTTTCTTTTATATTCTTGTCACCCTTCCCTGGGAAAAAACTCAACATGGCAACCTGTAACCTGAAGTTCTACAAGATAAAAAAGTTGTACCTCTTCTATATATAATCTTTTTCTGTCAGTGTAGGACAGTTCCTTCTGATACTGTTATGACAGAGCTGTTTGATGCAATGGAGCATGCCAGTGCAAGGCCTGAAAGTTGTCTCACTATTGTGCCTCCTGCCTCAACCAGTATTTCAACAAAGCTTCACATGGCTATGTCACATCCATGCACCATTTAGGGTTTGCACAGCCTGAACCCCATGCACAGGGCATTGGAGCCTGAAAGCATGAGAAGAGAAGCCAGGGCCCTACTCTGCCAAGCACTGTTGGCATTGTGGTAGGAGAAGAGTCCAGAAAAAGTGTTTCCCACAAAGCAGAAGACTTTAAAGCTTTCTGAGAGCAGGTGGACAGGTCATTTACAGACTGTGGCACTGCCTTCCTAAGGGAAGCACCAAGGGCCACTGGTGCCCCAGAGGCCCTTGCCTTTACAAGGCTGCAAGGGTTGAAGAAAGGCTCTAAGGAAGCTAGAGAACAGCATGAAGGCTAGTTAAGTACAAGGCAGTATCCTTTGAGATTCACTAGCCTGACATACTAGAAAGACTGGTGATTTAGGATCAACATTAATTCCTATGACCAGGGTTCCATGGCAAATTACTTACAATGTAAATAGTATACAGAGTATTGTGAAAAAGACTGTTTCTTGTGAGGCAAAAGTGATTTAACAACCAAATGCAGACAGCCTCTAATAGGAAGGTGGAAGAATGTTAAGGCTGTGAGAACTACAGAAGTGAGGGGAAAAAAAAAAAAAAAAGTAATTTTCCTGCCTAATGGCAGGATCCTCCGCTACACTGATGTAAAAGAAACTTACTTGATATGCAAGTCCTACACTGAAAACAGATTCTTGTATCTCCAGAGGGCAAGAAGAGAATATAATTTTCCTTTCTTGGGCATCTGGTAGAGTCAGACAGGGTTGACTAAATCACTTTAAATATTTCCTATAAACACCACCTAAGACTATTACCATTAGTATCTCTGAATATTAATAAATAATTTCCACATGCTGTAAACAGCATCTGGTCTGTTTTTGCATAATTATGCTGCTGAGGTAGCTTCTGCTGCCATGGTCCCCATCTGACTAGGCTGTACCTGCTGCCACATCGAACCACTCAGCAGCTATAGCTCTGCCTTCAGTTTTTTCATCCCTCACAGATACAGACTCTGCTACTGAAGAGCCAACATCCTCTCTGGTAGTAGCCACGAGGCAGAAATAATGTATTTTGTTTATTTCTAAAAGAATATAGCCTTCTGTGCAAGCAAGAACAGGTAAGTCTTCTAGATGAAGGTGGGACACAGACAACCTGTATTCCTACTATGGACTTCCAGAATGGCTTTACACAACTCTTACTCATTTCATGTCCAATTTCTGAACTACAAGATGAAGATACTGCTTCTACCTTCCTGCCTTTTTTTGTCTTCTGTGTAGTTTTAGGTGGGCAGAACCTCCCTTTTTTGACACTCTTGGAATACGAGCCTGCTGGCCCTTGCAGTCTTTTACAGCTTCTCACTAAAAGAGCTCATTCTGTGGTGAGAAATGTTGCACTGGAGAGAAGAGAATGTTATTACTTCCTTTTCCTCAGTCGCCTGCTTTACAAGAAGAGCATCTGGCCTAGCAGGCCTCCCTCAAAGTGTGGTAGGGCCTGACTGATACAACAGGAGCAGTCACATTTGAGTTGCAGTTTGGCCCATGGTGCTCCATAACAAACCTTTGCCTTCTCACATTTTTAGGATAAGACAAACAAATTCAAAATGCTCACATAATAATCTAGTGCCATATGGACTGTCCTATCATTGTTTTACTCCTGAGATTTGACAACAGGGGCTACCTCAAGCACCAAATAAAGTAAAAGTCTTCACTAAAACAATTGCTTTCAGAAGTAGTAAAAGCAACCTGTCTCCTGCACAGCTAGGAAAAAAGACTATGAGTGATTTAATAGACATATCTAGAGATGCCTGAAGAGAGCTGTATCAACCTTCATGCTCAGCCTCCATCAGCTTTCTGTACTCACTTCTGCTGCACTTTGTTTTCAGTTCTCTGAATGAGCTCATTTCACAGAAATGAAGAACCATGCTCTAGGAAGCAATATGAAAATACGTTACATAAATGACAAACTGTAAGAACAGCCTGAACAGTAGTTGAGGAGAGCAAGCAGAATGATTTCTGCAAGTTGTACAGCATTGCTAACAGTGGCATTAAAAAGAAAGTTTACACTGAATAGAAATGTAGTAATTGAAGATATTTGAAAGTCATACATATTAGTTGTATAACTGCTAAGGTTCACTTTGTCAGGATGCAGCAAGGACCAGCTGTTCCCTAACAGACAAGAAGCCAGGCATGGTAACAAGACTTGTAGTGCCCACAGTACCTGAGCAAAGCAGACCCAGAGAGAACAGCCAGGTTTGATCAAGTATTCAGGTTATCCAGCAAGTTATAGCAATAGTGTAAGTCTAAGGTCAAACCATAAAATTAATCTACAGATCAGGTCTGGTTCAGTAAGAACAGCCAGTGTCAAACACAGCTCATTAAGCACTTAGGAGAGACAAGACAAACCTGCGGTGAAGCTAGAAGGCAGCCTGTAGATCAGGGCAAAAAGCAATAACCAACTAAGATTACCACTAAGTTAGAGACCAGTATTCCTACAACAGAGCTTAAATACTGAAGACTCAAACCTCAGTTTAAATAGAGCTCCTGGGCCCATAACCAGAGGGTATGGGTGAGGGTCCCAGATGAGGTTGATTAGGGCCATTAAGGCTTACTCACTCAGGGCCCTGACACATTTAATTCACTTAAGAAAAAAAAAAAAAAAAACAAACCAAAAAAACCCCCAACACAATTCTTCAGAGAATCCACAGCTATACAAACACTGTATTTGCACAAACCAAGGATATTTGCAGGAATTGTACTGTCTCAAACAGTATCACAGGACCACCAGGCCCCATTGCTGTTGCAATTTAATTTTCAAGTGATTATTGGCACAGCTGGCTCTGCACATGACTTGTACCTGCACAGCATGTTACCACATTCCTCACAGCCTTCTGACAGCTCAAAACATTTTTCCCTGCCAGTGCTCACTTGCAGTCATTGGGTTCACTGTTCGGAAAGTGGCAGGAGCCCCACAGTATGTGCCTTGAATCAATGTGGCCAGTTCCCTCTCAACTGCTATTTTAAAGCATATCCCAAAGTGCCTTGCAGAACATGCTACACGTATACCTTCCCCATATCAGGCATCTTTATGTATCCAACATTGGGACATCCAAGAGCACAAGGTAGTGCAGATTCTTCATTATAATCCCCATCTTTTTTTTTTGTTTGTTTGTGTGTGTGTGTGCATATACCATGTGCTATTGTGTTGTGCAAAGAAGGTAGTAGTAGCAAAAAAAGTTACAGAACAAAGTTAGCATAACACTATGACTAGAATAGCTAACGTTACTGAAAAGCAATGTTCAGCAGGAGTAATGAGATGGGAAGAAGTGTTGTACTGATGTCTCTGTTCTGCTTCCACAATCCAAACTAGCATCTCTGCATGATGCTCATTGTATGGTGTTGACATGCCCTCTGTTTTCTCCCTGATTCAGAGTACTCTTGTTCTGTTCATAAAATGAGTAGAAACATAAACTGTCTCCTGTCTATTTGATCTGACAGCTTGTTGAAGTCCAACTTACAGAGAGTAACAGAGAAGGTGAAAATCACTTAAATATCATTTACTCAGGAACCTGAAGACAAACCATGGTGAACTTAAATGCAACATGAGGAATGTTTGGGGATGTAATTCAAGCTTGTGTGATCAAATTGCAATTTTGAAAGAGATGCTTTCTTTCTAACTTTTTAACTTGGCAAGTCTGGCAAGAAAAGGCAAAAGAATAGCTATGTAGAAATTAGTAAATCAGCTACTTTCAGAAGTCTGAGTGCTTTTGAACTGTCAGAGCCTTGAGTGAACTAACAGGCCTTAATTCCCCTGACCAGCCTCACCTGTTGCCTCCACCCACCCCTTCTACCCAGGAGCTCTATTTAGCTCAGCCCTGGATGCTCATTTCCTGTTTGAGCTTGTCTGCTGGTCTGCTGCTGGTCTGCTGCTATGTCTGTGGTGTTCTGGTTTCCTCACTTGACTTTAGACCTGTTCTCTGAGATATCTTGCTAGTATTGTCCTTAGTGGATCTGATCCTGATATGGCTCTTCAAATTAACTTCAGAGCTGCTTTGTAATTTTTGGGGGTATGCATGAGGATCAACTCCTAGTTGCTAGCCTCAGCCTGTCCTGCTTGTTTTGCTCAGGGATAATGGGGCTTGGCCCTGGCTGGTGGAGGCTCCTGTTCTCCTGGCTGTGCTGTTGTGTCTGGTCTGCAGGGCCTTGAGGAGCTGCTTGTCCCTGTTGTTTCCTGGCACAAAGCTTTTTCCACCAATTGCACTTGCTAAAAATCAGATGTTAACTTAAAGTACCTCTCCTGTTCTTTTACATTTGTAAATGAATGGCACTAACTTGATAAGATGAATGGGTTTAGTTCAATGAAACTGCTGATGATCCATGCCTAAAAGCATTCTATGTGAAAGGTAAGAGTTTGATCCTGTGAGATTATGTATCACTTTTACTCTTTCTAGGAGCCTTTGAAGACTAATTCAGGCTATTGCAGTCAGTTTTATTAAAAAAGCTAACTGCATTTTCATTTAAAGTCTCATATTTAATTCTGTTAATAATACATTAGCAAAGCATTCTTCTCTTTATATCTATGAAGCTCTCATTCATATTAGAAATTACTGTTGTATAAACTGCACTTGATTCTTATATGAAACTCAAATTGGTATTAATCCTTTTTACTACATATAAAATATTATTTCTGTAGTAACTTACAGCAAAAGTATCCACTATTAAGTGATGAGTAAATAAACAATGTCATCTATCCTGTTATGTGCACCACAGTAATATCAGTATCCCCTGTGATCCTTAGGCTTTCCAAGACTGGAAGAAGCAAGCTCTCCCTGAGTCGGTCACTGGCCCTGATTTTCAGGGTTCAGATGAAGGTAATAGAGTTCACTAAGTACATACAAGTCCTCACAACTTGTAATCAAGTGACAAATATGGAGCAGGAACCACTGATGTGTATTTTGTGTTGATTTATTATATCCAACAATTGCTTCTGGCAAACACAAGTGAGAATTACTTCTATTGTTTGAGCTAAAATCAGAGCACTTACAATAAAGCCCTGCTTAGGAAAGGCTGTTCTTGTTCAAACTTAATTTTACATGAAATTGTCTCTCATTATAGCTCTAGACTTGTGACAGTGCCCCAGGATCCTTGACAAACAGATTAACTGGCACTTTCTTTGCTAATTAAAATTTACAGTTTAAACTGGACAATACTGTAGTACATTATGACAAGGACTAAAAACAATTGTTAATGCTTACTGTGGATTACAGCAATGGCTCTCAGCCTTTCTCTGCTGAACCAGACTGTACATAAAGGTGTTGTGAATCTTGCTGCAACTTCCAACTGAAGAAATTCCTTAAAGGGTGAGTGAGTATGAGATGATATTCTTCACTAGTGGTTCATGTTTCTGATAATTTTTATGTCCCAGCTCTCCTGATCAGTACTGTCAGAATATTCAATCTTTTCTCTAACAATTAAGAAATTATTTTGCTGCTATTTTTTCCTCTTGCTATAATCAAACTGATAAACTGGCTGGGAAAAACATAGGTGATAATATGATATTGTTTCATAATAGTTGCACTAGAGCAGGTGGCTTGGAGAAGTAACAAAACCAGTATGTGTTTATCTTAAATTTCCTAGAGATCTACTTAGTGATTAATCATAATCTAACAGATACTATAATCTAATTGTATTAATGAATGGTAGGTAAGTCATGGTGTAACTTGCTTTTCAAGCACTCAGAATTGCTCAGACCAAGTGATAGCAGCAGAATAAAGAGGTATACAACTGAGATTATAGCAAATATTACTTTCAAAGTAGAAGCAAGAGAAAGAAGTCTGAGAAACATGCATCTCCGCAGGTTCCATTACAGGAAAGGACATGTCCAACAAGAGAACATTATTTTTCTATAGATACAGAAGATTCTTGTATGCCTTTCATCACAGCTGATACAAAGGAAGGAGAGAAGTGACTGCAGAAGATGAGATCTAGAACAAAAGAATGAGTGGGAAAGAAGTCTCTTTAAAGACTTGGGCTCTGCTAAAATATCTTTTGCTGTACTATATCAGAAAGTCTTTCTTAGTTGGAGCTATCATTTCACTTAAAAATATTTCCTATAATGTAACAAACATATACTGGATATCTTGCTGCAGAAGAGGTGGAGACAAGGCACTGTAGTTTTGGCATGATAAAATAGATTGTAAGTAAAGTTTTGTGCCTTGTCAAAGCTTTCAAATTAAAAATGAATAGCTATTCAAATGAAACTGTAGTCAAAGATAGAATTTGTCCTCTTATTTCATGCAGAACAAGCTATCCCCACTCCTTCCTTATAAGATGTTGCTTACTTGAAAGCAGGTAATTGCTTGTGAAAGATATGAAACTTTAACAGCTGCTGCTGGCTGAGCCCTGTGTCTCATCTCAGAAGATAGTTAATCTTGCTGTGATTGCATTTGCTTGAACAATGTAACCAAATGAATGAACAATGCATACAAACCCAGTTTCATTGTTTAGTACTGTAAAACAGATTCTGTAGTAGTTCACTAAGTACCACCAAAGCTTCCCTTAATGCTGTTTGTTAAAAGAAAATACCTCCATTCTCCTTATCTATCTTCTAAAACCAGAATGATGCTATTTTAGAACTTACAACTAGGTCAATATCTATTTAACAAAACAGCTCTACCTATGCAATGGCTTCTATATAGTTATATCCTTCTAGCACTGGGTGTGGACCTTTTTAAACTGTTAGTTAGTTTCAATGTAAGTGTAGGCTTTTCCAAATGATTGTAATTCAACTAGTGCATTACATACAGCAACATGCAGTAATTTTTCTTTACTCTTTGGGGAAAACCATGTTTCCTTGTTTTCATCTTATCATTAAGGAATGTCATCCTCTGCAGTGGAGGCTTCGTTCATTAGTTAACGAAAAGTCCTGAGGTTTGTGCCAAACATTGCAGTGAAAGCTTTTTACAAAGCTTTTTTTTTGTTACAGAGTTTGTGTACTTGTTAGCTTGCTGGATATGCAAAAACTCTTGAACACAAAATAAGATTGGGACTGGCAGATATGAAACTCCAAATTATTCCAAGCAATGCCAGTTAGACTCACAGAGATTATGCAGATATGGTCCACCACTTCACTATTGAGCAAAATAGCTGGCTTTTGTGCTTTTTTCCAGTTGCCTACAAAACTAAGTATTCTTCCACAGACTCAAAGATATCAAACTGAAGAAAGACTGAGAGGAATGAATGAAAGATACCAGTTGGAAGGAAGAAAAGAAGGATGTGAAGAAACTGAAAGAACAATAAGTTGGGTGGGGTGAGAAAGAACTGAGTAAGGTGAAAAAGGTGAGAAAAGAAATTACTTCATTGCTAAGGCAATATTTATAGTGCAATAAAAACAGCATAAGTTGGGTAAATGAACTGTTCCTTGAACTCTCAAGATTTCACAGAATGCTACTTAAATAATTCTGAGTGTAATTTTTTTGTGGCCATCCTGGTGTTAATTTCTTCCAGTTATGCTCACAATTTCTTTTCAACAGGATTCCAACCCTTAGGCTGACATCTTCTGAACTGGTAGATTGGTATGTACAATACTATATAAAATGATTCTTCATATACTAACTCCTGAAAGAACACAACCTCCCTCCAATGCCTACAGTTATGGGATTTAACATGTGTTTGGGGTAACTGGAGCTGTTACGACTGAAATCCCCTGAGTTCTTGCTTTTACCAGTGTGTGCTTTAGTCCAGGTCAGTGGACTATAGCCAGACCAATAGGGTTTGAGTGCTGTAAATTATTCACTTGTTTAGCAAGGATCTATGTTAATGAAATGGGCATATCAATACTTTCCCAACTAGCAAAGGGGCAGTTTAAGCTAACCACACCTTAACCTACCACACACAAATGCGCCATTAAAATCAATATGACTTTATGCTTTAGTTTTAGTTACCATAATCTTCATGTCTTTATTGGGTTTGATAGAGGTTAAGTGATACCAGTTAAGTGATACCAGTTATGTTCTCACACTGGTTACTACAGACCTTCTGCAATCTCATCTTATACATTTTATCTATAAATGCTTCTGGAAACTTCCCCAGTTTTCAGAAATCAGTTTTATTAATAGAATTTGCTTTAGAAATTAATTTAACCTTATTTGCTATTTCCATTTTCAACTTGTCTTTCAAGGAAATGGCAACTTCCAGGCACAAACAGAAAGAAGAGGGACCAATGGGATAAAACAAAGGAAAGCAAACTAGTAGTGGGGCCTGAAGTTACTAAATGTCCTTTAGACTGAGGAGGAAAGTAATATAAGCATTTGTGTTAACTTTTGGAGGTCTCAAATGTCTACTGGTTGCTTTTAAAAATATTTCATACAAAATTTCTATGATTCATTCTATTCTATGAATTTTTTCAGAAAACCATCTTAGACATTTTTCTCCCTTCATAGGTAGGTGGTGGGAATGTGAAATATACCTCCTCCCCTTCTGTTTCTATGCTACTTGTTAATAGAAATATCTGTCTCTTGGTGAGCAGAGCCTGGAAGGGACTTTTTCATCTGCCATAGAGATTCAAAGGCCATTCTTGTCTAAGTCCAGTTGCTCTTCCAGAGGAGTCCCTTCTTTGAACAGATGATTGCTGTGACAGATTTGCTTTACAAATTTATAATGCGCTCTCACAAATGTTATGCCAGAGCCATTAGCAGGATCAACATATTTGATGTCAGATATTCCTTATAAAAAAATACATTTGATTGGACTTATTTGTTTTATGGCCCTTGCAGTTTTTTTCCTTCTATCTAAAGAATAAGAAAAAAATCTGCAACAAAACACTCCTGTCATGGAACAGCCTTTTATTGTCTAGATAAAATAGATAAAATTATTTGGCTTTTTATCTAGCTAAAGAGAAAGGTAGCAAGATGGCGTAGTTATTGCATTTCATTATTTCCCACATCATTAACTTCTGGTGCTAGTTAGAGCTTTACAGAAAAAATTTCTAAATAGGTGTCCCTTGGCAAAAGACAGTTCAACTAGATATTTTCCTAGTAAATTTACTGATGTAATTCTGAAAAAAGACCCTGAATATATGCATTCTTCCACAACATTTTTGAAATAAACATATTTTCAGTTTAGAAGCTTCATGCAAAAAATATTGCAAGGGACCTATCAAGCGACTTGTTTTGACATTTCATGAGAAAAATCAGAATTTATGCTTTTCATACCACTTCAAGATACCAGTTTTTGCACAGGCAAAAATATCCTTTTTCTGACTAGCTCTAATGTTAATGTTCATGCAGATTACTTTTAGGAAGTAAGCTTCCTACACACTGCTAATGACTTTTCAGATCCATTAGTCTATTATGTATTATTGATTTCAAGCATTACTGATTAATGCTGTAAGTAGATCTATTTCTGCTCCTAAAGAGTAAAGGACTGGCACCTTATGTTACTGTTGTTAGATGAATGGTATGTTACTGCTTGCTTTAGTCAGTTCCTTGCTATGTCTCCTTACCTGCCTCTGCTCTTGTCTGTCCCCTGTGCCACTGTACTGTTCTCCCCTTTATTTGGTTTTCTAATACTCGGTTAAATGTTATAGGTGTCTTCCATCCACCTTCAATGTAAGAGGAGTGCAGTAAACTTTGGAAAGTACAAGGTAGTAAAAAATGGAAAACTCATGCATGTGCAGCAGTGTTTTTTCAAAGGTAACAGTGTTATTTAATGTTCATTGCTCCTTCCAGAGCCTGACTCTGCCGCTGGCCATGAGCTGCTCTGTCCCTGGCTGCTACTGTTCTCCAGGGACCACAGTGTGCTGCTGGCACTGTGGAGGCTCCTCAGTCACTGCAACAGCTCTTCATCCCACCCCTTCCAGATTCTTTGCAGTATCCAGATATGTGGGTTTATTCAGCACTGGATTTCTCATGTTTCATTCAGGGCACTACAGCACACTCTGTTTTTGACCAAGCCCCATACAACCAGATCCTGCTCTTCAATCTCATATTCGAAGACTAGAAACTTCAGTTTCTTTTATCTTAACTGGCAACTTATACATTGTACGTGTTCCTCTAGCTGTCATCTCCTATTCTGCACTCTGGAATTACTTTATACATTGAATACATACGGTTCAGTCATTAGCATCTCTGTTCAGTACAGATAATATATCTTTGATTATCTTCTGTATGTTATTCTACAGGTGTCTGATAGCTAATGTCTTAGGCAGACCATGGACATTTTGCTCAATACAGTATTTAACTGATCACCTGCACTTTTAAGTCCCTCACTATTTTTGTTGCCCAGTTACAATAATTAGACTTCATATTAGGCTGTCAGCACTAATCTGCACCATATTTCAAGGCCTTTTTTTAAAGTACTTAAATGCTATTTTGGGAAAAATCTTACTTAATATCAGGTTATCAAATATCTATAAGATTTAGTCACCTAAGTTAATTCTCAAAAATGAGAATGTGCTACCTCATCAGCTGTGGGCCAGAGCAATGCAAAGATCACATGCCTATGTAAATCAAAGCTTGGGACTTTGATATAAAGGATAGTGCAGGTAGTTGTAGAAGATGCATTACAGAATAGAAGTTTTAAATGTACCTGGTTCCACATGTCTGAGTGATGTTTTTCTGTTAGACCTTGTCACCTAATAGCCATTATTTTTCTGCAAGGAGACCCAGAGCCAAGCACTCTGAAGTGGAGCAGAATGTTCCTCAGGTGGAGACAAGTTGTTGGAAAGGTTTTCTTGATAAAGTCTGTGAAGGAAGAAGATTGAAATTAGATCAACTCAGTGGTATCTATCTTTTGGTAAATATATCAGTGTAAAGTTGTATCCTGAATTTAAACACTGTTAATCTCCTGCCTCATACAATGCTAATTCATTCTTTCCTTGGCACTCACACCTTCTCTTTTCACTCATCACCTGCTGGTAGTACATTAATGTGTTTATTATTCAACTTCTGTTAACCAAAAAGGGGAAAGAGTTCATGCTATGTCCCCAGCTTCTGGATCTTGTAAGAGATTTCAGAATACACAGGAGGACATTAAGGCACCCTGGTCCCCTGTAAGTGGCAACCAATAAGAGATTGTCATCTAAAACTACTTTGTCTCAAGTACACAAGCTACTTAGCATGTACTGTCAGAGCTATATGGTTGGAAAGTAATCTATTTCTACATGTGTGGTTAGAAATACAACTGTCATTTGTCCAAGATGTTTTGGACTCAGGACTCCAAAAAACTTAAAATACTACAAGGACTTTCTGTCAAGAATATTTTTTCCTTTCTTGCTTTCCTTTGCCTATCCTAAGCCAAGAAGTTGTGGATAATCCATTCATAGTCTTTTGAACTCCATACCCTAGAACTATGAGAACAAGCTCTTGATTTCAAGAGATAAATACAGATGTTATTAATTTATATTAGTATGTATACATAAGCAATACTAACTTGGAAATACCTATGTGCTCCCAGGTAAATAACTACAGAAATAGCTTTAGAGTTTCTAGCTGCCAACTTACTACCAAACCAAAGAGAATAGTCAAAAGATCCTATTTCCTTCTATCACTCTCCCAGCAACCACAAAGATAATGCCACTTGAAATATCATTTCTGATTTTCTTCTAGCAACATTGAACTCCTTGGTCAAGCAGAGGGGTTCGATATTATGGCCAGAATACAAGGATCCATTCCCATTCAAATTTGGTTTGTCCCATTGTATGACAAGACAGAGTGTCACCAGAAATGAAAGTCAGACCTTCAGGCAAATTCAAATTCCAAATGTTAGGCTGTGGTGCTCCCTTGAAGAGCACAGCACATGGTGAACTGTCCTTTTTCCACAGCAGGAAAGCTGTACCCCAGCATCTCTGACCTTTAAGAAACTCAGGTATGAAATTGTGCTCCCAGACTCCTGCTAAAGATAGACTGATTTTGACCATGAATGGGAGATAGATACACTTAAAAACCAGGAGTACCTCTAGCAATTTAAGAGCTTCTATGACAAATTATCTTTGTTGCACATTTGTTTACTAATAACATGCATCATGTCAGAACTGCACTCCCAGTTATGACACAGGTCATTTTGTTCTTCCCTAGTACCTAGCCTGGCTTAACCCTGCAAGTCAATATCAACCTCATTCTTTAATTCCAGCAGTAGAAGCTCTTTTTTTTTTTTTTAGACTCAGTAACACCACATTCCTATAGATAAACAACTGAAATAAGTCATCACAGAAACAGGAAAACAGAGGAGTGAAAGCAAGGAACTCTTTCAAATGACACAATGCAATGGCTCTGTATTTGCATTAATACTGTTATTTACTGGAACTGTTTGGAAATTATTTCACTAGCTCCAGCACTGCTGATTTTTACTAGTTTTTTCTTGCAGAAATGAAGATTCTTTAAGATTACTTTAGGAACAGATGCAGTAATTTTCCTGCATTATCTATTACTACAGTGGTAAGTCCTTTACAATTTATTTTTGCTGGCATTGTCCCATCATGAAGACTTTGAAGTTTTGGGGTATTTAAGCAGAGATTTCTTTTTTACAGTAACATTCTAATACACTGTTCCCTAAAAAGGAATCTCTTTCAATACACAGAGAACAGTCTCCTGTATGGTTTGAACATACAACATTTAAGTAGTGCAGGCTACTGTTGAAGTGGTATGTGAAGCAGTCCAAATAATAATGGAAAGCTCAAGGCTAATTCAAAGTCCTGTTTCTTGGGTCTAGTAGTACTGGTGAACAGAAAGATGTTTAAAAAAAGCCAGACCCCAGCATAGTGAAGCTTTTTTCCATGTGTTGTGTTTCTCCCATCGCTATGCCCTGAGGGTGGATTCAACTCACTAACCTTAGCAAGAGTTTTACCCCTTGTTTCTGCTAGTCATCTATGCCCTCTAGAGGGTGGCTTGTTCTGGCTGATCTTAGACACCTATCTTAATGGGATAAGTTGGGGTGGACAGCACACAGCTAGTTCAGAAGAGACAACTAAGTTTTTAATGGCTCAGGCTATTTAAGATGAATATCCACTTTTCTAAGGTCTTCATTATCTCTGCATAAAAATTTCCTGCCAATCATAAGAATTTTATCCCTTGTGATTATAACTTTTTTACATTTCTGGGAAGCTGTTACAGGAGCCCTGGGAGATGTCCAAACATTTCTGTCTTAATGTGGATACAGATTCTTTTGGCTTGAGTGCTGATTTTTCTGGAAGTTCCAGTGGGTATGCTCCATTGTATCAGATATTAGCATTTGTGCTGGTCCCAGCTGGAGATTTAATCTTCCATGGAGCAAGACAGACAAAAAATGAAGCCATGTGAAAGCTTCCTATGAGCTAGGTAAATGCTTGCCTCTTTACAGCTTGCAGACAAGCTTAAAACTGAATGAGCAGTATTTGGTAGACAATACTTTCTTACAATACAGAGGTCACTTATGTCAAAAGGACATAAATTATTTAATTTGCAGAAGACTTCAAATTTGCTGACAATAATAGAAAAGTAAACTAGAATAGAGGGAAAAAAATATCTTTAAATGTGACCACAACTTCAGAGATTGAGAAAGCACTGTCTTGTGTAATATATATTACTTCCTCTGTTGCTTGTCTTTTGTTTAATACAAACTGTTTAACATATTGTAAAGAAATAAACCGACATCTAGGCTTGGTGAGAAATTGCCCAAGTTACAGCTGAAAACCCTCTAGTATTATTCCAAATTTCTATTTAGAGCACCACCATTTTCTCAAAAGATACTTTACCAGGAGATCATTTCAGTTTCAACACAGTACTTTGCTTCTAAAATTCAGTAAAGGGGAAATGAGGAATTCATATTATAGCTGACAAATAATGTTCTTTACTCCAATTTGTTGAAAAAGGACAGAAGAAATGCCAGCTTTTTCTGTATCTGCTTTTTGTACTAATAACTGATGTTTAGGAGAAGCTGTAAACTGTTCAAGCCTCAGGCAAAACATAGCAAACATCTGTTGTAAACAAAGATCTTTGGTAGAATTCTAGATACTGCAGTCCAGCCTGAAGAAAGATTTCTGCCTTAACCCTCCAATGCAGAAAAGATTCTAAACAGTTGGAATATTGTGTAGTTGAAGACCTATGGCTGTTTCCTGAAGAAAGAAAAGACAAAGAGGGAACTTGGTTTCTTTGTCCCATGCGATCAAGGTAAAAGCATCAGGTGCTGAAGAGAAGAAATAGTTCAGAGAAGGATGAAAGGCCTGGGAAGGTAATGGCCACTTTCACAGCCCAGGATGCATGGATCTGGTTGGGAGAAGTCCAAACTGCCAGGCTGACAGACTCCTTGCTTGCAGGGCTCCAGGTGCTGCAGGAGGACAAACTTGCCTGAGATTCAGGTTCAGTTTGACAGTGAACACAGTTTAAGTGTTGATCGCAAGAATAATTACACTGCTCTTTACATCTCTTGCTATGCTGTCCAGTATGTGGATACTCTTTTTGTCTTAAAATAGTAAATCTTAAATCAGCGCCATGCTAATAATTATTGTCTTGTCTTCAGCTGAACACAGACACCTATGCTTCCAAGAACATCTGCATATTTTGTCAACTGGCAAAAGGCTTCAGTTAAAGCAGACATGGTTATTTTGATAAAAGTCATGTAAATTAGCCCCATATGCCCTGAAGGCACACAAGTTTCATGGCTATTTTCTTAGCATCATAGGAGTTTCCCTGGGAAGCCTACAATCTTGTTTCAGAATAACACACCCCAATGAAAATAATCACATACATTTTTGCAAACATCAACCAAATACATTTCTAGTAGAACTGCTTAGTTTTAAAAATATATGCACATATATATCTTTAGAGGAGAGGAATTGCTACTGACTATAGAACATCAGTAAAGACACTAGTAACTCAGAATATTAATTTCATCAAAGGCTATTTAACTAGTGAAATCTCATGCCTGTCAGATTGACAAAATTGATTAGTTTAAAATTGGATTTATTAACAGATGTGTGTGGGGAAGTGTTTCCATTGTGATTTCTCAAGTACAAGAACAGGAAAACAACTTGCAAACAGCTGGACAAAGAAAACCTATATAATTTTAGTATATTTTTATTTCAACAAAGGAGGTAGTAGTATATGGGAATATGCTGGGAAAAACATACCTTGGTTAACATTTGCTCATGTCTACAAAGTCAAGCTATAACCACATTTTATCAAATTCTGAGTTATATTGTTCCAAAAGAATTAAAGGAGTTCATAGTCCATGAATGAATATCTGTATGGCTAACTCCTTATGTCAGCATTCACTTTTGGGTTAGGTTCTTTGTGACAGGAGAGAGATTTTTCAGATTTTCATCTTCCGAAGATGTGTTTTTTTCCTGAAGTTGCATTCTTAGCTTGTCAGAGTGTGGAACTGTTGTTTTCATATGACCCATGTTAGACTTTTTGACCCCTGCTGTGTTCCTACTGCTTTTCTGGCTAATAGACCCTGGTCAACAAGGAAGAATTCACTTTGCTTCCTATAGTCAGAGTCACAGAATAGCTGAGGTTTGATAGTGCTTCTTTAGACTATCTAGTCTATCTCCCTGCTACAGCAAGTTGGTCAGGACTCTGTCCAGCTGGGTTTTGAATATCTCTAATGATGGAGATTCTGTAACCTCTCTGGGCAACCTGTGCCAGCATTTGACCACCTTCACAGTAAAAAAAAAAAAAGTGTTCAGGTGGAAATTACTGGTTTAAAACTTGTGCCCTTTGCCTCTTGTCCTATCTCGTTCTTTGTATTAAAGCAAAAAGTCTGAAACAAGATTTTCATTGTACAATATTTGTTCTGATAATGACTTATCTCTAACAGCTGCACTAAACAACAAAATGCCTTTGAGTTAAATCTAGTTCTTCAGAAGCATTAGGTTAGTATAGCTTTATAATAATGTGACTATTGACACAAATATTCTGGTGAAATCTCATGGGAAAATAGCATATGGTAAACAGACATATGGTAAAGGTGTCTGTTCTTTGATTTCCAGTAGCAGCTAAAAAAATGAGTTACAGACTTTTTTGGTAGTCAATCCTGACCAGTCACTAGTATGTCACAGCAGAAATCTTTTACAACATTTATTTCTGAAACATATTTATAGCTAGGGCAAATAAACTGTGACAGAAAAATGCTCTTTTAACAATCATTGTTACATTTCATAATGTAAATTGTGAACGGGGGTACTGTTATTTGAAGTCCTTTTAAGAATACAGAGACAGTATGATCAAGGGAAACTGCTGAGTTTCATCTTGGCTCATATATCATCATAAAAGTTGCTAGCTACATGTGACTGAAAACTGTTATTCCTAGAGAAATGGAAGAAATCTTAAATAATCCAGTTCAGTTCCTGAATTCCAGATACAATTTGTAAGACAACTGAATTGAAGTACTGCTATATTTGTAAAACCTAGAACTGATGACAGGCAGCAAAATGTACCATCACTGGGATATGGAGTATCTGCCATAGTAAAGTTGGAATTTTTCTCTTTCAAAATTTGTTCCCCAGTCTCCTAAAGCCTTGCTTTCCAGTTCCCAAGTCTTTTGTTGAAACACAAACCTTTATTCTTACAGAGGAACAAAGAATGGCTTGTGCTTTACTCTGTTACGCACATTGCCTACTATTGCATTTAATGTCCTTCCACAGAAGTTGGTCTAAGTTCAATGGAGAAACAATTCATTATGACACTGGAAAATTGAATGCAAATGATATCTGTGGGCTGGATTACAGCTGCTCCTCTCCTTTGTTTCTCCGCATGAACTCACTTGGTTTTTAATGACTTTATTCCTGTGTTTTGTGTAGTTTCATGAATTTTGGGGAGGGATGCAGTCAAGTCAGGAGAACATGCCATTATTTCTTTTGGTATTTGCTGTAACTGTTATGGTGCAAAGACAAGCTGTGCAAGCTCTGTAGGTAAATATCTTTCATTAGATGAACTGGCATAACTGGAAAAATTAGGTAGTTTTCAGACACACACAAATTAATGTGTAGTAACAAGTTGGCAGGGCAGGTAAAAGCAGCAGCTTTCAAAACTAAAACCAAATTGCAAGTAAGTCCTCAGAGTTTAGTTAGACAAGTACCCTGCACAAAAGTTCATAAGCATGTTTGAGTCCTACATATGCACTTTCAGAAAAGTGCTTTGAGTGACCTCACAGTAAGTATACAGGTGAAATTCCAGAACCAGTGCTCCAAAATGCATGTGCACAGGTGATCATTAAAGGACTAAAATACCAGCTCCCTGTGGGTGAATATTTCTCATAGAATGATGTCTCAATACTGATCATTGTGCAAAACACCTTCCAGTTTGGAGCATATATATTCATAACTCTACTGGCTACCAAAAATTAAGAACTCAGCCTCAGTGGAATGGTTGGAGAATGCAAAATAGTTGCTCTCTTTAAAGCCTCCCTTCCATTATTTTTCTGCAATCTGTGAATCATGAAGAGCCTTTTACTGCAGTAATGTCTAATAAAGGAGGTAAGAAATTCAGTAGAAGCGCCATAAAAGTACCACAAGAAAAGCCTAAGAAATAGCAGTGATTAGAAGCTATTCCCCAACATAGTGAATGTTAATGTTGCATTACTCTGTTAGATTTCTGGTTTGGTTCAGCATCTCAGTTCTTAAAGCCTCATTCTTATATAAACCCTAAGTTCCTAAATCTTCAGCTAGTCATTCTGGGTGCTTCAGTTGCAGGCACCTCTGGAATGTGAATCTCAGAGTTCCGATCATCAAGCCTTGAAAATCAGAGCTTTTAACAAGGCTATTTAGGATCTATTTTTTTAATAAAATAAAAGATGTTGCATTGAAATCTGTGAACCAAAAATTCATTTTAAGAGGAATGATTTCTCTTCCAATCATTAGGAAAGGAGGGAAAGGGAACTTGTGTCTCAGCTGGTTTGTTCTGGTAACTTTTTCAAAGGCACTTGCATATCAGGAAGAGAGTTGCTGAGCTGAAAACTGGTTTTGTAGTATGACTGTCATTTAAATTATACAAAGCTTTCCAAGAGAGGCTGCGTTAGCTTCTAGATTTCTGTGCGTTGAAGCTAAAGAGTAAGTTGGTGTGGACCAAAATAACTTCATGGTTAAGACTTCAGCCTTTCTTCTCCCTAACTTTTATGGTGACAACTTGAAACTACGTTCTTTCTTACATTCAGAATCCTTTTACAAACCTGCAAAAGCCCCATCCATGTTTGATTTAGGTCATTGAAATATGGTTTCAGAGGCACAGAATTGCTGAGCTGCATACTGGTGGAAGCTGCAAGAATATTCTAGGGAAATTTCACCATATTCTTGCATTCTTTCTTGGCATGCTGCTTTTAGCCCCTGGATGTTGGGTTAGATAGACCTTTGGACTGACTCAGAATGGTCATTCTCATACTCTTGTGTTCTTAGAGGTGTTTATTAAATATCAACATCTTTAATGCAACAGATGATTTAAAATAATAATTAAAAGAAAAAAATCCCTCATGAGATCTCTCGCTCTAAACTTCCAAAATGTCAGAAGATTGCAAATCCAAATTTAAGATCCTAAATAAATGGCCAGATGGTATTTAGGGTGACAACAGTGCAATGTAGTAAGACTCTGTATTTGAGAAAATGTGCTCATTTATTAAGAATTTAATTTAGCAGAAAGAATTTAGTAGTGAGATTTTAATAAGAATGTGAGACTCGAGGTCTGTCAGGGACCTGGGTGCACTAATAGGTCTTAATTGCCCTGAGCAGCCTCACCTGACACCCCCATCAACCTCCTCCACCCATGTGTCCAGGGGCTGCATTTCAGCTTAGGCCTGGCTCTGCACTCCCTGCCTGAGCCTATCACAGCTATGCCTGTGCCCAGCCATGGGCCTCACTGATCTGGCCCTGGGTACAGTCACTGACTCTGCCTTCTGCTCCCGGGTTTGCCTCAGGCCTGCTTTGCTGGCATGGACTTGCCTGATAGCCCAGACTCTCAGCTGATCCTGGCTACCAGCCCTGGCTCTGCCTGGCTCACCTCACTCATGTGCTGTGGGACGGTGCCCTGGCTGTTGAGGCTTCTGCCTTCCTGATTTATTATCATCTTCCTGGCTCATACAGAGCAGCTGGCCTTTGCTGTTCCCTGACATAGTCCAACACTCATATTCTAGTCTTAAATTCTTGTTTTTCTTTTGTAGTTCAATTTTTGTTTGTTTGCTTTAGTGTTTGAACACCTGACTATTTAACCATCTCAAAACATCCACATGAGAAAAGAAATACTACTCTTTCTGCTCTATAGGTATGGAACTGGAGCTGCAGTGGAAACATGTCACTTGTTAAATCATCAAGAAGTTCCTCTGGAGAAACAGTTCCTGTAGTGCTCAAATCAGCAGAGCGAATGGAAAAAACCTCCATTGTTTTCCCAGTGTGAAGCAGCTGCGGAGGGCTCATCCAGAAACTAGTTTGTCATGTAACAAGCATTGCTAGGAAGGGAATATCCTTTGGCTTCTGTACAGAGCTTGGAAACTCCTTCTGTGGCAGAATCTTCCTTGGGCAGGTTATACCAGCTTTGCAGTTGCTTTGTAATGGGGAGTCCAGATCCTCAAGCTGTAAGAGCTGACTTAGTAGAGCCATGTTGACTCACGTTATCTGAGGAGTAGGTCCATGATAAAAGCACAAAACTGCTTAATTCTGTAAGGGCAATTAGACCTGGAAGTTTATGGTATGTTCTGTGGAATTTCTGTTTTGGTGAACTGTAAAATTGAGTCCTAACAGGTATACTGTTCCTTAAATGTGAAATGTCTATGCTCAGAAAATAGGTTTGAGTTCCTTTGGTATCTAACTTCAGAATGGTGCAAGAGATTATTTTTCTCTTGTTTTTATGGAGCAACCAACATGATCATTGTTGACTTGCTGTCTGCAAGACACTAGAGCACATTGAGATCACTCCAGTTGTCTGATGATGGTAACTAGTTCTGATTGCCGCACAAGGGTATTTCTCTGTGAAATGCAAAATAAACAGCCCTGTTCTCTCACTTTAGAAGAAATCCAGGAAAGTAATTCTACCACAAGTCAATGAATTTGAAAACAAAAAGACTGAGCAGACTGTTAAGTATGTCCTTAGTCAGGAATATAATAGCAACAGTTTGTACTGATTGCATGGCTAGGATTTTTTGAACTTATCTTCACTTAAATTTGTGAAGACAGACTTTATTTCTCATTATCTCTTCTCCCTGATAATGTTACTATAAATAAACACTGAAAAAATGTAGTATTTTCACTTCTTGTGTCAAAGGCAGCAGCAATGCATTTGTTTAGTAAAATATTCTTTGTATAGTAAGGACAAAGGCTTAACTTTTTGGCTGGGTAGTGGGTCTTTTTTGGGGGGAGTAAGAGAGGATAAGATTTTTACTCTTAGTAAATTACTTCTTGTTACTAAAGCTGCAAAAAGGGGTAAACCCACACAAATAAAATGTTTTTGTAACCAGGGAAAAATGCCTCTAAATATCTGTTCTTTCTCAAGGTATTCTGCAGTCTTAAGTCCCATTACTGAAACTGTGCTTAGAAAAGAGCACATTGATTTTCTTACTAGGAAAAGAAGTAGCTGAATCATTCACTCAGAAGTGAGATAAGGCCTGTCTAAATCTGATGTCCCTCATCATGGGATCCACTTGTTTATTATCCAGGGAGATGTCAGTCACTTCCTGCTGGTGACATTCTTAAGTTTCTGTGTGTTCAAGAAGGAAACTGGTGGTGTGCAAAATAGCTCAACTGCTTTGGGGAATCAGGCTCAGAACTTAAGTCCATGTTCAAGGACACATGTTTTGGTGTTTCAAGCATATTTGTAGCCATCTCAAAAGAGCAGAAAGAATGCAGTCCCCAGCTTTCCCAATCACATATATGAATTTCAAGATATTCTTTCAGTGAAAAATTATTACGGTAAGTAGAGAGGACATGTTTGTCTATGCTTGTCTGCTGTGCTGCAAAATTACCACCCAACTATGTTTTCATGATTTGCAGCATTGTCTGCAAGTCATGAACAAGAATGCCGGTTCCATAGGGAGCAGGCAGAACTACAAATGTAAAGTAAGAAATAATAGTTTGGTTTCCTGAGGATCAGCGCTAGTGTTTTTTATCACTTTAGTTCATATAGGTTTGCTTTTGAGATGTTTGTTTATTCAGAAGGCTTTCTCTGTTGCTTTTTAAACTCTGAAAACAATCTTCAAACAGATGTCCACATTTGTATTAAAACAAAACACTGAGCTTCAATTGACTTTTTATTGTAACCATACTGAACTACTTGCCAATTCATCAACAAAAAATTAAGCAGAGTATATTTTTTAAGGAAATTCATTACACTACCAGAGAATAGAAGCCCACCATGTTTGCATTCTTCCCATGCCTAGAAATGTTAGGGAAGTCAAAGCATTACACCAGCACAGAATAGAAAGTCTCTGCTCCAAAGAGCCTGTTATCAAGGTATAGGGAGACAAGACATGGAGGCATACTGGCAGGAAAGTAGCAGGAAACAATAAGACACTATAGGTCAGTGCTGACAATATGGCCAGCAGGCTCTGTGTGCCTCCAGCCTAGCCATTGTCAATGTCTCTTGTTGCCACTGCCACCAGCATCAGGAGCTGCATGTTGCAGGCAGGCAAATCATGTATGTTGGAAACTGTGTTCAGCAACTGATGGAAATGAGCATCACTGGCTGACAGGATGTGAGAGCTGGCAAACCAATGCTGTCTGAAAGATGATGGGTAAGCTGGAGACAGATAATCCATCAAGGCCCTTGGAAGTGAAGACCAGCAATATATATCTGATTTAACAGAAAAGGGAGGACGGGCAAAGAAGGGGATGTATGGCAGTAACAGTCAAAGCAATGGGCTAGGAGAGGACAGGATCGAGATGAAAAGGGCTCAGACTGAGCTGGACATAACTGCACTGGCACACTTACATCCTGTCTGCAGCCTTGTGATAATTGCCCTATACGTTCCATTAATTAAGATCGGAGAAAAAGGATGTCATAGCAACTGAAACAGAAGTCAGTGAGGATCCAGAGGAGGCATTTAGCAGAGTGGGTATTAATAAAGACCACACTGCAGAGTTAAACAAAGAAGAATCTCTGTTTATTTAGAGGGTTCATGTGACCACTTGGGAAATCAGAGTCCAAGGTGATGACAGGCTGGATGATAGCCCCAGCAGAAGAGTTTATAAAGAAATGGACACATAGCTTTACATTTCTGTACACTGAGAAGCTTTGATTATAGAACTGTTGTAGATTCTCTTCTAGCTTAAGCATTAGGTCTGTTTGACTTTGTGTGAAAGGTTTCAAGTTGCAGCAGGGAGAAACTCCTCATAATGTCTCTGTTCTCAATGGTCATGACAGAATCCTGCCCAAATCTTCAACACTGTTGTAGTCTGATCCAAATATTCCTCCTGCTTCAGCTGCTGCTGGTTGTTTTGTCTTGGGCAGGACATTTGTCACTGAAATCTCTTACAGACTTGGCTAAAATATCCTCTAGTATTTTTAATTTGTGCTCACTCTTCAGGCTGTTTTCAGAAACAATTTGAATAAGAGATTTTGAAAATTCAGTCATGTTAGTGAGTGGTCTGTTTCTCCCTCCCCACCCTGCCCCAATTCCTGAAAGCACTGGGCACAGTGCAGTCTAGAACAGCAAAGCACAGAGTACCTGCAATAGCTGTAAGCTGCTGAGACTTAAGCTGCAGTCACTGATAAAGCTGTCTGCTTATTAGTGCAGTAACATAATTTTCTCCTACCAGTGGATTGACAATCATGTGGGGATGTGGAGGGGTTTTTTTTACAGAATCAACAATGGTATTTCTAGCAAGGATAGGATTGCTGTCACAGGGATGCTGTAAGACAAGACAGTATGTGCAAGGAAAAATAGTTGTATAACCAGGAGGGCAGTGTATGTATTCTCTGTGGATCATCTGAAGACAATAGTGCTATTATCTAAGGAGAAAGATGATAATTCTTTAATATCAAATGAGACCACATTTTGTTTATCTTCTGGTTATCATGAACTATTATTTCTCAAACCCCAGGGTTTTCATTTTGATTGCTATGTGTGGGTACAAATTGCTTCTTATTGTTCCTCTTGCCTTAGTCTTTCATCAGAGACCTGGCTTTCTCCATTACTGTCCTCTGTCTTACCTATCAAAATATTTCTACAGCCCCTCCCCATGATAGGCTCTAGTCACTGAGTTCTTTCTATTTCAGAAGTAACTACTACATAAGCAGATGAGATTAAAAAACAATCCATCAAAAAACAAATAGTACCAGTTGTTCTTCCTGTAAGCAGCACAAGCTCTCTATTAATGCTGACCCAAACCTGGCACTGCTGTCTGTCACTGGCCACTGTGTGCACCTCTAATGGCAGTCAGTACCTGACTAGGGGAAAATGTTTGATAAATAGAATTTCTCCACAATTTTATTTCTCACACCTTCTTTACCAATAATCTTCTTTTTAAATCTGAGTCCTACCCTAGCTGGGAAACACACTATTCTGCTGTATCTCTGCATAAGCAAATCTTTCATAATGCCTGCTTCCAACAAAGATGACAAGGCAGCTTGGAGACCACCCTGTGCTGACCTCACATTTCAGCCCACTGCAGACTGAGTTGCCTGTGGCTCAGACCTGATTCATTATGGGCAAGAGAGCAGCAAGAGAAGTTTCCTTTAAGTTTTGTGTCTAATTATTGCCTGAAAGATGGGGAGATTGTTCTTTCTGCAATGATACAGTAACTTATCTATTGTTTTAAAATGTCATTTATCCCTGCCTACAGTAGGCACTAAACTGCACCAGGACAATCAGCTTTATTTCACACATGTGAGAAGGTCTGGAAAGGTGAGAGCTCTTATTTGGGAACTGGAAGTAGGGAAGCTTCCAGCTGAAATTATTTGAGTTTGGCTAAGCAGAGTTCCCTGGATAAGGGTAGGCTTGGGACACAGGTTAAGCCAAAAGAGACAGGCAAGGATGAATCTGAGAGCTCAGCCCACAAAATAAGGTAAGAAGCTTTTTTTAGAGGTACTTCAAATCCAATTTGGCTGGTCTAGAGAGCTCTTTGTGTGACCACTTGGTCTTCAGACAAGATGGACAGAGGTGGGTTGATCTTTTCAAGCTACCTGGCCTTGAAGCCATAAGCCACTGGAGAATGCTGGAAATATTACTGGGGAAACTAAGGCAGAGCACCTGCTGGTTTGTGTCTTGCCATAGAGTGGCAGCCTAATGCCATGTTACAGAGATAAACTCATACTGTTGAAGAGATCACTGATATAATCTTTTCATGTCAGTGGAAAAGATTTTTTTTTTTTTTTTTTTTAAGTCTTAGGAAAAAACCTTGTGTTTCAATGGACTTTTCTAAACCACGCTTTCTGGTCTGGCCATTCTGTACTCAGTCCAGCCCTAGGATTCTCGCTCTCCTGCTGTGGGGCTAAACAGCTCAACAGTGTTACATGCTTGCTGGCTACACCCTGCAGTTTGTGCTTTTGCTGTTCACTGTAGATCTTGGCTACTCTATAAAATTAGAACTACCTACAAAGTGAAATATTCACTTCTACAGCTGAGCAGAAACCACATGGATTTGATTTACTGTTTTCTATTTTGTCTATTGATTTTTGAGGAGTCCCAAGAGTGTGGTCCCACAAAAGGCCATATAGAACTTTGTACTCAGTTTAACAATTTTATTTACAAAGGGTGTTCTTGTCTCCATGTCCCCTTGCCAAGTTACTCCAAGCATGAAGAACTAAATTTAATTTCTATGATTAATAGAGCACAAAGAAGTTATATATTACACATTCTCTCCCTGCTTTGTTATTTGGGGTGCCAAAATTGCAGAACGCTGTCTGGGAACAGCTAGGAAGTGGGTGAGTTCCCACCCAACAGATCTTAGCTGTTAAAAGGCAAAAGAACACAGATGGTTGAAACCAGATTTCTGTATAAAATGAGCAACTAGTTTTCACCTGCATATCTAAGCAGATAAGTTTGTTTCAGGTACCAGTACAAAAGTAGGCCTCTGAAAATGCTTCTGAGAGAAACATGTTTTCAGATGTTACAGCCACTGACAAGTAATACCACACTGGATACCCAGGGCTCAAAGCTTCTGTACAGGAGGGACTGAGTAAGGAAGGCTGCTATGAGCTCAAATTTTATAGTGTGGTATTGCCTTTTGAAAGGCAGATACTGAAAATGGATAGTGAAAAATCAGCAACTCCTCCCTCTGTCTCATCATTTAGAGAAAGATCTAGCGTGTGTAGACAGCAAGCAGAGCATATATTGAGGGTAGCATTGTTATCCCCAAGATATTTTACAGGGATTATCACTATCATTCACCCCATCATAACGGGGAAAAAAATCACACAGCTTAACAGTAAGCCTTAGAAACACTCAACTTCCCTGCTTTGTGCATTCCTCATTTGTAGTAACTCAAATCGCAGAACTGTATCTGCACTCAAAGGAGAGAGGGAGTTTACCTTTCCCATAACTGAGTAGTCTATTCCTCTTTCCTTATGCTGGCCTTGGAAACCAGGTGATCTTTTGGAAAATTTAGGGAAGCCTAGGTGAGCTTTTGTAAATATGTCTCTGGGACATTAATGCCTGGCTGACCATACCCCTGGTCTTCTAACTCTCTTGGTGTTTCCCAACAGCAGTCTGTTTATCTTCTAAGCAACAGACTATCTCTTCTTTTACTCCACTCTGTATTCCTGCAGATGAGCTAAAACCTAATTCCACACAGAGCTCCCAGCCAAAGAAGATGACACTGTTCCCTTTCACTCATTGTGAAAGAACTCCTATGCACATTAGGATTTTACCCATGCATTAGCTTTCCCTTATCCTGTTAGACAATTTTCTCGGAAGGGCCCCATAGTCCATGGTCTTTCTGCTGTTTCTCCCTGTAGTTTATCGAAAGCTATGAACAGAAGTTAATTATCAGTACCAAGAGGTGCAGGTGAAATTCAGGACATTAAAACTGGGAAGGATATTCTCACCATACTTCAGTGTGACAGAATTCAGAGAGATGAATTCTGGGCAGGTTTTGTTTTCTCCAGAAGTGGCTGGAGGGCAATTCAGACCTAGGCCATAAACCTGTCAGACTTTCAGCGTGTTTCACACACAAAACTGTGGCAGAAATGTTTGAAAACTTTAGGATGAACTGGATGGCTTTAGAAAGTACCTGAGGTCATGAACTGATACTTTTTCTCCATTAAGCCTCCCAGAGATAGAACAGAGGTAAGCCTTTTGTGGAGAATAAACAAGGGAAAGATAGAACGCAAATTTCCCTCCAGATCCATAAGTCTAGCATTCTGATAACTTCAAGTGAAATAGCCTTACCTATAAAGAAAAACAATTATTGCTCAGTAAAATACTTTGAATTGTTCTCTCTGGTTTAATACTACATATAAACCAAAAGCAAATCTGAGAGAAAAAAGTTTTGTGAATGATTTGCTATTATATGTCTGACTTCCCAAGCCCTCGGCACAGAGAATGAGGTGCCTCATACTTCACACCTTCTAGGACATGACTCCTCTCTTTCCATGGAAGATAAGGCATTGCATATAAAATAGGTCAGCTGAATCGCCTCTAGCAATTGGCTATAACACAGGATTAGACAACTGTAATCATATGAGAACGCTTCCATTGGACATGAATCTTTATGTTAAGCTCCAATTTTCAGAAATAATTTCACCTAGCTTGCAAGTGCTTAGCATTCACAAAAGCAGGCCTCAGATGCTATGGCAGGGTACCAGATCAATAGCCCTGTTTGGACAAGCATCCAGTTCTCACTGGGAAACTTTCCTTCTCTCCTTTATACTCTGTATTCTTTCATAATATATGCTCAGCAGCTGCTGAACGAATCAGATTAATCTATCTGGAAAGGCATGTAAAACAATGCCAAATCTAATGAAACAAGAAGACACATAGGTTCTATAATGTCTGATTTACTTTAAAAAGGACTATACTTATTCCCTGATTTGATTACCCTGCCAAACATAATACGAGCTCCCCTAAAAATGTGAAAAATTGAATGCTTCCAGGTTAACTGGAGATGAAGTATTTTCAATGCATTGACTTGTTATTAGCATGAGAGGAAATAAGAAGGAAGAAAAATGTTATCTGTGACCCAGGGAAAAGGAAAGCTTCATGTACGAGCTGTATGTAAACAGATTGAGTGTTGGCATTGCGCAAAACTAAGACACAAAGCAGAAAACTAAGAGGATTTGAGCAAAGAAAATTAGAATACCGAGTCAAAGAACACCTCTGATCTAGTATTTATGCCTGTTCTTGAAGATTATATGTCTCAAACTTTATGTCTTATCAGTTTGATAAAAGCAGGATCTAACTGTACACAACTTCTTTGAACATAAAGTTCACACGAATGGGACATCTCCCATTGCCTCTTTTCTCTGTACTTCAATCATTAAAATGTTCTTTCTGCTCTTCTCCCTTGATAAGCTTTATTTGAAGACAGTACAAGTTTCGCCAATTTCACATTGTGGCTTTCTGTAATGACGTCTCCTGCCTTTTCAGTAGTAAAATGCAAAATTATCTTCCAAAAAGGTCCAGCCACTCAAAAGGTCCAACAGCATTGTTTGCTGCCTCATACCTACAGTATACTGCATGCAAGCACTGTATATGCAAGAACAGGGAGTGATCGATTTGGAGTTCACATCAATGTCTTTTGAAGTTTGTAGTATTAATATCACATCCACCATTGCCCTGATATTCGTGTCTCTGATGTCACACATAGAGAAGAGGGGAAGAGCATGCCCTAGAAAATAACCACAGAATCTCAGACATTGACAAAGTTGAAAATTGTCTGGTGATTAGCCACCTCTGGGCTCAGTTCTGCCACAACTAGTTTAAATCTGGCTTGGTTGTGTCTACCTAACACTGCAGGGCAGTGATACTCAATGAAATCTCTTTGCCTTTCACAACAGGTCTGCTAATAATTATTTTTAAGGTCTCACAGTTTGAGAGCCTGTAGAGTCTAAGTGTCTCCTCTGGTTAATGTTCAGCAGCCTGGTGCCACAAGGTAAACGCTACCTCCCTTAAATGACTGTCAAGGAAAGGGAATCTGCAGCACTATAGGTGAGTGCCTTTAAAATAGAGGCACAGCTCCTGTTCGTGCACAGAAATGTGATCCTGTTTCCCTCAATTTAAGGTTAGGAACTGCAAGTGCTAATTTAAGGAAAGGTACGTGAGAAGAGGAATCTGCACAGAGGTGTGGGAATACAGTTCCCACTGTTCCTATCACAACCTTCTCACAAAGGCTTTCTAGAAACAGTTCACACCATCTATTTTTATTACCAACTGCAATGAAGCTAATAGCATGCATTAGGGTCATTTTGACGATGGGTGGAAGGCCTAAACTCTGATATTCAGGCTGCAGTATCTGCTAGACCAGCTTTTTCACACTCTGTGCCTAATTCTCTATTGCAATTAAGCTTCACTTTACCACAGTAATGGGCTTTCAACTGGGAATACAGCAATTTAAATGTAAAGGAAGATTTGTGTGAATAAGAATCCGCTCATGTATGCCCTAACTAAGCACAACTGAAAAAAAAAAAGCAGACAACTCTTGAAACAAGCGGTTATTTGCTGTTCTCTGCCTAAGGTATTTGTGTGTGGTTTTTTTTGTTTTTGTTTTTGTTTTTTTTTTTTAAATTGAAGAGCAGAAAAGGATGATGTCAGTGGGTTTTATCCCTATTTTTTGTTTATTTTTAGAAGTGGACCAACAAATAACCATGACCTAAATTCTACAAGACAGAAGTGCACACAAGCACATTGTTAAATATCAGAATCTATTTCCGTTCAGACAATTTCAGCAGAACTGTACACATACATCTTCTTTAAAAGTAGACAACAAAAAGCTAATTCACCAATACAGTGAAAATGAACCGTAAGGTCTAATATTTAAGACAGATAGTGAAGTCGACCTTTTAACTTCTTTGTTTTCATACAGGGATAATGTGGATATAGCATTAAAATTCAGAAATAAATCTGTCAAAGGCAAAAAAGATAACAGCACTTCTAAGTAAGCATCAGTTTTATACTGTCATTAAAGTAAAGCTGGAATCTGGATGGAACAAGCTTCAAACTGGGCATGTGCGGACCCTGCTGTCTCCTGTATTTAAATGGAAGCTGCTGCTGCTGCCCTTTGCTAAGCTGAAGATGAAGTGAAGCAATCTGAAGCTCTAGTGAGAAACTCTGCACTGGATCTCATGCTATTCCAGAGAAGCTAACAATCCGCTTTACACACACACACACACGAAAAGGTTTTTTGGCTGACATAAATTTAGAGGAGAGCTTTTTCTTTGTTTTTGCCTAGATTTTGTTCACCTGAATAAACAGCCCATTCAAAAGGGGATCTCTCGTCCCTCTGAGGACCCCAACAGCACCAAAATTGTGGAGTCCTTCAATGCATGGAATGACTTGGAAGCCAATGCCTACACACTGATGGACCTGCCTCTTAGAGCCCCAACAGTAAGTGTTTTCTGTCACTAAAAGCTGTAGCAAGTAGTTCTGCTGGCAAAGCTGGCATTTATAGAAGTCTAACTGGATATTTAAGGTGTATGTATGCATTTAATGCTGTAATGCGATAATGAAGAACTTAATGAAAACTTTGACATCTTCTTTTTATTCATTAACTACTTATTTACTGCAGAAAGGACTGTAGAAACAGTGTTTTTCAGCAGTTACATAGGCAGAAGGTAGGGAGGAATGTCTAATGGTGAAGTACACCAAATATGTTGGAAACTATCAAAACAACATGTTCTTGTGCATTGAACAGCTGTTCAGCAGTTCAATCACAATGCTCTCTTGTGTTATTATTCAAGATGGAAATCCCCCTCATTTCTGTAATAATCTGCAAGTGCAGTGGAGTGTTTGTGTAAATGTTAAAGAGTTGTTATTTGCAGTTACCCAAGACAGCTGTTCAGAAGGTTTTCCCAGGTAAGTTCTATCAAAGCTCTTTCTCAGTTGTTAAATACTAAACAGAAAGAAAATTTCCTTAGAAGTGTGAAGGTGAGAATCTGTTGTGTTGACACTTCAGGCTGGAATTTCTTTGGACTTGCTAAAAATATTCTCCATCCCACCCCTCAAGCCTGAACCAAAGGAGCTCAGAAGTCCTTTTCCTGGTTGTGTATCTTAGTGTACTATAAGGACTAAAAAGTTGTGTTGGCCTGCTGTTTATACAAAAGTCTGTTTAGAAGTGAAGAATAAAAAAATGACTCAAGCTAATTTTTAAGATTTTTAAAATGTGAAATTCAACTTAAAATCTTGATGTGGTCACACCAGGCCCACATAACACAGTGGACGCTTAAAAACTGTGTACAATTTTCAAGCACTCCAGAAGTTTTTATGCATATAGGATGTTGAATTGGGGTGTTTCAGTTTGATCCTAATTTATAATGAAGGATCAGTAAATATTTTATTATTTGCATAGTAAAAATGTGGCTTGTTTTTTTATTTTTTAATAAAACCTGGATGTGTGCATTGTAGTACAGAAAATTAAAGAGAAGTGTTCTGAGCCAAGGCGCTTATGAACTAAATTAGATGGATAACATATGAAAGAGGATAGCAGAACATAGCAGGGAGGGGGAAGAGGGATGGGAGAGCGCATGGCAAAATGGAAAAGGATTCTGGGGACATAGCAATTTACATCAGAAAATTAAAAATTGATTTTTTCCTTATTCTGCTGAAAGAGGTAATTAGCTGCCCATTTCCTCTCCCTAGGTTAAGTGACTGTATTTTCAAACGTCTGCAAACTTTTAATTTGACACAAAGATTGATTTAAGAGAGTTTCAGGACTGAAATCAGTATGTGCTCCTTGTGGTTGACATTAAATCCGGAAGATAGAACACAAGATCTGCTATCCAAATTGCTCAACAGGACAAACCTCATCTATGGAAAGCCCTGCTGTCTACTGGAAAGAGGGCTTAGCAGTTGGCGTCACCCTGCTGAAACCATAATTGAGGTGGGATTACACTCCTTTTTGTGCTGCCTGTCATCACACAGCAAGTGCCTACAGAGACAAGCTCAGAAATCAGAGCAAGGAATTGTGAAGAAAAATAAGTCCTATCAGTTGTGTGAGGCCTCTTATAGGTAGGCAGTACAAACACTGCACCTAGAAACCCTAGGAAATTACAGTATTTCTGTACTGGTAATTTTTCTGAACTATAAGATTTGTTGTAATGTAAAAGGCCACTACAATTGGTTGTATAAGTCATACTGTGTAAATAAGTGGCTTCATTACCTGTATTTGTAGGAAAATTAAGAACAAAGAAACCTGATTCATTGCCAAAGTCAGTGTGGGACTGCCAAAACTTGCGATGTTTTGGAACTGGGCTCTATTCCATTAAGACATTCATTCTGCAAAACCAATGCCTACAGTTTGAAGCCAGATGAATTCATAAAAGCAAGGACATAGCACTCCCTATTTCCCTTTCCTTGTCTTGTTTTACACCAAATTAGATAGAATCCATCTGATGTCCAGGCAGAAGTAGCTGAAAAATTGTCATTGTCCTAGTCTTTGCTGTTCCTGGCTTTTGAAACAATGTCACATAAGTAAATCAATTAATCAATCAGAACCAGCAATGAAATATGTTCAGATCCTCAAATGACCTTATGAGGATTTCTTCTTTCCCTATAAACCTTGCTTTATACTCTTGCCATTGGGAGAATGTGACGAATGGGCTAAATATATGATTTATATTCAGTGCAAGTATTTACATGCATGGCCTTGTTCCTACTATCATCACTGTAGCTTTAGCAGGACTTCAGTAATCAACATCTCTAAGTGAACAGTAATTAAGTGATATGATTTTTTTCTTACTCTGAAAAAGAACAAATATTTTTCTTCCAATAACAGTTGAACTGTGCTGTTTGCATGTTGTCCTTTTTTCACTTTACACAAATATTTTTCTCATGCTCTGCGCAGGGGGACAGTGAGGGTTGGACTTTGAAAAATGTTATGTCTTCTAGTAGAAGTAACTCAGAGGTGAGCTGGTTTGGTTGGTTTGGGGTTTTTTTTTAATCAATTATGAAATAACTATTTAGAAAACCTTCTATTTAGGAAAATGTGTATAATAAACAGATTCCCAAGACAGAATAGATGCAGGCATCAAATATTCCTGGGTTTTATATCTGATCTAGACTTCCACTTAGGAATCATGGTTTTGTCCTGGACTGCAAAGGAATTCCTTTGTCCTTTTAACTCCCTTCAGACCAGTGTCTTCCCGGGTCTTGACAAACTTCATGGTGACAAGTTCTGCCCTACAATTATGTTCTCTGTGGCTGATTCATTTTTACCCCTTCTCTGCTTGCACTAAGACTTAGCAGAAGGAACTGTGCCCTGCTCTCTTCCCAAAGAAGCAGGCTGGCTTCTCAAAGGAAGAATTCTGCCTCTCTTGTAACCACCTGTGGCAGCAGGCCATAAATATAGAATAATGAGGCTCTGTGTTGTGCTGCAGTCTCCACAGACAAGGCCAGAACAGGAAGGATTTAGACATATTTATCTATCAAACATTTGCTTTTCTCCCAAAAAGCATCTCAAGTTTGTAAGTCTCAGTCAAGATTACTGAATGATAACTGAAAAGATGGTCAGTTCTGTTAGCTGTTTTGTTGTAGGCAGTAGACAAGCATTCCTTTAGGGAGAACAATGAGCATTTTAAGAAAGCAGACTGCATTAAAACTAACCATTTCCCTCTGTTATAGTATTTCCACAAGGACACACTTAAACCTGCTGGAAGGAAATACATTAACGTAGAGCAACTTCATAACTTCTTGTCACTGACTCTATTGAGGCAAATGATAGAGTAGGATTTAGAAAAGGATTACATCTATGTATGGAGGATAAAAATATCCTACACTAAGATTATCCTTTCAAACAGATAATAACCCTGTTTTAAGGGTACAAACCAACTGCTAAGTCTCTGCACTGAAAATTAAATTCCCACATGACTATTCATTATGCATGTTTTGCAGCTCTGTCAAACACCCAGTCATCGTGACTAAAGGCAGGCTAGTGTTTTGTCAGGAACGCTGGTCTGAATCAGTGTGGCACTTCCCAAGTTTCTTACCACACCAAAATTATCTGATTCTGCAAAACTGGTGTAAATAAATAATAAATGACATGCCTATCAGAGATTAAAAACACAAGGATTTTTACAGTTCTAGCAAAAGTCCAGTTTTCATATACAATCAAACAGTATTATAGAACCTGCTTTTAAGGCTAAAACGCTGTCCTCTGCTAGTGATACGTTGTCCAGCTGAACCTCAGTACTTACTCTGAGGAAGTTTTGGTACATTACAGTTACTACCTTGATGTTCTCCACAGCTTCCATGACCATTTTGTTTGCTTGCTTGAGACGTGCAATATTTATATTGACTGACTGTCAGAAAGTTGGTTCTTCCCAATGAATTGTTTTCTACAGAACTAATATGGATGTAAGCCACCCACAGCACAGGAGGCCTGGGGGTATACTGGCACCCAGTGGTCCAGAGCCTCAGATGCAAGCATCTTTTATTTGTTGAGTCAGGAAAGCTGTTGTCTATTGTCCATCCACTGGAAAATGTCCAACCTCTTAGCTTTGAGTTCAGTTTCTTTGTGCACTTGGTGATATTTTGAACCACGTTACATTAAATAAACTGTTGTCATATCACTTGACAGAGAAATAATGAAGTGGTGGTTTTGCCTGTTAATTTTTCTTATCTTCGTTACGAGGTGTTTATAGAAAGAAGGCTGAACAGAAAAACATGCAAGGCAACAATGCTAGGTATTATCAGTGCTATTGAAATGGTTGTTCAGAGTATTCTCAAAGGAGACAATTGCTGCAGTAGAGATTGCAACAGTGGCATTTTTATTCTCCCCTGCCAAACAAGTAGTCATACCATGGGGTGACAACAGAAGACAGAGGCTAAAGAAGGCTAATCTGCTGGAGAAACTGAATAGAGAAAAGCTTTGGGAATTGTCTGACTTCTTGATTATCCTGCTGACCTGATTTCCTCAAGCACTATCTTATTCTCCCTGTCCTTTCTTTTAACGTACAATTCCCCTAGAAGATCTAGAGCTGAACTTGAAACAGGCACGTTTTCATCTTCTGGTAAGGAAGCTGTATGCAACTTAGTGATGAATTTGAAGTACGTAGGCCTGATCTAATGCCTTGTTGGTCAACTGGTTCCTTTCTTTGACTTAAAGAAGCTTTGAATCAGATCTGTATTTCCAATAAAAACAGTGAAATTACTTTTTTTAATAACTGACTTTTTCCTCTTAGAGAACAGCCAGAGTTGGACCTTGTGGTAAAAATGACAGACCTACAGGAACTCTGCGCTAAAATGTGAATTTATTCCTTTTTGACATAGACCTTTTATTTGCCCATATATTTAGTATTATTTATGTCTTATCACTGCTCCAGTATAAGTATTATTCCTTTATTTTTTTCACACTTGACATTTTTATTGACTCTGAACTTGCTTTGTTCCTGAATAAGTAATTTTAAAGTCTCCTATTGTCCCTTAAATAACCTTTCCTCTCTTGTGATTTCTCTGTGTATTTATATTTATCTTTTAAATTTTTCCTTGTCCTTAGTTCTTCACAAATTTAATTGAAATTAAAGCCTTTTTAATCTGTTCTTTGTAGCCAAAACAATCTCCTTTAGTTGCTTCATTTTGTTACCTTGATCCAGTTCTGATTAAATGGCTAGCTACAGGGAAAAACATCAGAAATCTCCATTCCATTAATAATCATCATTAACTCTCTGCAGAAGAGCAGTTAAAAAATGTTCTAGCCACAAGGCGAAGGAGAAAAAAAAACAAACCAAAGAACACCCAATCTCATTTATTTAAAAAAGTTTTATCTCAGATTCTCCCTCCCCACTTGCTATTAGTATGGGACTTTTTTTGTTATTTTACTGGCAGTGTGTTAAGCACAACAATTTCTACCTAGGCAAGACGCCCATTGATGTTGATGATGTGACACGAACTTACACTTTGCTGCAGGAACCTGAACAATAAATGTCACGATACTGTCATTCAGTTAGTGTATCAACCTTAACATTTTTCTCCAATTAAATAACAGCCAGAGCTACATTTTGTCTCTCTAAGATCACAGAATTTGTCCGGCACATCATTGCTGCTAATGTAGAAACCCAGGGAGCTCACTCTACTTGTTGAGGATTGCTGCCGGCAGATCTTCAGCACACAAGCAAAGATAATCTCTTCCAGAATTCTAGACACTCCTGGGATTCACTTCTTGCTACTGGCACATTGGTTTTAAATACACGCTGTCTCTAATAACTTCATCCCAATCTCAGAGATATATTCAGAAGTAAAGTCTGCCTCTATTGTCTGAAAATACCCATTTCCTTTGATAACTGGGGTGTTGTCAAAGGTGTTTCTGAGTTGCACTCGAACAGTGAATGCCAACTACTAACATAATTGTAGCATAAAAGGGAGAACTTCATATCTACCTCTGTGTACTTTTCCCCTTTTCTTCCTTTTCCTGGGAAGGAATGACTGCATATGACAGCTGTACCACCACCTGCCAGTATTTGTGATTGGAAAGAACATATCCAGACTCATAGTATTATTTAAACGTGTTACTGGCACAGACCTTAGTACAGGCAATTCCCTTGTCTTGGATCCTAGGCCACAGCCAGGTTGACAGTACTCACAATACGCAGGCTACAAACAATTCAAAGTATTCCCTGGGCTTTTCTCAACCCTGATGTGATTCTCGTAGCTCAGTAGCTGAGGAATGCCATGGCTGCAGCTTGCAAGCTTGAGCTATGAGCAGTGGTCATGGCATGCCATTCCACAGTGAGTGCCACCTTTGATGAGAAAAGCCTGGCTACTGAGACAGGATCTGTCCATGCAGATGAATGAAGATGATGCTTGGTATTTTTCATTACTACATTAGCTGGTTGAAGCTGATGCCAAGACACATTTAGGACAGCGGCAGTGACACAGGGTGTGTGTTTAAGTCTCCTTGCCTGACCTTGTATCAAAAAGCAGCAGAACAGTGATGGTCTGGACAGCTGTTCTCTCCTCTTCAATTTTTATCAAGTCATCCTGCTTCCTGGGTGCAGCTTTATTGTTTGCTTCATTACTAATCTGGGGTCATTTGGCCTAAAATGTGTTTGTGGCTCCTGGTACTTAACTAAAAATTGTTTTTAAATTATTCTTTAAAATGCTGTAGTCTTCAGACTTGGTTACTGAATTTTGCTATGAATTATTAGTTGATTAAGACACAAATGCTTTCATCAAGTGCTTTATCACATACTTCACAGAGAGCAAAATACTTTCAATTCAGTGCAGAGCAAAATCAGAACCAGTATAGAAACCAGACATAAGGTATAAAGGACCTGTGGTTTAGTTTTTCTGATCCTTAATTTAGTTTCCCAAAGACTGTTGTTCCGTGCTGCCAGGCTTTTAGTAACCAAGTCTTGAGGGCAGCTTGTAATTCAGTATTATTCAGTGGGAGAAATGAAACAGCCATACTACTAAAGGAATAAATGCACATTTATCTATAGAAGATCATTTCTACTTATTTAGAGAAGTCTAGCCAGTGATGTCAGAGGACAACAGAAATCATACTTCACAGGCACAGAAACTTTCCTGAAATGAAAACTACAGAAAACTTACTTCTTGTTAAGTACTGCATTACTTGATGTCAGATGCAATGAAAAGGGTCCCTTCCAGTCTCCCTTTTTCTCCTCTATAGCCTTATCTTTCTTTTGAGAGATAATAGATTGCTTTTCTTCATCAAAAGTCTAAATCAACAGTAAACATATAAGCTGCCCTTTGATCTTTGCACTGCTGATGGCATATTTATCCCCTGAAGATGATCAAGAGTAAACATAATGTGAAAGCAATTAGATTATTCTGACTTTTTTTGTTTGCTGTCTTTTTGCATTCTTGAGCATTTCCTCTTCTAGAGAAGCACATGCCAGCTTATTCAGTAAAGTCTGACAATATACCTATGACCTGTTTACTCCACAGGAGAGGACAGCACAAGATGTTCCTGGTGCCTTTCCTACAGTGGATGTCCCAGACCATGCCCATTATACAATTGGAGTAGTCATTCTTATAGTGGGGATCACAGGAACTCTGGGGAATTTCCTGGTCATCTATGCTTTCTGCAGGTATCTTTCTTTTGGATATTTTTAAAAAATACTCAAATTTATGAACTTTAATAGTACCTTGACTGTGCTTTGCAAATGCAGTGCAGGCACACTATCAGACTACTATGCAGACATAGTAAAATGCACCAAAAGACACTGCTGTAGGGAAAAAAGCGACAACCTGCCATTGCCCTCTGAGGTCCTCCCATTAACCATAGCCATAGCAAAATAGCAAGATTGCAAAGAATCACCTAGATATGCCAAGCAATAGAAAGCCAGCCAAAGCAGAAACCTTCCAGTGATTTTTCTTCTACTGGCTGAACTGTGTCTGCACTGGACTGATGGGATGTTTTGCACCTGTCTCCCACATATCTTCTCTATTTCAGATGTTTCCTTCCTCCTGCTGCTTACTACTGAGTTTCTTTTCCCCCCTCTGTTCCTTACTGGACACGTCTCTTGTTTTCACATTTTCTAACACTTGGTTTATTTCCTTTTAACTAAAGCAACATTCCAACTTTTATATCTGAAGGAAACTAGATCTCGGACAACAATGTGATATTTTCATTATTCCTGTTCACTCATGCTGTTTCTGTTTTGTCACACTGGGGCAGAGCATTGGCATGATGTCCGGGCCAGTGAGCTTCTACTTTGTGATCGGTCTTTGGGTACTAATGTAATAGACTAAAATAATAGTAATTATATGAGAATTTGGCTGTGTTAACACAGTTGTGCTTTTACGTGTACCCTGTACAACACTGTACTATAATACTATGAATAACATATACAGGCAGGATACACTGAAGGCTGGCTATTGCTCTCTTTAAAGTCAGTGTCTGGGCCAGGGAAATGAGTGTCATAAAGAAGAACTGATGTAAAACAAAATGCTTGATGCAGTACATAGTGAGTTTGCTTAATCCCTGTATTTGGAAGTCACTGTTGATCTTATCAGCAGTGGAAAATGCGCTCCCCTCCCCCTGTTTAACACGACCCAGATCCAGCAAATCCATAGAGTACATCAACTTTAATTTCCTGTTAATCATGGACATGCAGTGCACTGGGTCAGAATATTTAAAGAACAATATGATTTATCCCCATCACTGAGCTGGTTATCAAAACAATCTTGTAAAGTGGACAGGAATATAAGGGTGTAAAACTGAGCCTTGCTTATGTTCTCTCATGAGGGAAATGAGAAGCACTCTGCTCTAGCTTGCTATGTAGTGTGCCTTGGTATTTGTGAAGCTGCCAAGGCTCACAGGAAAGAGTAACAACATAATTAACAGTGCAGCAGTGTTTAGCAGCATTCCTTCTGATCTTTGTAGGAGTAGAAGCCTTCAGACTCCAGCCAACATATTCATCATCAATCTAGCTATTAGTGACTTCCTGATGTCCATTACGCAGTCTCCAGTTTTTTTCACCAACAGCCTCCACAAACGCTGGATTTTTGGTGAGAAAGGTTTGTATATACTCTTTCTAAGAAATCACTAAGTATGTTCTTTCCTTAGTGGCAGTTAATCTACTATTTCCTTATCCTCAAGTACACTTGCAATGTTGAGAACATTTTTCAGCATTGGTTCATTGCTGACAAATGTTTCCTTAAACATTTTTGTCTGTGTGCAATAAATACATTCCCACCATGGCGAGGAAAATTACACACATGAGATAGATACAAAGGCCACATTGGCAAGGTAAGGCACAGGACTAGTCTTCTTGCTGGCATTCTTCCCCAACCGTCTAATAACTCAGTTACTGGCAGAGTCCTATGACAAAGAAGCACCACCTCTCAAGGCACCAGTTTAAAAGCTTTGCTAAATAACCTGCTCTAGGACTTGCACCTGGCAAAGTGAGGGAAGAAAGCCTGGCAAAAGGGAGCTTTCGCAACAGAAATATTAACTGAACATTTTCTGTGCAGTAAGAAAATGTGGAATGAAGGTGCTTTCATTTTACCTGTATAACTGTAATAAGAGGAAGACTAGTTTTTGCCTCTTGAACAGTATTGACAGAGAGGAAGGTCAGAGAAGTAATCTTGCTATTTTGACCTCTGATGACCAAAAGCACTTTTTTTTAGTTCCATGAAGTGTCCACTTGCATAGATGTTAAAACAACAAAACAAAACAAACCCCTGCTTTTAATCATTAGGTTGTTTGAATAATTAAAATCACTCATTAATATATTCATAGCCTGCATATTTACTCCAGTTATGCTGACCTTGAGATATAAATGGTTCCATGATATCAAAGTAGCTGCAACTCATCGTTAAGCAAAACACCTGTTTCTATGGGAGCTGCAGTAAAACGGGAGTGTAACAAGATAATGTACTGCTGAAGTGGTCCCACTGGAAACATCAGAAATCAAATGAGTGAAAATATGTTAAATACCACTATCTCAAGCAATTCACGCAGACAAAATCTTTGAAGTTTATCTCCATGGATAGTGTAATTAGCAAGACAGACAGCAGCTTTGAAATAGCATTACAACTGCAGGAAAACTGAAGTTCCATTGCTTTACAAATACCAGAAGACATTAGTTCACAAGAAACACAGACTTGAACTCTCCCAGAAATTAATTATCATGGGTAGATTAATTTCACTGCTACTTCTGTCATCTTCATTGAAAGGCTGTGAGCTGTATGCCTTCTGCGGAGCTCTTTTTGGCATTACATCTATGATCACTTTGATGGTGATTGCCTTGGACAGATATTTTGTCATCACAAAACCTCTGGCTTCTGTTGGAGTGACGTCTAAGAAGAAGGCCCTAATAATCCTGGTAGGAGTCTGGCTGTACTCTTTGGCTTGGAGCCTCCCGCCCTTCTTTGGATGGAGTAAGTGAAATGGAATATTTTTTTTTCCCTCATAGCATTGGATTAAAGACTGGTTACAGGTAGAGAAGAGGGTTGAATTTATGGTTTGCATATTAGGCTTGAATAAATTTATTTGAAGAAAACTGATAAAATATATATTGAAACTGAAGATCTCTAATCAAATGAAAAAAAATATCCAGTGTGTATTACAGCGTATTATATGACAATGGCACTTTACTTACTGAAAAAAGAACAGTAGATAAAATCAAGATGAAAATTTACGAAGGATGCACCTGCCTATTCTCCATACCTACTTTCGTTGAACCAGAGTCAACAATATAAAAATGAAAAAAAAAAGCATTTGTGCTTTTTCTGATGACTTTTCCTCCCCAAAGGTGCTAAGATAGTAGTGTCAATTTAAATGTCTTTATTCACATAAAAGAGGTATACAGTCTGAGTATTTTGAGCACGTACATCTTCAGTAAGTCTTGACTGTGTTCTAGATGGGCAAATTGCACTGGGTGTTTGGCCACATGCTCCATTCAGCCATTGGTATCTTCAATAAGGCTGCCAATAAGGATGGCATTTAGTAATAACTGATTTGCTCTTGTAAATGTGAATTTTACATCTGCAAATTGGAACACACATACAGCATCTTGATCCTTGCAACTTGTAACAAAGAGAGTTTCTGTTATTCTTCCTCATTTGAATCCGCCTCACTATCATTAATTTGTTTTCTATGAGTCACCAGCTTCAGTCAGTAAATTGAATGAACTCATCATTCAAAACCCCAACCCATTATTGTGCTCCCTAATTCCAGAGGAGAATGTGTCAGCTCAGCAGAGGTGAGAACATAGCAATGTTTGATTTTCCCAAAGGATGCTGCAACCAACTCAGTTTCTGAGTAGAATTTCAGCAGATTTTTGTTATTGTCTTGTTATTGTCACTCTGGCCCCCCATAAACACGAAGCATGTTTAAGCAAACTGCAATACGAGGAGAAGCAGCTTTAGTTGAATGAGGAGCTGTTAGAACAACAAAATGACAATATAGTCTTAGATTCTATATTCTTAATTGAAGAAGGTGGAATAATTGCTTGAAGGGTGTTGTTATCTTGTAATTAGATTCTAATAGTACCCACAGTACTAACTCTGATATGGTAATTAGATGCATCTGAGCACATCTGGTGCAATATTTTTAAGAGTTCAACAAAAAATACCACTGTAAACTGTGCAAATCAAAATACAAAGGCAAAAAGACATTGCTGTTGACAATTTCTTTACTTAAGAGCTGATACAGTTCCTTTAAGGAGATTATATTTTATTTCAAGCAGAATATTATGTATGTATGAATTTTTTTACTTGTACTCAACTTCACAACAAAATTAATTTGATCTGCACAATAAATCTTTCCTTTGCACAGTAAATTTCTCTTATCTGCACAAGCTTAAAAAAGTGGTAGCTATAGTAATCAGTTTCATTTCACTCCTTGGGAAGACAGCAGTTTGACAGGAAACAGAGATATTTAAGAACAATATGGGTCTGATCCAAGACCCACTGAAGTACTTGGAGACATGCCCTTTGACTATGTTGAGCTTTAAACAATATTAAAAAAACGGAAACAAAATTATTTTTTCTAATCTGAAGCCTTAGACTGCTAAACATCAATAAGATAGGGCAACAGAGTAAAAGAAAATAAAAAGAGGTGCTTTAAACAAAGAACAGTGTATTCTTTTAAACTCTTTTTCCCTTTCAGAGAGTAGGACTAAATCCCATGTTATTCTGAGTATCTTTCTCTAACTTCTGCACTCAGAATAAAAATCGCTTCAAGCCTTATGCCTTCTCCTGTCTTTCTTTCTAGGTGCATATGTTCCTGAGGGTCTGCTGACTTCCTGTTCCTGGGACTACATGACTTTCACACCATCAGTTCGTGCCTACACGATGCTGCTTTTCTGCTTTGTCTTCTTCATTCCTTTGATTGCTATCATATACAGCTATGTCTTTATATTTGAGACTATCAAGAAAGCCAACAAGTAAGTAGCCAACAGGCTTAAGTTTTTAGCCTTCTGTTTAAGTGACTATTTTCTTAAAACAAAGACTAACATAAGAAAATTGGGAAGTTTTTCACTTTGAATTTGTATGCAAGATTGAGACAGGAAACCAAATAAGAATTCTGTCAATAGTCAACATGGCAAGAAGTATGACCCTTAGAAGGGCCATTCCTGAATTTAAGCCAGAGATGTTCAGTATATTGTCTAATGATGCGGAAAAGGATATGAGTAGCAGCAATAGAAATCTGAAGGATGAGAAAGGACTACAGACATTAATAAACCAAAAGAAGTACTAAAGGGACATCACAGACACCTAACAACAGTGTATCAACAGCTAGTCCACAGAAAAATAGATGGAATTGAACTACAAATTCCATGTTTGACAAAGGGTAAAAAAGAGGTAAAACAGTTAATCGCAGGTCTCTGAAGCAAAAACTATTGTAAAAATAAAGGCCAAGGTCTGCCACTACATTTATAATCTGTAGATTATCTGCCCTGTAGTTATCAGCATATCTAGTCACATAGCTCAGAAGTACTGAGTGAGAGTAAGGTCGCAAAATTGGAGTTAGGGAAGCAAAGACTTCTCTAACTGTATTTAATATAGTGTTGTTCAATTGGTTTGAAGACCTGATTTATGTGGAAATTCTTCTGGTACAGTACAATTTTCTTCACTGAAGCACATGCGAATTTTGCCATTGATTAGTGCAACGTAAGTGCATTGAATTGTGAAGGACTGGTCACATACATACATTAACACACATTAAAAGTGCATGAATTTTAGCATAAACTAACATAAGAGTAATTGTTGCCCCATTTTATGAAGCTATTTGCTCAATTGCCTACCTCTTTTTTTTGCTGTTTTATGTTTACTTCCCCTAGGTCTATTCAGACATTTGGATGCAAACATGGAAATAAAGAGTTCCAGAAACAGTATCAGAGGATGAAAAATGAGTGGAGGATGGCCAAAATTGCACTGATTGTCATCCTGCTTTACGTCATTTCCTGGTCACCATACTCTGTTGTTGCTCTGGTAGCTTTTGCTGGGTAATTATGAATGTATCAGCAAAAGAATATTCAGTGAAAGCAAAAGGTGTGAAATTGTAAAAGATGAAAGTCAAAGCTACTGTTCAAGTGTAATGCCTGAAGTGCATCCAAAACTTTCACATATTTAGGAGTGACATTTAACAAATGGGGCACATGCTGACTGTGATTTTTTCTTAGTTTGACTTTAAAAAAAAGTAAAACAAACGAAAAAAAGGAAAACAGGAAGGTTATTCCTGGCAACATAACATTACTGTGCTGATGACTTCTGAATGCAGATTCTTTATGTTAGGATATTTGAACTATCTGAACTTTATTTAACACAAAAATGCCTAATTTAGCACCAAATAGATCCACCATCTGGTTGATTCTCTTTTCTTTGTCCACTTCTTTTACTTACAAAAGTTTATTCATTTTCTTGTGTTACATCAAACTGCTGAAATTCCTTACATATAGCCAAGTTCAAAATTAGTACATACATGCATTGGGGAGCTTTTGATGCTGGATATAAAAGATCCTAAATATAAATAATCTAAGCATGTTCTTCATCTATTTAATTGTCAACATTTTATACAGTAATTCAACAAAAGCATGATACTATTAACGTATCTATACATAGCTTGACATCAGACTATAGTTGATACAATCCAGGTACAAGTAACAGATTGGGAGTCTGGATGCGTCGGCTCCGTGTGGATATGTCTCCCATTTTAACAGGTGAAATTTCCTGCGCTTCAGTTTAGCCTTTGTAAAATGGGTGTAACTATCTCCTTTAGAAAGTCTTGTCAGCTACAAATCCTTAAGTGGAAGACTTCTATGTCAGTACAAAACATTTATATTTGTATTTGTTAAGTCAGAAATAAAAAGTAGGTTTTCCTAAAATTGAGGCACAGGATAAATTTACTTATGATGGAGCATTTTGGGAGGCAGGGGTGATTTTTGTTACACACCTCAGGAAGAGGCCACTGCAAGGCCTCTTCTCAAACATAATTGAGGAAGGCAACTTCCTAAACATAGCAGTTCTAAAATCTTATGCTTAAGAAGAAAAAATGCTAAGAGGATTCTCTCCCTTTGTATCCCCAAGGGCAATTCCAAGCAGCAGCAAACATTTTCTCCAAAAAAGTAAACAGTTTCCTCACCCAGAAAGGCAAATCCTTAGCATGTGTCCCAGTCTCCTGTTTCCTATCACTTAGGTGTATTAGGGGAACTTAGGTATTGGGCACCCACCACTGGTGATATGTGACCAGCTAGAGACAGAGGAAGAACAAGAAGACAAAGAAATGCAGCACAGCTACCTTGCAGCACTACTTGCTCTAAGATACCAAAAAAACCCCCAACAACCAAACCCCCCAAAAAACCAAACCCAACCACAACCCCCCAAAAAAACAAAATTAGAAGATGCTTTAAGCTAAGCGTTTTAGCTATGTAGAACTTTCAGGCTGTCCCATATGATTCAGCATCTACTTTAGGATGATCAAGTGCCTGCTGAACTTGACTTCTAGCCCATGTCTCACATTGACAAAAATCTGAACAAATGGAAAATTTTATAACTCTACAGTATGTGACAAATGAGCATTTGCAAATTTTGCTCATGAAGACATCTGGCGAGCAACATAGCTTTTTTCAGTTTTCCCATTTCTGAGCTATGCCTTTTAGGCAATCCTTCTGGGATTTTTCAGAGATTAATAGACCAAGCCTGGAGGCCTTCTGTGGACTTTTATTAACAACGATCTCAGATAAAATCATTGCATTCCATATATGGGAGGCAGAGAGAGTCTGTGGCTATAGTCTTGGACTAAAGACAACTAAAGCAACAACATACACAAAATGAAGGAAGAACCTTAATTGCTTTAGAAAATATTTTGGATGAGGAATACTGAGCTATCACACAGTCATTCTCACTAATATTGTTGGTCTACAGGTTGTATTTTCTGGGGATGGTGAGCTTAAACAAAAGCCTGTGTCACTTTTTGTTTCTGTTAGCTGAACTCTTCATCAGTCTTACCAAAGCACTCTCTCTCTCATCTCAGGGTCAGAAACTCCTTTCCAGCAAGGTCATACTGTTGTGTGTTCTCCAGACTCTGTGAAGATTTACACCTCTAACCAATGCTTTAAATGTATGATTAGGAGAAACCATGTTTAAATTGGTATATGGAGAACATGCTTACAGAGAAAAGCCTTAAATTAGAGGTGAAATGGCATCTCAACATTCAGGCAGCTGACAAAATGATTCCTATATTAACATTGGCAAACTATTTCTACCTCATCACAGTACATAAATATTCCCATAGTATGATTAAAAATTCCTTCACCAGGAAGATGAGCTGCCACCTCCTTCTGCCACCTCTTCGTTGTTTGTTTGCAGCAGTCATATGAGAGACTTTCTTCTGAGAGAAGATTGAGAAGAAAACCTGTTTTCTCCCATAATATTACAGGAATACAAGGCTAACTGAAAGATGGAGCTTAGGCTGCCTTCTCAGGAAGAAAAGCAGTAATAAAGAAAGGGTGTTACCCTTGGGATGAAAGACTGACTTACTGGGCCATTTCACTTAGAATTCTTTCTGCCAATGCATGAAGAGGTCTTCATAGCCTCTAAGCAGGTCTATGGAGAATTTGCCTGGCAGAATCTGCCTATGAAATGTTATTGTTATTTTGGTCTGAGCTGTTCTCTTGAGTTTCTTCTGGTCAAGACCTTATGGGCTACTTCAAGCTATCTTCGAAAACTAACTGGCTGATAGCATCATGGCCAACAGACATCAATCAAAATTCTTTTATCCTTTAGAGTCACATCACCTGCATATATGCATGGTCACAGTAACACATGAGGTTAATGTATGACACCTGAAAACACTTCCCCTTCACTTTTTAGTTCAGATCAGACCAAAAATAAAGTTTGAATGGGAAAATAGACTTATTAGTTATCTTTCCCTATAATGCCTCATTCTGCAAACCTATTTAGTGACATATTACTCAGCAAGTATATCTGCTGAGTTTGGAAAACATAGATACTCTGATGAATGCACATTCACTTATTGAAGGCTGACTTTGTCCCTTCAGTAAACAACATGGGAATTACCACCATCCTGAGCATAGTAGTGAAGTGCTGCAAGAGAAGTCCCAAGAAAATCATGTTTCTCAGAAATGCACTTAGGCTGGTGTTGATCTTTACAGTCAAAGTATATAAAATTTGATCTCTCACTGTTTGGGTACAGAACTCCCCCTTTTACTCTCTCTGGAGCACTAATAAAGCATTGTCTTGTCAGTGTATAACTGCATAGACTATGTAGAACTCAATACTAAATATATAATGCTTTTGCATTACTTTAGGTATTCCCATGTCCTAACACCCTTCATGAACTCCATACCAGCTGTGATTGCCAAAGCTTCTGTCATCCATAACCCCATCATTTATGCCATCACACACCCCAAATACAGGTAAGTTCACTCTTATAAGCTATGTTTAATATAACAAAGAAAATCAGACAGTAACTTTGTCACTTCTAGGACTAGTACCTGAACTCTGCTTCACCTGCTTATTTTACCTCTGCAAGACAGCCTCACCCTCCCCAAGAAAACTTCCCAATGCCATATAAATATCAGTGGAATTTGTACTTGGAACAAATTACTACGCAGATGGGAGTTAGAGATGTTTACAGATACCGATCTGTACTTAGAGATTACATGATAAAAGACAGAGACTTTCCCACCTCAAAGGAAAGCACCATAATTTTTTTAACTATCTTAATGAGAGATGCAGGCATTTTTCAGTGTTGCAAATGGTTTGTTAAATTAATCAGGCCAATGAGAGATGCAATTCAGTACGTCAATATACCTCTTCCCTGTTTTGTGCATCCTCCCCACCTTTCAAGCTTTCATATTTCAGATGGTATTTCTTCGGAGTTGTAACATCTAGGGTCATTAACATATCAAGTTCAGATGCAGGCTGTGCAATCTGATGGATGGCAGCAAAGCCATATATATGTTGCTGTTTCAACCTTTACAAAGACCTACTGGGGAACTGGACAAAGAAGAGGTGGGCATGAACATCTAAGTGGGGAAGGGTGGCAGGAAGAGGAAAGCTAGGCAAAAGAGTTTCCTTACACTGCATATGAGGAAAGAAATACTGCAATACAACTGCACATTTTGTATAACTCTAGAGATAGCTAGCAAACAGATGTGTAAGAGGAAGCTAGAATAGCTGCTTAGGGGAAGATTAAAACAATTCATTATGTGGTACTTCTGCGAGGTTCTGTTTAAAGGGACAGAATTTTATTTTTGCCCTGATTAAACTGAAAGCAGATAAGACATCTTTTTAATAGCTCCCTTCAGTTCAAAGAGTTATACTTTAATGCCTTTATGCCTGCCAAGCAATAAATTTGAGTTGTGCAGAACACTGTGAATAAGTGATCTTGCAGGGTGACTGTATATGAGATATTGCATAGCTGGAAAACTCTTTTTGTACCCAGTAATTTTCCAGTCCATGCAGCATTAGTTCATGTCTCTGAATAAACGCATTGTTTATGTTGACTGAATGTTTGTGCTAACAGAAAAAAGCTGACTGGTTCTACCTCTCATCCATTAGAACAGCCCTTGCAACATATGTTCCTTGCCTTGGATCCCTGCTGAGGGTTTCTCCTAAAGACTCACGGTCTTTCAGCAGTTATCCCTCCTCCAGACGAGCAACGGTAACCAGCCAGTCTTCTGAGCTAAGTGGGCCACAGAAAGGAAAAAGGCGACTGTCTTCTCTCTCTGACAGTGAATCAGTAAGGGAGACACTTCCCATACATATATTTTTAATTGCAAAGAAATTCATTTTCATATAGAGTCCTTCAGAGTGGTAGATTCTTTAGATTAAATTCATTATGGTGCTCATTAAAAAAGCTCCAAACAAAGTAGAGGGACAAAGTGAAATAAAAGGCAGAGAAGGCTGAAGGGTAAAGGCAGAATGTAGATCTTTCTCTGTATTCTTGATGGTATGTGACACTGAAGGAAGAGTGGAAAGATGGAACAACAGGTATTTCAGAAAGTAAGGGAAGATTAGAGCCAGAGTCAAGGTTGTAATGAAACAGATAATGCTTTCTGAAAGTGAAGTGGGCTGTATTTTGAAACATATTAATCATCAGATTTAGACAAATCAGCAAATCCATTACAGAATCTTTCTCACAGAAGACCTCAACAGCTTGCTTCTGCCAAAGTGAAACCAAATGCTTTGCACAGCAGCTGGAAATGGGGCAAATATTGGGCATCTTAGGCTCTCTCTTGCAACTCAAAGTTACATGACTAACTAGCTAAGCACATTCGTTAGTTCATTGTAATTGTTTTAAATTAAATTTCCAAATATATGAAAAGCCATTAACTTTCTTGTTGATTCTTTTTCATAGTCAAGGTAATAATTGTATCTAATCCAGCCAAGTGCTGAATTCTGGAAGTTGTTTGTAAGAGTGATCTTTCAATTTCTTTATACTCTATATTCTTTTGACTTTTCAGTTTAATCAAAATTAAATTCTTCTGGCTAGTAGCCACCATTCAGGTGGAAAGTTTTAGAACTGGCTAATAAAAGGGAACATTTTTATATTGCATCTCTTAGATTGTGAATCCTGAGTCTTAAAAAACCAACAGACTCCTTCAGTAACACTGTGTGTTCTTGTATTTCTATCAGTGCTGGGGAAGGGGAACCATACAAACAATTCAACAATTCTTTTTGCTTAAGAAAGCAACTCTTAATACTTGAGGCGAAACAGTGGGAGAGCAAAAATTATCTAAAATAAAAAATTCCAAGCAATTGGCATGATTCAGTCTGGAATTTTCTATGAGCCTTCAGTAAATTCTGGATCTTGTTCAGAACAGTGATAGAGTCAAGATTTTCTGACAAGAATGTATGTTCCCTTAACTATTTGATCTGACCATAGAATACTCTGATTTATTAGTAAGTAATATCAGTTTAGCTGAAGTATAGAGCAGAAAGAAGGGCTCAAGTTTAAAACAAACAAACAAAATTGCTTTGATGCTCGCTGATAATTTATTTGGGGGATTTTTTGCACCATACGTAGCTCAATTACGCTCTTAAGATTTCTAGACATACATTCACAATGCAAAAAAGCTGTACATATGCTGCCATGTATTTTATGTCAAGGCCAGTCATCAAACTGTAAGCTGATAAATTATGTTTATGCAATTTTTTTGTACTCCTGTGGATGCAAAGATATTCTGCACCTTGGAAAATACTAAAGAAAATTTCCAGTCAGTTCTTTGCAATGACAAGGAGCCAAGCTCCAGAACAGATCCTCAGAAAATAAAGTGGCTTCCATTTTAAAATTCAATCAAATGGGACTCTAAGTGCTTGTCGTGGCTTAATCTGGCAGACAGCTAAAACAACTATACAGCCATTTGCTCCCCTCTCCCAGTGGGATGGGGAAGAGAATTGAAAAGAAAAAGGTAAAACTTGTGGGTTGCAATAAAGACAGTTTAACAGGACAGAAAAGGATCCAGGAAATAGTCTACCCCAACCTCTTGTGCTTCAGCAGGAAAACATATGTTTAGATTGTCCTCCTGGGTATTTTATTAAGCTCTTCTAAAAAAACTTCCATGGAGACACTTCAGTCTGGAGACACTTCACCCTGTAGACTCATCTTCATCATTTCTTCCCCAATAGTTAGAAAGCTGTTTATGAAAATACAGTCTTGATTGTCACTGTTCCAAACTAAATTAATTTTTGTTTCCCCTTCTTCTGTGTTCCCCTTATCCTTCCCCACAGTTACACAGAAAAGATGATCCTGATCCTCCTTAGAGCAATCAATCTGTTATGAATTAAAATTCTCTTATGGCATCACTAATCATGATTCTCTCTTAATAGTAACAGATTCATCAAGCCAATTTCTCCAGTTCCATCAAAGTTCATGTTTTTCTACACCTCTTATTTTTATTTTCTACCCTGGGGAACGTTTATCAAAGTATCAATAATTGAAAGTATCAAATATTGAAAGTATCAATAATTGCTTTGAGTATTTTCAAGCAATTATGTACTCTCATCTGATGGAAGCTACATCCAAAGCACATAGATTGCTTAAGAAAATCCCTTGCTGCATGAGTAAATTTAAGAAGGTACATCACACTGATATGTTCCCCCATTTTAAAGCTGTTTTGCCATGAGCCGCTCATCACAACCCTATTAGCTGTTTCATTCTTTTATTATGATCTATGTAATTCTGTGATTCTTCCTCATTGTAGTGAAAAGGCTGACAGAGTGAGGAAAAAGAACAGAATTTATGACCTCTAGGAAATTCTGGTGGCGTGGGGTTTTTTGTCTTTTTATTTTTTTTGTTTTCCCATTAATTGGAAAAAAGTTTATAAAATCAGGGCTCCTTCATGGAATAAAATGTTTCTAAAGCAGTGATTCTGCAGTCCCCAGACATTTCCTTCTATTTATTTTTGCTTCCACCCAAGCCACTTTGGAAACTTTGGCCCTAATGCCTCCAAACTCCCATGCTACCTAATTGGGTACTACTATGGAAATGCTGTCTCCTCAGAGCTACAAAGTGCATCAGAGAAGTTTCAACAATAGCCTATAACAAAACAGTATTTTGTTTGAAACTTTGCACTGCATCCTGTGGAGAGAAAAAAAAAAGTAGGACAAATTTTAGACTCAACAGATTTGATAGTTTTGTTTGTACCTTTTATAAGCAAAGATTTTATTAAGTCATACATGGCCTAACTTTTTGTGAAATGTCTTTTATACAATGTCTGTCTCTCTTACAATTTCTGTCTAGGTAAAACTGATTCTCATGAGGCAAATTGGAGAGAAGTCTAAGGAATCTAGTGTGATTGTGTTTGCTGTATTCATTTTAGGGCTGTACTGACACAGAAACTGATACCCCCAGTATGTTCTCCAGACTCGCTAGCAGACAGATTTCCTATGAAACGGGTAAAGACACAACTCAAACTAGTGATGTAAGAGCCAAACCTAAACTGAAGCACCATGATTCTGGGATTTGTGAGAAGGTAATAGACTGTGTAATATCTAAATTCTCTTACAATTGGTAGGTTAACAAATATGCACATTTTACCATAATTAATCATGAAGGTTCCTGCCAAGAAGATGCAGATAACCTATGAGTTAACACAATGAGTAATGACTTAGAGGCTGTAAAAGGTCATCAGCTTTTTATTTCCACCCTGGTTCATTATTCAGCTGTCTTTGTTGCATTTCTGACAAGCAATAGTGCTCTTTTAGTGAACTTAGCATCTGAATGGTATGTTGTCTTGTGTTTGTTTTTAAGTGTGTATTCAGTAATACTTGTATTCACTGTCCAAATTACTTGGTCAATTTTTCTGCTGTCTCGCCATTTGCCACCAAATGAACACATATGGTGAGAGGTAAAAACCAAGGCTATCTTTAGTGTATCACTACTTTTCTGTCAGTCCTCTGCTGTCCCCTTTTTTCTTTTTCCTATACTTTACATTTCACGTATGTAAAATATTGTGATGTACCTATATGTCATTTATGTCTTTCTTATCTGTGTTCGTTTTTCAGACACCTGCAGATGCTGATGACATATCCATGGTGGAACTGAATGTCACAGAGTACACTGCTACACCTACTGTAAGAATTATTTTAATATTTGGCATGGGTCTAACTAAGTGAGGGAATAAAAACTAATGACAATCCCAGTCTCTGAGCACAAATTAAGTTATTTTTTGAGGTGCAAAAATCATGATATTCCCAGCAGAATATAGAAAACATGACCACACAGGGTAGAGAACTGCTGAAACTAAGCAGAACATCACACGTACTACAGGATTCTCCTTAAGTCCAACTTCTTCAAGGAACTTGAATATTTTCTTGAATTCAGTAAGGTCCCCTGATGAAGTCTGTTATTTCCTTAGTGGAGCATGGAAGCATTAATTTTATGCCATCTTTATATGAATAATATACACAGTACAGTAAGCTGAGATAGCCATTCCGATGGCTGTACCTCTGAGACAGCCACAGTCTTGTGGCAAGTACTGCTGTACAAAGTGACATTATAAACTGTTTAATGTTCACTGTTTTGGGTAGCACCAAACATCTAAAAAATGCAACTTGGAGGAAATCAAGACAAGTTTTTGAAACATGCTATATCACCTCTTCAGTCAGAGGTTGTACTAGTGTCTGTTTCTTCTTCCATGTAACAAAGCTACGGTACACTTATAAAATTTTTTGACACCTGCCACAAATGAGTCAACTTGCCTTAATTCTGGGCAGACAGGGAAATAAGAGAAAAGAGTTAACAGGTGAAAACAAGACAGTTTTATCTTTGTAGTATTGACCCCAACGTAACAGAAACATCTTAATTTATCTCCTTATTATCAGTAGTGATCCTTACGAGCTATTGCTAGGCTCATCTTAACACTCTCATTTTTTGATCCTGTGCAAGTGACAGCTAACATTGTTATTGTCAAAAAATGGTAATTAATCTTTCCCTCAATTCTTGTTTTCACTTCATTCTCTAGTTTGCTTCCCCCTTCAAACTATCCATGCTGTTATCACTACATTTTACAACACTTCTTGCCCCAGTGAACCTAAACAGTCCCTCTTTATGGAGGGACTCCTTACTTAATCAAATTTATAGACTGAGCATATTTGTTCATAGTCAAATGTGCTGTCATTAGCCTGCTCTTTCATCAGAGTAGACCAGCTCTTAAGTAGCAAACGCAAAGTCTGTGCTTTAGTACATTTCATTATTCATGAAACATTCAAAAATTTTTCAGATCTACTTTTTCCTCCATCCTTTAAGTTGGGTTTTGAGTTATCATGGGGATTGGCTTATCTAAATATATGCCACTTTTTCATAGATGATGCAACCTGATCTTCTTGTAGATGTTTGTGTTTTGCATTTCTTTTAAATTCTTGCCTCCTTTAGAGAGGTGAGAGCCTGAATGGTATTGGACAAAGAAAAGGAGAGTCTCGCCACGGACCGTCTGCAGGCCAGATACCCAGCATTACAATAACATACAGCAATGTTCAAGGAGCAAACCTGCCTTCTGGATACAATCCTGGTTTCCTGCACCCTAAGATCAACAGCCACAAGCAGAACAAGAAGTCAAACAGCCAAGTGAGCGGTGCAAGCCATAATGTCATCTTAGCCAATACCTCTGGAACAAGTATGGACTGAATCCAGAATACCCTCCTACATTGTTCTGAAATGGTCCTACAAAGACACAACACAAGACAAGCAAGGATAAAAGCAAGAGGAGTAAGCTTTTCAGCATCAGAACTCTCTCAGTGGTTCACTTCTTGATCTGAGTCACACTATAATTTTATTATCTCTTCTTTATGCAGCTCATTTTCTTCCACTTGGATTTTACTCTGTTCAGGTACATTCCGCCAGTACCTGGATCTTACCTACAAGCCTCCCAGGATTAACTTCAGAGGGAAGGGTAGTATGAGATTCAAAACTGGCCTCTGTTCACTTAGTGTAGTTTAACTTCAAAGCTATTACTGAGCTAAAGCTGTGAGATTTGGAGGAAAGCATACATTACTTCCTGAAGATGGTTTCTTCATTAGTGTGAAGTTTCTCAACCAAATGAAAACTTAATCACACAGTCAGTGCTCCCTTCTCTCATTAATGACACATTTTCCCTCATTTTCTTCTACAATCCAATTGAAAGGCAATGCACTTGAGCAGTAATTTGAAGTCTCAGATCTTTATTTTAACTTCTGAGATTCTGGGCAAAGAGAAAGGAATCACACTGAGGATGAGGCTATGGTCCTTTCCAAACTTAGCTTCTTTTTCCAACAGCCACTTAAGAGACCACTTTAACCCACTCTTAGCTAACTTCCCCAGAGCTATAGGAAAGTATTATGAAACTCCTTCCAACTTTCCTTTAGCAGGTTTCATGAGAAGAATGCAGATTTCAAAGCAATGTTTGTACTTAAATGTCTTATGGGTAAGTCAATACATCTGCCTTCCAATATCTCAGTGGTTTACCTTTGGATGTTCTTTTCTGAGGTAAATCCTGGGACGAGATGGGTTAGTCCTCCAAAAATAGTTGTTCTAGAGATGTGTGGAATCCACACCACCCCCACTTTAGCATTTTATTTTTTCCCTTCTCTAAACAGCAGCATCCTTATAGTTCAGGTTTTTTTTTCACAGTGACTAAATCCATTAGATTGTACTTTTTTTCCCCAAAAAAGAAAGGAAAAGAGTTCTATGAAATAGTGATTTTCTGTTTTTCCCTGGTGCTCCTTCTAGCACTTGAGAATAAATGGACAGAATTCATTTGCAATCTTTAGCAGTCTACATCACCAGAATTAGGAAATATAGTCAGTCCACAGTGGGGATAAATACCTTCTGAGCCCAAAAGCACAAGGCACAAAGAGCTCCTGAAACAGTTCTTCCCCATGGGCCCTCCAGTAGTTCTCCCTTTGGTTGCAATAATGGAGAGAACCCAGCAAGGCATTTCGTCCTAAGTAAATCAGGTCTTCCTTATGTCACACCAGAAAAAGCCATAAAATCAATAAAAATGTAACCAGCATATTCCTTTGAGGTGGGGAAAAGTAATCGGTGGGTTCCAGAAGATTTGAGGTGTTGTTTTGAAGCAAACTTTTGGAAACTTACTTTGAACTGAGGTTTATTAAATGGAAGGTTATTAAAACTAAAAATGGAGGTGATAATGACTTCTGCAGCAACCAAATGTTAGATCATGAAAAAGTGGGCTATTCAAGCAGGTAATGAACTGCCAAAAGAAACAAACTGCTCAAAATCCAGGATGTTTTTATGTAAATAAAATCATAGGCATTAAAGATGGAAAGGAGTTATTACAGTTCCTCCCTTCACCTGCCACAACCGGATATTGTCTTCAGGCAGAGGACAGTATTAAACTGATAATATATACAGCTAGCAATAAGGAGAAAGAAGGGAGAAAACACACCATCTTCAAACAGGAAGCATGTTCAAAGATATTCATCAAGTCTAAGGAATTTTATTATGACTTATTGCTTAGGCTTTTAAAATCATTTAAAAACATGAGGCATGTAATTCTTCCCATCCTTTGCCATGAAGGCCATTCACACTACTGAAAAGTGGGAAGAAATGCTAGCAAATGCTGCCCATTTCATATGGGTCACAAAAGGCTGAACCTGTCAAGAAAACAGGTTAAAACTCACACATGTTGTTTCATGTGCTAATAAGAAGTGCATGGTATGTGTCATTAAGAGCTAGGCCCTTTGGTCCTGTCATGATTTTGTTCCCAAGTAGTATTCTTGAAGACTATATTCTGCCCTCTTCTGCATTCCCTTCTACTTTTAGACGATATAAAAAGAATACTTTCATGGCTAGAAAAGCCTTACGAATCTGCAGCATGTTGTTCTCTATATCCTTCAACCCCAATATGTACTAGAGATTAGGTTGTATCTATAAAAAGAACTACAGCTGTTCATGCTCATCTACTTAGAAGAGGCTTGAAAAGCATACATTAATTAGGGAGAATTTGTTTGGGAGCACTTCAAAACTCTTGTGTGTACTCCCTGTGTAACTAACAGCTTTACCTTCCCTTCACCTCTACTGAGACTGTAAAAATCTTTCAGGGGAAAGCCTACAAAATTCATTTCACCTGAATATCTCTCCAAGTGATTCACACTGTAACCCTAGTAGCATTTGGAATAAATCATTATTAGTTCATATTTCATCTCATCTTAGCAGCTTTATTTGTGTCCTGTATCCTCTACTTGGCAGCCATTCTTTCCACTTTGCTGTCTCTTTACACCCTTTACCACAAATGACTGATTGGATTAAAATAATTTAGGACTGAGATGATGATTCATGTTTCAGTTAAAGTCAACTGTACAGCCTGTTCTGCTCTGGAGAGACTACCTGTATTTTACCAGGCACTTGGGTATGTTCCAGTGATTTGGGAGGTGTGAAAGGACTAGGGCAAAACCGAGGCTCTTCCCTTTGGCCTTTTGTGCAACAGCAGCTGTTCACAGAGCAGTCTGCTGGCAAATAGCAAGAGGTGTTGCGAGTTAACAGACAAGCTCTTCACGTCTATGGGCTCAAGTTCAAATCCAGACTTGGGTCACAAGTGAAAATGCTTGGTCTGATCATCCAAGCAATTCTGCAAAACTGCTGAGCAAATGGTCGCTATCGGTGGTCCTGCAAAGAAGGTGTCAAGAACCAGTGTAATAAAAGGCTGTTACAAGTCAAGATTGAAGTATTGCATATGGCAGCAGTCACAAGTTGCCAATCTTTCCAATTATCACATAGTGCCAGGGATCTTAGTTCCTGTGTTTTGCAGGTTACAGCCTTATTTTCCATCCTTTTGGAAACTGTTTTGCATCCACCACTGGACTAAAAAGTGTCCTCACAGCATGTGACATTGAGTAAATTTTCACACATTCTCAGGTAAGACAGAGTAGTAAAGAGTATTTTTCTTGAAGTCATATACAAAACCAACAGCAAGCTTGACATTAAGAAAAAAAACAAAGGCACCTCCAATGCTTTTTGGGTGTTTCTTCAGCTCTTTAGGGCATAACATGGGTAACTTTCATGTGTTCCCATCTTCCTCAGTGTGACTGGTGCCATTTTTTACTTAGGCCAATCCAAGAAGTGCTGCAAAGTGGCCCCCATCTTTCTCTGATCTTTCAGGGAACATTACTGCCATCACAGTAACTGACAGGGCATCTGTCTGTTTCTGCTTCTGAAACCGCTATTTCCACAGGGCTGTACTGAGAGGGGGCCCTTATCTACAAAGCAATGTTGGCATCAGACAGCAGTATTTCAGTGGCTCAGCAACAGGTAGCTGAGTTCAAACACTTGTACTTGTAACCTTGCAGTTGTTAATGTCATAGGAATGTGAGGAGTCCCATGTTATAAATAGGTTTATATAAAAGCAGTCTTAAAGCAAAGAAATAAATTATTAGTACTGTCATTCCTAGCAACCCTGGACATAGCCCACAATCCCATACATTAAATGTTTCATGTAGAACAAGAAGATTACTAGACCTTCCTTATCCCATCAAATTTACAGCCTAAATGCTCATTTTCAAACTCATACGAAGTTCACAGTTGTCAAGATTTGTAAGCTGTCCTATTTACATCCCTTCTAAGGACAGTAGACTGAGTAGATCATCAGTGTAAGCTTAATAAAGCCAGAAAAGTTTCTCTAGAGCAAATCTAGCTTTAACGGTCTAATATAAAGCAAAAATCATTAGTAATAAGATTTTATTTTTTTTGTAGGAAAATAATTCTTTTAGTTACAGCAGTCCTGGCAGCAGCAGGGTTCTGCTGGAGGCACAGCACAGGAATTCTATGTACCTGGCTCGCAGAGCAAAGCAAATACTGTAAGAGTCATGTCAGCATAGGAAAATGCTAGTACATTTTCCAAACACTGATATCACCTCACTGTGTATAGAGATGTCAGGATCTCGTGATATTAGACTACAAAGCTGGCTTCATGGTGGTTGCTTGGCATATTACCTAAAACCACTTTTTTGCAAAGAAATTGGCTCTCGAGATTAAGATTCACCTGAAACTGCAGGTAAATTGTAGGACCAGTGACTGGGAAGAATAGAAAGGGATTAATCCTCTTTACAAGGAACTTTTCTTCCCTACCCGTCTAGGCTTCTGTATTTTTTTAAACTTACACAAACAGCAGTATTGATGCAGATTTAGTACCAAAGACTTTTTTGATCATTTTCAGGGAAATTTCAACCAACCCTTGCCAAGTAGACTTTATGTGGGAGAACCTTTTTTAAGACCCACTTTCATTTGGGCTACTACAATACACACTCAGTCATAATCCATCAGATCTATGACTCAGAAGCACAGAAATTCACAGCAAAAACAGTCTAAGTAGGTCTTCTGATGCTGACTATAACTCGAAAGAGAAGTAGAATTTGTAGAAACTCCCTTTTTAACTTTATCAGACTTGAGTCAAGCCTTAGATATGCTGCAGAGTGAGCTGCAGCTCAGGTTAAACTGTCTTAGCACACAATTGAACACAGACATAACATGAAAGTAAAGCTCATCATGGGCCTCTTAGTCTATTATTGTTTGGTGTTTTTATTTATGGAGTCGCATGTGATTTTCTAATATTACAGTTTATTCTGGAGATAGTTATGTCCTACATTATTAATGGAAAATTTTATGATAGCGCAGCTGTAATATATGTTGCATTATATGAATTTCTGTTTCTTTGTCCCTACAAAAAACTGCTCTTAGTATTATCTTCCAACTTCAGCATTGCACCTTGTAATGAATAATTACCTTCAGCCATTAAAAAAATTAACATGACACATATGTAAAAAAAGTTGCTAAGGGGAACTTTTGGGAACCATGTTTCACCCACAATGTAAAAAGAAAGCCATTATTCATTTCCCTCAACATATAGACTTCACTGTGACTTCCACATGTGTACAAGGAGATGGTTCAGAAACAGACACAAAAATCTGAGACTACGTCATTGGATAGCACAAGCTCTCCTATGTAAGGTTTCATAAAGGACATTTCCTGAATAGGCCATGGGACAATTACAGGCATACTTACAATTGCTGCATATTTTCTACTGACTGGAAAAACAGAATGGAAAATCCATACCCTTCCACACAGTGCCATGCCTGAAGGGTCACACAGAAAGTGACTGTACCTCTAATGTAGCAGCACTTCCTTCAAAAGCCCCAGTACTTTAAAAATGTATTACATATGCCCAGATGCACCCTTTGGATTGGTATAATTGATTTTTATAAAGTTTTTCAGATGCCTAAATTAATCATGTGCATAAACATTTACACAGCCCCTCAGGACACACCACTGATGAAATGAAATGAGTTAAGAGTATGTTAGGTCAGTATTAAAAGTTAGCAACTTTTAAAAATATTTTTCCATTCTAGTATTTGCTGCTAACTCCATGGAACTGTACATTAATAAATCTCCTAAGTTTCAGATTTTTTAAAGCCAAGGTTAATACTGATAGATGAGCTGGGCTGCAAACTGTATTGTTATTAGGCCTACTGTGATTTGATGTAGAAAGTAGTACTTTGGTATAGCAAACCTTACAAAGAGGAGGAAGAACAATCCTGAGAAAATGCACAAAAGTTGGAACCAGAAGTTCAAGATTCTATTTTTTTTTTGGGGGGGGGGGTTCATGTTTTCTGTGTGACCTTGGGAAAATGACTTAATCTTTTCATATCTCAGTATTTTTACCTGTAAAATAGAGATAATACACTCTTCATCATGAAGCTACTCTCAGCTAGCTTTTGCAGGTTGTTCCAAGATTCACAACTGGAAATATAATCTCTTTTTTCCACTGTTCACATTTTCTTCCTTTACTGTACAGTTATCAAAAAGTCTAAACTATACTATTACATATGAAAGAGATTGTTACTGAAGTGGATAAGGGTTTATTTTCTCCCTCATTGCTGAGGGTTACTCAGCAAAAATAATTTACAGATGACCACCAAGCCGACTTCAGTCATCATTCACAGGCATATTTTACTTTGTGACATGAGTCAAGTAGAATCAAGCATTTTAATGGTAAAATGGAAGTTACAAGAATATTTTTAATGCAGTTGTATACATTCTTAGATCAAGGAGCCCCATATATAATAATGTATTCCCTTGAGGAAACTGAATATTAAAAATCACTGGATGAAATTTTGCTTTATGGTACATAAGCAAAAAGGAAAACTATCTGTGGAAAAGGTGCTGAAACACATCTACAGGGACAAGTAACTAATAAACAGGAGGTGATTTAAGAGAGGGATCCTTGAAAGAGGGCTGGGGTCTCACAGGTAAGGTTTGTCCCTCGAAGTCAGCAAAGTCAAACAGATAGTAGAATCAATTTTAGGGTTTTCTGCTCTATTAATAGGGCAACAATCATCAATGGAAGAAGGCAGTCATTGACCAGCAGTGTCATCCAGGAAACAAGGGCAACAGTAACAAGATGAAGCACTCCTCACACATCAAACCAACAAGATTTTCACAACCTTCCCTGGATATTGCCTAGAATGAAAATCAGAGAAAACTGCATAGTGCAGCCTGCTCTGAACATCAGATAGTTGTTTCTGTCCTGTCCAGACACGAATTACCCTTTTCAAGGCCAACTTCTACCTTCATGCACAAAAGAGCTCCATTGATGTCAAAGGATTTAAAGTAGGGCAACTCATCAAAATTTGACCTCCAACAAGTTTTAAGAATACAGTGAGGCTCAGCCATAAAAGTTAGGAATGAAGGAAAGAATAAGACTATATTCTTAAAAACTTAGAGAAGCATTTCTAGTGCCTGGAGCATGTGGCTATTACCACAGTGTGCTGAATTCTCTAAGGTAACTGCCCGGTGCTAAGCTGTGACTTCAAGGAAATCAGTTCTCCATCAGACTGCTAGTAGTATTAATATACACTAGACTGGTCATAGTTGTAAATACATAACCACAGAATAGAATACACTTCAATGTTTTGGGGTAATATCTCTCCCCTTATTTGTCTATATTAGACATTTTATGCAAATTCACTTTAAAAAAAAGAGGAAAATAAGACAGGTTTAAAAACAAAGACAAATTGGTTTTCTCTTTTTTAACCAAAAGTTTCAGATCTGAATTTAGAAGTTCTTTTCCAGTGCCACCGCTTACCTTCATCCTGTTGTGCAGACAGCAGAGAGTCTACTCAGCTCAGTCCACATCTCCTAGGGATTCTTCTCATTTTCCCTAGTCCCAGCAGAGTGACCAATCAACTCTTTGCTAGCTAATCGACAGGGCCAGAGTGCAGGCTTTTGCTTACCCTTTCCAAGGACCTGGCATGAAATAGCTGTTTCTCACCTCAATTCTCTTTGTAACCCTTACCTCTTGAGTGCCCATAAACTCAGGTCTCAGCTCCCTTCTACCAGGCAAATCCTGTGGTCAAGCATTCCTTGTAACTCACCCCAGAGAAAGTCCTGGACCAGTCCAGACTTCAAGCCCTCCAGGGTCTTGCCTCCCAGCAGTGTCACCATCATCTTCTAGTTCTCACTAGTTCACACTCCTAGTACCCCTTTCCAAGCAGTTCCCAATGCCTTCAGGTGCCAAAGCCAGCATAGACTAAACAGAGCCCCCTCCTGGATTTTAAAGAAACCACACATGCTTCCACCGTAGCATATAAACAGATGGAATCTGGGTTTATAATAATCCTCCAACTGTTATTTAAAAATATGAATCCTTTTGAGGCTGCTGTCCTCAGCTGAAGTCTCTGAGTGACAGAAGCACATGGCAGAACCCTTAATGTGTATCGATACATCTTATTCTAACTGCTGTTTTCTAGATGCACTGATTAAAACTCACTTTCTGCTGCTGCTCAGTGAAGTAAGAAGAGAACTTAGTCTGATGAAGGATAGAGTTGAGGTAGTAGCATCAGGCAGCTCAGTAGTTGGTCATATTCACTGCATACATTCCTTCTGAAAATCATTCCTCTGAAAAAGAAAAAAACACACCAATCTTGTGTTGGTGTTGGAAAAAACCACACGTGGATCATTATGTTCAGTTAGATGAGACATAAGTTTCATGCAGTAAAAGTTGTTCTCTTTGGGCACTGTAGAGACCATTTATTTCAACTGAAGAAATTAAAAACATGAAAAATCCATGAAACATCATGTGAAACTCCATTTCAATAAATCACATGCATTTTAATTCTTGCTTTACCCCAAATTGTTACAGTAGAGGATGGCCAAAGGCAAAGGATACAAAAAAGAAATGCATTTCAGGATACCCATTGGCACTGCATCAGAATAAAGTGACTGTAGATAAGATAGGGAATCCTGAAGTGTTGCAAACCACAATAACTTTATACGAAATATGTCTCTTCTCTTTCCTGTTGTAGGCCATTATCAGCAAAGGAACTTAGAGCTACCATCTTGGGTCAGATTTTTCTTTGCTTCTTTCACTGACTCAGCCCTCATTGTTTTTTCTCATGTGTAGCAGCCAGACCATAGTGATGTCAGAGACAGGGCTAAGGAAGCCACAGCATGTGGTAGAGGGTTGTATTTGGCAGCTTCCCTTCATTGTACTGTCTCCTGAAATAGAATGAATCCTCATCACAGCTGAACCTGCTCCATTTTTACTGGGTCACAGCACAAAGGCAATTGCTTATTAGTTCAGGTCATGAACACAGCAAAAGTGTGAGCTGCCTGAATTCCAGCTGTTAAAAATAAAATTACTGCAGGAGTTTTCAAAATAACTCAGCTGACTGTCCAACACCATTGGAAGCCATCTCTGGGAAACACAGGATTTTGGTTTTAGATAAGGTCAGTGCATTTGTTTTGCCAAAAGATGGCCAGGGCTGCAAGCCTTACCAGAACAGCCATACAGGTAGGAATGGCGTGACACCAGTAAGGACTTAAAGCATAATGCTTCAGCCACATGAGGTGGATCCTCATGGAAACTGAGTTTCAGAGAGATGGAATTTCTCATCCACTTTTTAAGGAAGATTCTCTGAACAGAAAATCATGAGTTAAACCACTTCACAGGGATCTCAAATCAGTTCTGAATTTGCCAGTTAAAAATGTTAAAACAAAACAAAAAAGTCCCATGGCAATACAGCAACATCCCCCACTAAATACTTTGTGTCTTAGTGATTAGTTCCCTACTTGATTAAGATTTTCACAATGCTAGTATTTCTTCCCCAGTTTTGGATCTCTCAGGACTAGAGACAGAGATTTGAAAAAGGATCCTGCTTGTGCAAGGGATATTCAACTGTACTTCAGCAACTGAAACTCTGGAAGTCCCACCCTAAGTACTAATGCAACAGTCCCAAATAGTACATATTCAGGGCAAATCACACTCAAAATATTGGTTGATTTGACAAGTCAAGAGGACACGATAATGTTTCTGTTTCAACATATGACTAACTTGTAGGCACCTGTCTTTCTCTGCTTCCTCCCTCCAAGAGCTAGTGGCTCAGTTCTACTTAAGAAACATTGGTTCCAGCAGAATTATTTGATTTCAGTTATAATTTGACTGTTATTTTACTTGATCTCAATTTGCAAGATCTCATCAAAAGAAAAAAGCTCATCACAGAGCACACATTTCATCGGAACTTTCATTCCAGTCCCTCTACAACTAATATTTAACTTGCAAAGGAAAGGGCTGAGGAACAAAATAAGATAAATGGAATAAGGCATTCCTGTTGGCTTGTCTGAGAGTTCTGTTCTTGTTAACTCATGCATTCCTCTAAACTGCGGGAATTGAATCAGGTTACTCATATAACAGGATCCTGAATTTGTATCCCACTTGTCCTCCCTTAGGCCACTGAAACTCAATTGGAAAGCTTGGCTGACCCCAAACAAACTTTTTATTATTGAAATTGCCAATAAAGCTACATAGTAAATTGTTTATTTTACTTACTGTGATTGAATGGAGGTAGTCAAAAACATTTTTTTGACTTGGTGTGCTTTTCTCTACTAGTCCTTCATTCTGCTTACTGCATGAAAATGTTGTGCAAGTGCAGATGACATAGCCGATTTGTCACTTCCTGTCCTACATGAGTTGTACCTTTTGCATCTGACCATCAAGACATTCCTGACCTTTCTTGCTCTCAACTGAGAAACAATCTTCCTACACACCTTTCAAACAGAAAAAAAATTACCACATGGGAGAATCAAGCTAAGTCAGCTAGCACACTCCCTCACATGGCCCTTCTTGCTTTGAGTTCAGTTCTTCCCTCATTCCCAACACAACCAAAAACACTAAGAAAGGAATGGAAGAAAGTGTGAATGAAAACTGAGATGACTTTGGTTAAATCATTATTAAATAGCCAAGTCCTCATCTGAAGTAGTTCTGTCACTGTATTTTGTTGTAGCACTTGGCTACAGTCTCTTAACTGATGTTGAGTAGCAAATGTTTGCTTTTGCACATATTCTCTTGTGTAGATTTATGTAACTGGCAGGACAGACTGCTAGCATAAATGTATTAAATTAAAACTTTTGTGCTTAGGTTTCACTCTAGTTTGTTCTATTTCCCTTTTAACAGCCATATTTAATAGCTTACTCCAGGTTATCTGTTGAGGCGGTGATGTTAAACAAATTTACTTTATGTTTGAAGGGCCAGGAAAAGTTCTGTGGGATGTTGAAAGGTGGAGCACTGAGATGCTTCCCTTTGAAAAACATATACGAGCAGTCATTCTCCAGTGGCTGCCAAGTTTATTTTAAAATCATTACCTTTACCTGCAACTAGAAAGTGGCCAAAGCATTATTTATAGGCCACTGTGAGAAAAAACACTAGGCCAGTTCACATGTTCTATTTACAATTAAATGAAAAATTCTCAGAAAAGTATAGGTCATTTTGCTCCTCCTTTAATGCTTTGATGCAGCTAACCATCAGCAGCAAAGTATTTGTTAATTCTGGTTTGTTAAAGTAGGTGAGCTGGGTGGTCTTTCTTCATTTGGACAATCTAAAGGTCATATATTCCTTTCTAAATACCTCTTTTAAAAGTCTCTGGGAATACATATTTTAATGCTCACACAATTTTTTGGTACTCAAGGAAAAGTGGTGCTTGAGTTAAGCCCTCATTTGGAAGAGCCAACTGTCTCACAGTTTTCTCAGCTAAGTTTATCCTAGTCTTCAAATGTCATAATTAAAATTGTTTCAATAGATCAATAGGCTCAACTGAACAAATCATCAAATCAAGGCACAAGTAATCAAACTGAACAAGACTGATGCTCATCTGACACTATTTTGTGGTATCAAAGGTAATCAGTTCTGAGCTAGAGTATGGCATAAACTCCCTCTGTGACCCTGACAATTCAATTTACTGCAGTGCCCAATTTTATCTATAAATGGGCACATCGTTTACTCTTGGAGTGCTGCAAGGCAAAATTGGGAAGGTTTTGCATAAGGGTTGCAAACTGTAACCTTTTTTCCATACTCAGAGGATTAGCAGTGCCTGTTTTAAGAAAGATGCAATGATGGATTAATCAGCCTTCAACTGAGAGATGCAGAGGTATCTCGAGCTAAACAGGTGGGAAGAGATTATTCACAATACATTTCCCTTCACACAAATAGCATGCATTTACAACTGAATACTTATAGTTGAACAGTGAGCTAGAATTAAGAGGGCATTTATTTAGACAAACTAACTGAAAATAGATCGAGTTTAAACTTAAGGAGAATTCCAGTTTTTCTTCTATCTAAAATCAGAGCACAAGATTTGTGGATATTGTGTAGTCAACACTTACATTTTGAGGCTGGATTGGCCCCAAGTATGAAAGCAGCCTGGGTTACAAGTCAAGCTGCGTTGCTGGGGTTCATCCTGCTGACAGTCCATCTTGAATTACCTACTGCCATAACTCTGTTTTTACCCTGTACTAGGAATGTTATGCTAATAATGTAGCTCAGGGAAAGGACAGGAACAGTCCAAGGAGGTTACCATAGGGACAGCCTTCTTTTTTAAGTTTGAGCAAAACTCTGAGTTGCAATTCACAATGTTTTATTGAACCCCAAGTAACAGCTTGATGTTTTGCTTGTTTTGTTTGCTTGCTTGTTTGCTCTTGTATGTGGGGAACATTAGGAACTTTGCAAAACTGGTAAGATAAGACTGCAAATGGGAATGATGAATCTCTATCTTACACTAAAAACATGATTCTCATCTGAGCTGTGCTTGCTACATTTTCCTAAGATTTTCTGTAAAATGTCTGTAAAAAAAAGTAATTTTGAAGATCCAAAATACTAGATTCCTTTGGTAGCTTTTTTTGCCAATGCCAGAAATTAAGCTACAAACCCACGTGAATCAGACTGTTAATTGGACTTATCTATAGTGCTAATTTTAAAGAAATGCCTTCCAATCTTTTATCAGAAGGGAAGTGCAAATTGTGAGTTGTTTTGCAAATTGCTTATTAATTTGCTAATGACAGAAGGAACAGATCACTGAATCTCCTGCCCCCTTACATAGCATTTGCAAAGGACGGTGAAAGTCAGAACTGCTAAGCAATAAGCAACCACAAATGGAAAGATCTCACTTACTGGAGCTATTATAGTTTGGGTAAATGACAGTGCAAATGCACCCCAGATCTGCACTCCTCTAAAAGTTAGCACTTCTGTCTGAAGAGTCACATCAAAGTCACCATAGAGAAATAACATCTACACGGCGCATCAAAGCCAAAGGTAATACTTGTTATTGGTTGTAATCAAGTAGAGGCTCCCAGAAAGCCACACTCATCACTAATTTCTGAACTCGGAACTGTAACCCCTTCAGCTGGGCAGGGAATGAGATCAGGCATCAAAAGCATTATCCTGGGAGAAACCATGTCCATATTGTGTGCTGCAGTGTATTTCCTTTACATGCTAATTTTCCTATCATCATCATTGGTGAGGAACCATTTAGTAGCTGAGGAGGCCAGCCTTGCTGGGCAGCAATCATTCTTTTATGTTTCCATCCGTGACGGTTGTATCTTCAGTTTACAGTTACTGCAACTAAACTGTGCAGACAGTTTACCACAATGCCTCATAATCCTAATGAAATCATATTGCAGAAATTTATGAAAGATGAGGGGCTTATTTATGAGGAAAACAATTGTTCTGTGACTGATCTGAGGATAAACAACTAATACAACAGTTGGGGAGATCAGATTGTGATTAGAAAGGAGAAAAGATTTGGATAAAGACTTGTGGAAAACCCAGAACTAGCCCTTGGCAGAGCTATCCAAATTTCCCAAGAAAGGAAACTGCCCAGCCTGGAACAAAACTCATGGGTCAAAAGCAAATCACACTGAGTGAGTCACAGAGAAAAATGGACAGCTAAATCTACCAGTAAGCTACTTTCCAGAAAGCAAATAGGATTGTTCACACAGGATGCCTGGCCAGAGCAGTCTTCAGCTTTCTGTGCAAAGCAGTGATCCTGAAGGTGTTTCACAGAACTATTCTAAGGCCACTGGTAGGCCAGCAATGTATTTTTGAAATGTTATTTAAAAAGAAAGTCGATGAGGAATTCAAAGGATGACAAAGAGCTACAGCTAACTTCAAGGATAATAAAGTATGTATTTTCATCCTGATATTTGTTCACAGAGATTCCACTGCAAAAAGCCTCTGACAATCAAAATTCCTACCCCTTAAACACAGTATTGAGGGTCTGAGGAGAGTTTTAAATGCACATGCGTACACCATATGATGAAACCAGAACAGAGCACACAGAAGTGCCTAGCCATGTGCCACAGAAAGTCAAATCAGATTCTGCCCTCATTTATTCCCACCTAATCTTCCTAAAGAGAATCAAATAGCCTTGATGCAAACAGGGTATGAACTTTTACAAAAGGGAGGCTTACAGCTTAGAAAAAGCATTATTCAAAGCTTCAAAATAAAACATCTCTTTAAGTTCTGAAGCTTTCTGGCAGAAAATAAAAAGATATTTAGGTCTTTTTGTATACCAACTTTAGGATCAAATAATCAGTTACTTGAAAAGTACCTCACTGCAGTTACCCTCTGCAAATATCCATTATTTTCATTAATTGGTAGATATAGAAGTATCTGTCCTTATCACAGTTGATTAGATCACCATTTGTAAACAAAGATACACAAAGTTTAAATAAGTTGATTTGAGCATTTTATGACACAATTTCACTGCTGCCTCAAGACTAATCTAACAGTCAATGGTTCATAGTTCTCATAACTACGCAATGAGAAGCAATTAAAAAAAAATACTTTGGTATTTCCATGGATCGAGGCACCAGTAGCCACAAACAGCCATTTTAAAATCAATTTTCTAATTGCTTTCTTTATTAAATATACTGCTGTCAGTATCAACATTTTTTTCTCTAATGAGATGTATAATATTAACTATGAATGAATTTTAGAAAAAGTGATACCTAATACACTGTTGAAAATTTAGTAATCTATAAAAGTGACTGTGCACAACACTATGGTATGCTCTTCCTTCCACAGCAGCCATCCCTTTATTTTCTATATTGTCATATTTTTTTGGGGAAAAAAAAAAAAAAAAAGTTGCAAGGACTTTGGTTTTATAATCCATGGTAAAACTGATCTGCTCTATTTGCACGTTGCCTTAGATCTGACAAACCTTTCATATAAGCTGTATTGTCTTTTGTAATTATTAATAACTTCAATGGTCCATGTAAAGCAACGTATTTGGCCATTTGACAAGATGCAAAATGTTTGCTTTGGGGATGTATGCTGACTTGTTAGTGGAATATTTCTGCCACCACCATTAAGTCACAATCCATATGAACTTTAGCCAAATATAAATACAGAAATAATTGAGATCATGATTTCCTGGCCCGGTCTGTTCATCCTGTGCATTGGACCAAAATACCCTACTTAATGCGCATCCCAGTCAGTACTCAGGTACAGTGCACATGTGGAATAAAGAGACTTTAGGTTCTATAAGACGAGAAATACTAAACCCCAACTGCAATTATTTTAAATAGGCTAGAGCTGCGCTGAGAATGTATTCAAAATGGTTGGTTTGTATTTCAGCGATGTCATTGCCGGATTTACTCCCGCCCACGACCCGAGACCCTTTCGGACCCTGTCATTCCAAAGGTTTTGTTCACCGCTGCTCTCCGAGACGCGCCGGCGGCTCCCGCAGCCCCCGCCCGCGGAGGCGCGCTCCGGGGCGAGGCGCCTGTCCCTGGTGCTGACGGGGCCGCCGCATCGCCCGCCGGGGAGCCGCCCGCCGGGGACCCGCAAGCCTGGTCCAGCAAACCGCCCTCAGTCTCCACAGCCCTCTCCCTGCGCCCTACGGAGCCGAGCTCAGCGCGACTCCCGCCTCGGCCGGGAGCTTCCCCAGCCCAGGGTATTTTCGCTCCTGTGCAAATCCCAGGCGACTCAGGTGGGGCACTGCGCGCGTTCGAGTGTTTCAACGCTTTTTTGTTTTTTAAAACTCGTCATTATCTTAGTCATTACACTGAGAAAACAGCTGCCTTTCTGGAAGACACTTTGGGGAGCAGACTATAAAAAAATTCACATAGCACTGCTGAATAGAGGGATGTGTGCAGTGGGTAGGTTGGATCTTGACAAAACTCAGCAGTCAGATGAAGTTACCACAAGGCTAAGTATTAAAGGGGGAAAAAACTCCCTTAAATTCAGGTGGGTAATTACGTTGTTCATTCTCTATTTTTGAAAATTGTCTTCCAACCCCTTTTTTCTCCTCTTGGACTGTCACTTTAACTGTTCCACTCAATTAAAACAACCATTACCTCTCAACACCAGTGAACCACTGGGGAAAAACGAACTTCACTTCCACTTTTCGTAAGGGAAAATCACCAATTTCCCACGTGTTCCGGCGGTGAGTAAAGGGGGGGATGAAGGCTGCAGGCTCCAAAAGAGCACATGCTTAAGAGCTTTTGCTGAGCTTGGGCAGGACACCGGTTTCCCGCCCGCCCCGCCGGACCCTGTCAGACGAGGAGCCAAGTGCCCCTTGCGGGGAGTGCCGGGAAGCCGGGGCAGCACGCGTCTCCCGCACCGCCTTCCAGAACGTTCCGGGTCGCTCAGGAAGGCGCCCCCCCGTCCCGCCCCCGCAGTCGCTATTTCTTCCCTCGCCGCGGCCCTGAGGGCACCCAGACGCGTAACGCCCGGCGCCCCCCGGATACCTGCTCCCCCGGCGCTCAGCCGAACCGCTCCCCACAGCTTTGTGTCCCCTTCCTGCTCTGCCACCAAGGCCAAGAGGTGATCTCCGTTCAAAAACGGATTTTTTAAAAGTGTTCGGGCACCGCAGATAACGGTTTCTCGGTTAACGGTCACTCCGCAACCGCCCGCCGCGACAAATCCCCTCGCGCTCCTCCTCGCCCGCGCAGCGCCCCCTCGCGGCGGCCCCGGGGAAGCCGTCGCCCCGCTGACAGGCGGCCTCGCCTCTCCTCCCCTCTCCTCCC
>VXBL01001827.1:459139-500688 GCA_013400195.1 Aramus guarauna
CCCTCCCCTCCCCTCCCCTCCGCGCGGCGCGGCGCGGCGCTGGCCGCGCCCGGTGGGCACCGGAGCCCCGGGCACGCCACGCCCACGCGCGGCGGAGGCGCCCGGAAGGGCCGCGGGCTCTTTAAAAGCTCCACCTTGGCGGCAGCGGTACTTTCTTCGTCTCGGTGTCGCTGCCGCCTCTCCTGCTTCCTTCACTCCCACCTCCCCGGGGCCACTCTCTGGCTGCGGCGGCCCGGGTGTGTGTGTGTGTGAGGGGGTGCGTTGTCCGTGGGTGCGTGTGACCGCAAGCACCGCCCGCTGAGGGCAGCTGCGGCTCCTGCGCGGGCGGAGACCTCCGCCCGCCGGCCCGCTCGGGGGCTTGGCCGTGGCGGAGCGGCAGTCCCACACCTGCCGACGCCCGCCCACCCGCTGCGGCGCGACACGGTAAAGCAGTGCGTGGCCGGCGGTAGCGGTGGGCTCCCGGTCGGCCTAGAGTTACCGGTTGTGCTATTCGAGATACTGGAAGTGGGCAAGGTGGGTCGCGCCGCGGCGCTGAGGGAACGAGCGGCGCCGGCGGCAGAGCGAGGGGAATGAGTTCTGTCACGCAGAGCAGGGCCGGGGGTGGCGGGGGCCGCCCGCGTCCCGCAGCCTCCAGCGGTCCGCGTCTGCCTAGAGAGAGCAGCCTGCAAGTGCTCTCCGGTTAAGAGGCCGACAGCAAGCCTAACAGGCAGGAAAACACCGGCGCTGCGCTGGCCAAAGACGGCTCGCAAACGAGGGATGTAGGGTGGGAGCTCCTTGCTGTCTTTGAAAGTTTCCTTGCAGGTTTAAAGAGTTTCTCTAGTGGAAAATGTTACCCAGTAAAGTCTTTACTGGGAAGGCAGAAATGAGTGAGTCATATGGCTGAAATCTAGCTTTTGGGAGCCTGCTCAATTTAATATTAAATCTTGCATCCTGGTGCATATGGGCATATGCACAGGGGCTCACCGTTCCATTAGTGTGGTGTAGTCACCCTTGAGGAATCTGTGCAATGGTGAAACTACATTGATGGCATAGGATTCCTCTTCTAAGCCTTGTCGCACATTCATTGCGCTGTGCCAAACCTCAGGCTCTCTGGAGGCAAGCCAGCCCTATACAGGTCCTGTGACATCGATGTCATAGTTCAGTCCCTGGTCTATGTGGAGCTGACAATGATCTGCACATAGTCTCTTTAGCTGTTTTTGTGTGTGTGTGTTTGGGTTTTTTCATTCAACATTTTCTCCAGTAAGCCAAAACAGTCAATTAAGATCCCCCTGCAACAAGGCACAAATTACAGTAGTCACAGGGTGGCTATAAACTGTCCTGGTTTCAGCCCTGAGTTGGGGAAAAATGATAGAACAGCAATGCATTTTGTAGCCTTCTCTTTCTGGTTCAAATACCTGGATTAGAAACTGAGCCCTGCATTTTAATCCACTTGCTGCTGGTGACTCATTTTGAGACCTAAAGCTGGTAACCTAAGCACTATAGCTACATATGTAAAAAGGAGATGGTAACAACAGGTGTTTTACCTTAAAAAAAAAAAAAATTTGCTATCTTGGCAAGGTAGGTGCCATAGTGTTAGGTATTACATGCTGTAGTGGATGCCTTTAAAAACAACGACTGAAATGCTGGTAAGGTGAGAGCTTCATAACATATACTTAAATCTTTTTGTAATATGGGGACAAAAAAGTCTTTGTAAACAATCTGGACAGATACCTTTGCCTCTTCCCTCAGTAGCCTGTCTCTCCACAGGTATGGTTTCCAGTTTAACATAGTTTCCAAACATCTTAAACTCTTAAAGATCAAGTCTGACTATGCTATGATGTATACTCAATCTTTTATGGTAGTGAAAAGAGGTCATGGCAGTAAAAAAAGTGTGAAATGTCATTTTTCCTGTAACGGTGAAAGTAGCCATGGTGAAGGAGCTAGAGGCAAGGGTAAACAGCAAATTTGATTGATTGATAAGGTGATACTGGCAGCAGCAAACAGCCAAACAGAAAACAGTTTGAGCTGTGTTTCTGAAGGCATTGTATTACAGAGAAGGGAGACAATATGCCATCATTGTACTGCTCTAGCGTATCTCCCCAGGAATACTATATTCTGGGACCCACAAACCACATTACTAAAAGGTATTGACAAAGCAGAATTTAGTGAAGTCACATGTGATTGAAAATTTAGCTTCTTAAGAAAGATCAAAAGACAGCTTGATAGAGGGACGTCTAAGAAGAACTCAAAGTTCCACAAGAATTCAATGATTCTGATTAAATGGGTGAAACAAAGTTGTACGTGGAAGTACAAGTAGAATTAGCTCAGCTAAGTTCAGAGCTCAGCAGTGAAGGAAAGGAGATGGCAATGAGCTCTTCTGCATTGTAGAGTAGTCTTGCTTTGGAAGCAATATTGAACTTGTGCTGAACTTGTGGGAAAAATCTTTGCTCTTGGTAATGACTTTTATATTCAGTTGGACATTGGCAACTTAGGAATTCAGAGCTAAAAAGCTTTTACGTCTCTAATGTGTCAGTTTCAAATTCTTTAGCACTGATTAGCCAATATGTGGTAAATATGTGCTATTTTGTCCTGTGTATTGCAATGAAGATCAGTCCCCAGACACAGCAGTTGTTTCCTCATTATTCCACGTGGAATATGATTAACTTTGGGTTCATTCAAAATTTTGGAAAACTCTAGGATTGCAAGTATCAGACGTGGTTCAAAGCTTATTTTTTATTCATGCATGCATCGAGGTGACTAGTTTCTTCACACACTCCCAGTCTGTTCTCCTTACCTTTCCACTCCTCTGAAAGAGCATAGGTAATCTACTGGGGACATGCAGGAATCCATGAGACAAAAAGGACATGTTTGTCATAAAGCTGAATGCTGCCCTCATACTGCCTCTCCCTTGGGTGAGGGAGACTGAAACAAAGGCAGCCAATATTTTTGTCTGATTATTTTTAAAGGAATGTCTGTCCAGCTTGTTGAAGATCTTTTTATCAAAGAAGAAATGATAGTTAATTCCTTTGCAGAGCAAGTCTTTCATTTGCCTAAAAAAACCATAAAAGGTTGTTGAAACCACGACCTTGTATGCATCTTTTTATATGCCAAACATGCATAGTCTATTGGAGATCAGAAGTCAAACTCTCAAGCAATCTACTTCTGAAATGCTTAATGATACAAACAATACAACCTTGTTGCTGCAGTAACAGTAAGTCAGGGCTCTTCTATGAGTACATCTACCACTGCAGCTAAAATATAACCGATGAGTAATGTGGCCAGCTTAATGAAGTAGTAGCAACTTGAACAATTGGAATTTCCATTACTTGTTTCCTTCCACCTTAATTTAGCATTGACACTAGTGGTTTTTATTTCATTCACTTAATGGCTATGGACTCCCAAACATGCAGTTGTAGTTTTCCTAAAGTCAGTTCACTGTAATACAACATGGTCTCCTAGCATATGTAAATTGTTTCCGCTAGTGTAACATCTCTGACGTAGCTGTGGAAAGATGGCTCTGCTCAGGCTTTGAGGTATTTGCTGGAGGTGGCAGCACTCTCCTCTGCTGTAGAGCCCACGGAGCCTGGTACCCATCCAGCTTCCTCACAACTGTTCCCATCAGTCAGCTGGGGACAGCTCTGGGGGGGCACCTAGTGAGCTCTGGACAATTCTCTGGTTTGGTATCTGCAGAGAAAATGTCACCCTGATCCTAGAATATGTGTTTTCTTTAAATGTCACTCCTTATAGCAGTGACCTCATCTGACTCAGCATAGCTTCTGTCTGAAGGGAAGGAACTATAAGCAAGTCAGATTTTGACATATCTGGAGAATGTAGGGAAGAAGGCACACCAAGAGAAACAAAATACTGTTATTTGAGCAAACAAAAAAATATTTTTGGAACAGTAACAGGCAGTTATGTAAAACAGCTAGAACCTAATCTAAACATTGCAAGCTTCTGAAAACAAGGGCATTGTCTATTATGTACACACAGTTTATTTCATCCTCAGGTTTCCCAGAAGGTTTTGCTGAGATGTGTGCTGGTAGGCATGATGGCACTCTACCTGCTGCACCAGTCCAATTCCTGGGTTTACTCCGGATGGTTGACACAGTGAGAACACCCATGTCTTTCACCTTTGAAAACAGGGCAGGGTTGAAATAGTCATCTGGGTGGATCACCAGTTTTCTTATTTAAAGGCTGGTTCTGTTAAAAGTCTGTAGAAGACAACTGAGACCTGTGCTGAGTGTCCCCAGCGAATGAAGCTGTGACCACAGCGTGAGCTGCTTTACCATTTGTACTTCATTATTAGACACAGAGCTTTCTCCACACAGGCAAAGGGGAAGCAAATGGAGGAGAGAAAGGACTTAGGCCCAGAGAAAGAAAACTTGGAATATTTTTACTCCAAAATGGACCTGGAGGCACATGAAAAAGCCGTGGTCCTGTTGTGTTGAAGGGGAATGTTGGCCAGGACACTGACATATCCCCTGAACTTTCTTTTTAAAAGTGCCAAGCTATGCTGAACATTCATATGGACACAGGCAGAAACCAAAGGAGTAGGAACAAGTGACCTCAGTTTAACATTTCATTCAAATGACAGCGCCTCTAATGAGATTACCTCTTTAGTTTCCTAGCATACCACCCAGCCTGAAGGATCTCACAAACCCTTTGAGATGTTCTAAACTGATAAGCAAATGGCATGTTACATGTATGATAGAAACACAGTGTTTGATTAAACAGCATCTCTGTTCTTTAATACTTGACTCTATTCAGTTTGCTGTTATTCTGTTATTATAACTGCTATTCAGTTATTCTGTTCGGGGTTTTGCTTTACCTCCTCTGCTTCCCCCCCCCGCCCCAAATAACTGAAGGTTTAGCTATAGGAAGGTAAGGTGCACAAAATTCATACCTTTTTCCATGATACTATCTTTACTAGTGAAACCATGACTTACTATGTTTATCTTCTGCCTTTATTCCATTCTGCCTTTATTCCTTGAAATGGAGCTAAGAAAGGGCACTGAAAAACAGCAGTGAATTCCTAGGAAAAGGAAAGGAATAGTGCAATGAGAATTTACCATCAATCTTGTGTGTATGCACATGGCCTTTAAACAAATAAATTCAGTACCAGTGTTTAGAAAGAGACCTACTGGATAAACTGCCAGGCCTGAAAACTCTGGCGTTTGAAGTGCAACAAGTCGGTTTTGTTTCCCCTCAAAGTCGTCATCCAGACATCACTGGTTCTAGACTCATATAGGGTAGGTACAAATGCTGTTAATGTAGATTTGCCCTAGAGGTATTTGTGAGACATCAGAAATCAGTTTTCTTTTCAAGCTGTGTCTTGCTATTTGCTTTGGTTTGGGCCAGTTCTCCTGGCTTAGTGCAGATTTCACTCAAATCCATGTGAATTGCTGTGGTTTAATTTGAACCTCTGAATAAAAAAATGTGGTTACGTGGTTTAGTGTCTCTGTGGAGCTTAATTATTCCCTTGTACAAATGACTTTTCTGCTACTGTGAATACTAAACAAACACTTATATTGCCTCATGATTTTGAAAAATTATTGACCATCTCCCTGGATAAAGACTGAGGCCCTGGTAGTATTTGCTCTCTTCTGTTTCACCATCAGTTTTTCTATCACATTTTAAGGTAGGTGTATGGGCAGAGTGACCTATTATCAATGTTCCAACTGAGCTACCTCACTTTAGTGCATTATGTGGTTTTGGTTGTCTTTTTGATTATCAGAGTAGAACTGAGGCTTTTTTTATTTGCTTTTTTTTTTTTCCCCCCTCCCCACCTTAATGTAATGGGAATTTCTTTGTAACTGGAGGGTAAAGGCAGGGTTGCTGTGGAGATACAGTAGAGTGGTTCTGGAGGTCCTGGTCATATTAATGACTCAAAAGGGGTGAGTGTTATTTAATGTTTATAGCTTTATCCTGAGAGCAGAAGCTTTTTGCTTATATCTGCCAACAGCTTCTCCCCTTCCCTCTTGTTCTATGTATTTTAGCTATTCCCAATCTAAGGCAGAAATGCTATCCAGTGTTACTGAACAAGGGTTATAAAGTTTTATGGAAAACTTAACAACTGGAATATAAACTATGAAAAATCAAGGAATGCATTAAGGAAGCAGTTAGCTGGCTGTATTTTTAGCCTTCTGCTTAAGTGTCATGCCTTTAGAAGACCTGTATTGAAACAATGAGACAGGTATGTAGTGAAACTATTCTTTTGCCATGGAAACTAAATGCTGATTAGAAATAACCCATAACACCTTTATCTATATTCAAAGAGAATACATTTTAATTTTCCCTTGAGAAACCAAGGACCATGGAACCAAGAGCCAAACATGAAGTTGTGGGTTTTTATGTGATGCTAAATGCATCTAGGATATACTTTTTTCAGTTTAATAAACCAATGCAGAAGGTAAATACTGGTTTTGGTGCCTTTACTGCTACATTTGGAATGATCTGTGTAAAAAGAACTTGTTTGTAGTACATTATATATCACAGTGCAATAAACATATGTTTTGAAGCAGAAGTTACAAATGGCTATGTAGTTGTTAACAGGTTAGTAAAGAGATTTGGGTGTTTGAGATTTTAGCATGGGATTTTGTTTGCTTGTTTTATTACAAAAAATGTTTTGCCCGCAAAGTAACTGAGCATGAAGAGGGGCTTGAGAAGCCTAGAAAGATCTCCCCCTTTCCCTGGGGGCTATATTAGACCTCTGAGTCATGAAGTCTTTGCATAGTAGGTGTCTGGTTACAAACCTTTTATGGGCCCTACTCAGCTGGGATATCAGCATCTGCATTATAGCTCCCATCTATTCTTAGGTGATATCCCAGCACGACTGAACAGGCAAGGCAGAAAGAGAATTGCTGTCGGTATATAAAACTCTTCCCTTTTGTCATTCTGCTTTTTCACGCTTTCTCTGTCTACCCCATCCTTCTGTTCTGCAGTGCCTTGTTTCCTTGTGAAAGAGGTACAAAATGGCTTACAGCGTGACTCTGAATGGACCTGGACCATGGGGTTTCCGACTGCAAGGGGGCAAGGACTTCAACATGCCCTTGACCATCTCCAGAGTAAGTGAGAAAAAAAACCCAAACAAACTTCATTGAGCTTGTATAAGGTGGGAAATAGCAGTAAACTAATTGTACTTACACTCTGACCTGGCCTAGAAAATAGAAGGTCTTTGCAGCTAGGTCTGAATAAAGATAATATAATGTCGACTTTAAAAATGCCCATTCAAGGCACAGCCTGGCATTGATGATGCCTCAGGAAGACAGTTCTGGTTAGTATATTTTTAAGAATGATGATACTGTTTCTTTTAAATAACATTCTGGTTCTATTTTGTACAGTGTTGTCTATTTTTCTGCTGACAGGGGCCTCACTGGTGCTGTCTGTTTAGGGGGAAGGAAGTAGAACAACTATGAATGGGAATATAAAATTATATTTTGAGAAAATAAACATGTAACTGCTTGTAAATATGTGAAATCTAGGTGTTCAGACTGGACGAAGATAAGGTTAAGTGTTCCCTCTTTTGGGTGGGAGCAATAATTGGATGAAAATTAAACATGTCAAGCAGAAGATTCAATAGTGCTTAAAACATGGTCTTAAATTATGCAGAAGCCTTCCATTTGCAGCTGACAAACAGGATATGATTTAATAATTAATTACCTTGGTGTATCTGTCAATTACAGATTAGTCCATTTATTTCCTAATTGTCTCTCTTTATTTTTCTCCTAAGAGCAATATTTTGAGGTGTTGCAGTGGAGTGCTCTTATTACCTGAATTATCTCAGTTTCTTAAAAGTTTTTAACATTGAATGGTTTTCAGGAAATTTGTGTTTCCCTTACCCTTCTCTTATCCAACTAGATAGTTTTGTGTAATTTCTGTTTTGGGAATTCTGCTTTCTACTACTTCAGCTCCCTCCTGATTTTTTTTCTTTTTTTGACAATTTCAGATCTGTTGCAAAATGTTCAGATGTTTTTAGAGACATCTTGGTTCCTCCACAAATCACCTGCAGAAGGCTTATTTTGCAGTGCAATGACAGGAGAGGTTACTTACATAACAGTGTTTAAAAGAAATACCAGACTGATTTAATCAGACAAATAGAATGCAAACAAAAGGTCTGCTCCACTGCAAGAAAGCCACCTACGCTACTTTGAATGTTTTTTTTTTGCATAACAAAAAAAAAATAGTCTGTTAAGCTGTGGGTACCAAATTGATATCCCTGCAACAATCATGATTCAAAGTTATCAGTGAGCTTCTGAAATCTTAACTACCCTACTTCATATTCATACCACAAAGCTCTACCTTATTTGATCTCCCTTATTCTTATGCACAATGTTCCTTTCTCAGTAGATAGAGCTGTATTTACCTTAATACTAAGTCCTATGATGATGAGAGGATCTTTTCATCACACCTTTTGCAGGAGTGCATAGTGATTGCAAAGAAGGCTATTCTGTCAGTGTTACTAAAAACAACCAAAAAACAACCAAAAAACACCCTGCCCACAAAAATAAACTCACTTCATAAACTTATACTAGCTTCACTATGGTAAATAGTTTTGATAGTTCTTTTCTTATCCCATCCAAGGTAAGTACAGAAAGGTGCCAACATATTTCTGTAGGCATTTTCATGACACTTTGCAGCCTGCGCTGTATGGTGTTGATTTTTTTTGGGGGGGTAAGTAATTCAGTCATGCCTAGAGGTTGTCAGCCCCAAGGGCTGGGGCTATGGCACTTGCACTGTATATGACACAATCAGAAATGAAAAACCAGTTGTTTCCCAAATAACGCATTGTCTCGTATTATAATCTCTTGAAGTATGCTCACTGTGCCCAAAGGCTATATGATTCTCATGAGGCTTTTGAGAGCATATGATGAACGGGTGTGAAACTGCAATGGCTGGATTCCCAGAAGTGTGGAGGAATTACCTCTTCACACAGCTGGCTGCATTTCCAGCACTAGAAGTGTCAGAAAGCACTGTTAAATGTTTTGAACTCTTCCCCAGTGAGGTCAAACTTTTAGTTGGGAGCATTGCTTTGGGATGGGATTGGATTTTATAGCCTGCCTTAGGTGGGAAAAGCAGGCATGCAGAAATGAACTTAGGCCTTTTTCAGGGAGGGCTGGAGTAGGAATGCCTGCTGGCTGTAATATTTTTTTTAACTGGAACGCAGTATAATACATGGCTTTTGATCATAATATGTTTATGTGAAAGATGCTAAAGAAAAAATAGTCTTTAAGAATATCTCCAAACAAATCAGATATTCCCCTTAATCAGCAATTTGCAGTCATAAGGGAGGTGAGCTGTGAACTCAGCCATAATTGCAATGTTACCATGGGGGAAAAGGAAAGCTGTATTGTATTCTCAAGATATTCTTGGCAGGTGGGAGGAAGGGAAGATAACTGAGTAAAATCCCCTTCTTGGGAAGGGCACACAGTTCTAAATGTTACCAGTGGATGTCATACACTTATCTATGGACCGTATTTGATCCACAGCTGCCCTGAGATGGGATTAGACTTTCCATGTGCAAGATGAGTCCTAAACACCAAACATTTCAATTTAAAGGGTCTTACAATTGCTTTTAATATCAGATGTGCCATGGTCCTTTTTCCTACATATGTGTAGTATTCCTCTATGCAGACAGATAGGGTTTACATGTGGACGTGCTCATTATACTCTAACTGTCCTCAAGCAATAAGGCTGTCTGTGGGTGGGCCACAGAGAACAAAGACTCATTGTTTTTCATGGAAGCTCTGTGCTCTTGCCACAAGTCATGTGGTGAGAGAGTTGCCTCTGAGCTCCTGAGAAAGATGATGGCAACAGTCTACCACAGCGGGATTGTTCCATCTATAGTCTTATGCCTGCATGTTTCCAAGCACCTTCCTGACAGGGGAAGCTAGTATGGTGCCAGTATGAAGCTAGCCCATGCTCAGACATAAAGTAGGCACCCTGGACTTAGGAACTAGGGCTGTGGCTTAGCTGTCTGTTGATCTGCACTCTGTCAGCCAGCCCTGTACAATTCCCACTCAGCTTGCACTTCTCCACCTGAGAAGCAGGAGAGAAAACCTGAAGGTCTTTGAAGCCTCCTGACAAAAGCACAATACAAGATTGTGGCATTGCTAATGCTTCTGTTCAGGAAAATACTTTTAAAACAGTGGGCAAAGAAGGGAATTACTCAGAGCTGTTTTGTACAACAGTTCTATTTCAAAAGGCTCTAAAATGCTATCTGAGACACTCTATTTTCTTCCCTTCAGGTAGGTCCAGGTGATCAGCTTACTGCTGAATAGTCAACAGCATAAGACACAGGAGTCAGTCAGATGGGTGACAGGTGAAGATGTGTTCTGCTGAAATGGATTGTTCTGCTTATCTGTTCTTTGTCTAAAAATAAGTGCCTGACTAACATAGAGGAGTAGGGACAGGAAAAGAGGAGACAAAAACAAGTGGAGAAGAGTTAAGGTCACTCTGCAGCTTTAGAAAATAATCTGGGAAGATTTTAAAAATATTTTTGCAGTCCCTGCCTTGCAGACCATCCTACCCTCTAGAACAAATTCTGTCTTGTCATAAGCAGGTAGCAGAGATAGGAAAACAATATTGACAGACTCTTAGTAAAGCCGAGCATCTGTCAGTTCTACTGAAATGAGTGAGACTTGCAGGTTGTTGGCAATGCTAAGAGCTGTCACCAGTGGAGTGATCATATGCATAAATCTGGTCTTTCCAAATTGATGTGGGCAGCAAAGGAGGTTATTTTCTGCTACTGCTTGCATGAACTGTCTGGAAGCAAGCAGAATTCATTAATTTTATAGACCTAATCCTCTGTAAGAAGGCTTTTAGGCATAGTTAATTATCTAAGTGCTGTGTTGCCATGTTACCTAAGATGGTAGGATTGTACATGGATGAATGCAGTAGCAGAGCCTCTTCATATATTTGTGAATGATTATTGCTGAACAGCAAGCTTTTCTAGTGAGACAGACTGGTTTGCAGATAATGCAATGAGCTGAAAGGTATGCAAAAATTGTCGTTGTCTGAGATAGCAGAAGTATTAGCCAGAACAGTGTAGTAAGTCGTGAGTGGTATATTCACTCTGTGATTATCCATACAGTTTTGCATTTCCTAATAGAAGGGGTTTTTTAATGTTTCTTGGGTTCAAAATCAAAAGCCACATCCTGAAGCAGACAGTGTTTAAACAAAACAAAAGTGTTAGAGAATTGTTTTGGCTTTATTCTATTAGGTGAGGAAGAAGTTGAAATCTGGTGATGACATAAGTGCAGTGAGGGGAAATGGCAAACACTAATAGGAAAAAAAATGAAATTAGCTGATCTATATACTTATTCTGATACAAGCAGCCTGAAACAGCTCTTCGGGGTGGTGGTGGGAAAGCCCTTATTCTTGCATTTTTGCAGTCTATGTCTCTGGAGGAGCAGGAAGGCTTTTCTCACATTTGTTGGGCTCTTTCCTTTTACCAGCATCTTTTCCTGATTACTTTCTGTCTCTCCTTCACTCCCAAGCATACATATGTCAACCTTTCACTGTGACTGTGCATCCTTTAGAGGAGCTATTGTGACAGTATTCATTTCCTGTTGGCCTTACTGCAAATGGGATATCAGTGACTTAAAACAGTCAAGTGATTGGCTTTTTTTTGTCATCCATGCTTGAAGGCAGGGAACCTCAGATTATCTGGGTTAAGCACTATGCATACTGAAACTGTCATTTGGATGGCCATGTGGTGCTGTACAGAAATTGCAATAAGAAGAGTGAAGTGTACCTTTATTGATGGAACTGAGGAAATTTAACAAGTTCCTTTGAAATGTTGATTCCACATCACCTGTTAAGCATCCATCTCTGAACTGCTGAGTCGTTGTCCTATAGCTACAACTTGGAGAGGTTTTCTTTCATCTCCAAATGTGAAGTTCTTTACAATAATAAAAGCTACAGGTTGGTATTTATGACAGTTGATAGGAAAGTCTCATGTCCTCTAAAAGCCTTCCTTTTTTAACTATTATTCAGTAAAGAAGTTTCCTTTTTCCTCCAAAACTCAAATGACACTGAGTGAACTTCTGAGGGGGGGAGTGAGCTATTTAATGTAAAGACCATCTTATGTCTAGATAAGCTATAGTAATTTCTTATGCACAGGTGGTTTCACATCCTTCCAGTCTCCTACAATTTAGCTCAAAGTAGTCTCTTGTGAGAGGAAAATGAAATACTTCTAGGCCAACTTTTAAGAATACTCCAAAACTTTCCTATATGTTGTTGATAAAACAACTGTTCTGTGGGCATCAACATTGCTTTAGGTTAATCTGCTTAATTTGTAGATGACTTCTTGAGCAACAGTGTCACCCCATCCAAAGTTATAGCATTCTGAATTTTATTATGTGTGGTCATTTGTTATATGTACAGATGTGTCAGTATCATGAGGGAAAACTAGTTACTTTAGATGGTATCTTTGCTTTCAAACTAATCTGCAAGCTGGTGTGTTACAGTCACAGTTATCAGAAATGATTGCATTTCTGTGAGCCTGAACATGGAACTCCTAAAACTCCTGATTTGGTAGTGTTTATTTGACATGTGCCAGTAGTCAGCATCTACACTATAAATGACAGTTCAGTATATAAGGCATTCCTATGATATGGTTACATTTCTCAAACATGAGTGGCATGTGTATGTTGGACAAGGAGGGAGGGAGTAAATTCTCTAATTGCATTCTGTTTAAATATTTATTGGGCCAGAGAAAGAGATGGGTTCTTGGGCCTGGAGATGAGAACATCCCTGGATACTGGAGTCTTAATTCAGGTCTCTGCTGTGAATAAAGCAGAACAGGTTTAAATGGGGCTGTACAGGTACTCTAAGAGGTAAGGCATTAGTTAGTCTGAGGTAGACAACAGTCCTTCTCTTGATCAGAAATACTGTATCAGATCTGAGGAGTAATCCCAATGGATTTTACCTAAGTGTCTAATGCTTTAAGAGAAAGTTTGATTTCAAAAAATACTCAATTTTTGTCATACAAAGCAATTCCAGCACAAGACGTACTATTTTCTCCCCTTCTGGTTAAACAATCATGTTGTAAGAAGCTTTTGTTTTCTTTCCTTGCAGAAAACATTCTGAAAAATCCATGCAGCTTGTTGTACCATTAAACTCAGGATTTTTTGGGGGGGAGGAGTCCTTTTATTATTTTTTTTCTTTAGATCTTAGCATCATAATGCAATATGATTTGAATGCATGTACTGTACTTGACCAAATAACTTTCAGGAAGGATATGGAGCTAACTACATCTCTTGGTCAAATGATTTCTCCTTTAAATCAAGTATATGCTTGAACAGAAAGGCAGCCCCTCTTATCTGTGTGATTAAAGTAATCACTAAATGCTAAGCTCACTAAAGGCCAGGAGTATATAATGAATATTATGTAGTCTGCACAGTATCTGTGCAGACATCATGCATAGCTCTATTTAAGATTCTGTTTCTCAGTGTTTTGAATTTCAGGATAAACATTTAGCCCCATTAGAATGTAGGCCAGATTAATATGAATAATGGACTGTAATAGCCGAGGTACTGGCTTAAATGATGTTATGTAATCAAACCTGCTGCTCTGACTATTCTGACACACAATACATAACCCATGGGTTTGAAGCCCATTCTTTATTTCACCTGCTAAATGCAACTTTTCTCTTTGAGGTGTGATTGTTATTTGAATCATCAATGCTCATGTGGCATCATCCATGAAAAGAAATTCAGTGTATGAAATAATCAGGCTGTATGTCATCTATGCAATTACCAACTCAGTTTTAAATACTGTCAGTATTTATTGGTGCTAGATTACTACTTGTGCCAAAACCCACTCCACTCCAAAGTGACTTTGCAGCTTGCTTTCCAGCAAAAGGAAGGGAAGGAACAGAACCCTTCCCTTGAACAGGAGGCATAGTGTTAACTGTGAGAATCTGAGAAGTTCACAAGTGGGGATAACCATAGTTATTCTGTCTTTATGGAGGAGGAGGACAAGGTTTCTTAACCTAAGGAAACAGGTCCACAATTCAAATGAGTTATCTTAATTTTTTTCTTGTTTTAACATTTAACAATGTTCCCTGGCGACTAGATATTCTAGTCTGACAAACGGCTCAGCATTTGACCTGGAGTTTCTGTCGTTGAGAATATAGTTGATGTAGTATTTCAGGAAGTCCTCAGATTTACTTAATTATTAAAGTTAATAATTTTGCAAATCCTTTAGAACTAGTAAACACAGCAGGAGGTAACCATTAAATTATTAATTTAAAGCTGCTGAACTGTTAGTGCTTTATAATTAAAATGCACAATAAGCTTTTTGCAGGTAGAAGTTTTTATTAGTGTCTCATGTCTGAACTCAGTAAATGGCTGTCTTCATAACACAGCAGATAACCCTGTCATTAGCTCCATTCTGAATATAGTATTGCAAAATATTCTCCAGCTAGTGGAACACAAAGAGGGAAATCAGCTCTGTGAATCTGTTAACACTAATTTTCTGTACTAGCAACAGCACTTCCCATCTGGTCACTCTTGTTGCCTAATTAGTGGCATAAAAAGTATGTTATTTTTATAACTATAAAATGTGGGTATTTAAAAACCAAACCTTCAGTAACACTCTGAAAGTACCAAAACAGTGTACAAGATGAAATGGTGGTCTTTATAATCTAGCATTCATAGTGGACTTGAGCTAGACAAGAACACAATTTCATGTAGTTGATTTGTTTTGTGTGTAACTAGAAGTTTCTGCACATAGGTTACCTGAGATGCCACCATTTTAATGCATAATATAGTGTTAAATAGTGTTCAATATAATATGAGATACTGCTTTTTTTTTCCACTGGATTTTGTTGCAGGAAGAGCTTGATGCTCAATGTGCAGGTAAATTATTAATCTCCATTGAAATATCATGAGGAAGAAGGGAAATTTTTGCTGAACATAGTAAAAATCAATAGTTGCAAGTCTTGAGGAAAGAAATTAATTTAGAAAAGTGTCTAGCAATGTCACCTATGGTATACTTTGAAATTAGTAACGCTAATTGAAAAAGGTTGGCTTATACAGCATGTTAAAGGGCTGTTTCTTCTGTACAAGTACAATTAAAGCCTTAATAAAAAGGTTACCTGAGAGCAAAATCTCAGAGTAGGCTTTGTTACAACTGTCTAAATTTTAAAATCCTAATTTGATAAAAGTGTGTTATGATACTTAATAAACAGCACTTCATAAAGAATTTAATTCTTGCCAGTACAGAGTGAGGACAAGAATGTTAACAAGTGTGCTGTTCAGTCACATTGTGTTGACCTGTTATTTAAATAATATCATATATTTAAAAGCAAACAGGCATCATCTGTCAAAATTTGCTGCATAGATGAGAAAAAAAGATGTATTTTACTTAGCTGCTGTCATATCTTAAGGGCCTAAGTGAAATAAAAGCTTGATCATATGAGCCATCAGCCTGAAGCTGGTATCTTTGGGAACAGCCCTACTGTTGGATATTGTTTGAGATCAGTCCTAAAAACTTGCATTTTCAGATCCATGTAAAGTATAATTCCCAGCCCCCCCCCCCNTCTGTGTTCTGAGAGATTTTCAGGAACAAGACCACCCAGCTCTTATTTATAGGGAGAAGAAAGAACTTTTTTCCCCCACCCACTGACTTTGAGTGTAAGCACTCTGTGTTTTTTGAAATTAGGTACCCTGAAAATAATTAGTTTCCAGCTTACAAATGGCTCCAGATGACATCTTGAATGTGCTTCATACAAAAGGAGTCTTTTTGTTAGCAGTGGCTAGCAGACTTTTTTCCAGAAAGTCAATGAGATCTTGCTTCTCTTTTAGGAAGATGTAATGGGTCAAATGTCTTAAAGGTATGCAAATCCCCTGGCAAGGGTAGAGTTACTTTCTGCACCTCCCACATGCGTAGCTGTTGTTGTGATCATCTGTGCCACAGGTGTTCACTGCCTGGACATGGTGCATAAATAGGTTTTAACCTATCCCCAAAATCCTTCCAAATACACTTGATTTGTAGCAATGGCAGCTGAGGATTAGGAAGAACTCAGCCTTTCGTATGCTCACACCATATCGCCTCCTTTCCCTTGCTCAGAGCCCACATTTCAGCTGCTGGGCTATTCTGGCTCCCTCACTTGCTGCTCTTGGTTAGCTATACTTGTTAATACAGACATAAACCCTTATTCTCATTAAAGGTAACTGGCTTAAGGGCGCACGATTACTTTAAACAATTTATGGCTCTTCAGTTTGAAGCCAGCATTAGTGACAATTAGTCTTTGTGGGATGAAGAAAAAACAACTGTAAGGCATTGTGGTACTTGTGGTGAATGGAGTTAAATCCAGTTGGTGGCTAGTCACAAGTGGTGTTCCCCAGGGCTAAACGCTGGGGCCAGTTGTGTTTAATGTCTTTATCAGTTATCTGGATGAGGAAATCGAGTGCACTCTCAGTAAGTTTGCAGGTGACACCAAGTTGTGTGGGAGTTTTGATCTGCGTGAGAGTAGGAAGGCTCTACAGAGGGATCTGGACAGGCTGGATGAATGGGCTGAGGCCAACTGTATGAGGTTCAGCAAGGCTCAGTGCTGGGTCCTGCACTTCGGTCACAACAACCCCATGCAATGCTTCAGGCTTGGGGAAGAGTGGCTGGAAAGCTGCCCAGCAGAAAAGGACCTGGGGATGTTGGTCAACATCCGGCTGAATATGAGCCAGCAGTGTGCCCAGGTGGCCAAGAAGGCCGACAGCATCCTGGCTTGTATCAGAAATAGTGTGGCCAGTAGGACTAGGGAAGTGACTCTTGCCCTATACTCAGCACTGGCCAGGCTGCACCTTGAGTACTGCGTTTAGTTTTGGGTCCTTCACTACAAGAAAGGCATTGAGGTGTTGGAGCATGTCCAAAGAAGGGCAACGAAGCTAGTGATATGTCTAGAGAGCAAGTCTTTGACGAGTGGCTGAGGGAGCTGGGGTTGTTTAGCCTGGAGAAAAGGAGGCTGAGGGCAGACCTTATCACTCTCTACAACTACCTGAAAGGAGGTTGTAGCCAGGTGGATGCTGGTCTCTTCTCCTAGGTAACAAGTGATAGGACAAGAAGAAATGGCCTCAAGTTGTGCCAGGGGAGGTTTAGATTGGATATGAGGAAAAATTTCTTCACTGAAAGGGTTGTCAAGTATTGGAGCAGGCTGCCCAGGGAAGTGGTTAAGTCACTATCCCTGGAGGTATTTAAAACACACGTAGATGTGGTGCTTAGGGACGTGGTTTAGTGGTGGACTTGGCAGTGCTAGGTTAATGGTTGGACTCAATGATCTTAAAGGTATTTTCCAATCTAAACAATTCTATGATTCTACTTATACCTGGTTAGGGTGCCATGCACACTCTTCAGAAGCCTCTGTGGGACTCTCATGCTATATTTAGAGCATCCTGTAACTTAGGAAGCTATTTTGAATTGGAACAAATACTACATTTACCTCAAGCTGTTGGAATGGGACATGGTATCCAAAACTCCAAAAATACTACGTGTAACCCCAGATTCTGGTACATAGTGCCAAATCAGAATGCTCTGGTATTAGGGTGAATTTGGGCTGTCTTTTCTCGATCCTGGGGGTCACTGGGACCATCCTGCTCTATTTGAGAATGTCAGCATTCTCTCCTTACCCAGTCATAGCTGTTTCAAAAATGGCCAAGGGCAGTTGGTACTCTGGCAGGTGTTTAAAAAAGAAATAGGCAGCTGAAACAAGATGTTCACTTTCATCGTTGGCTAAGATTAACTACTGTAAGAAATAAATGCATAGTATTTTTGCTAATTTTTTGACAGGAGTTGCAAAATACAAGTTCATTCCTGACCTACTGTCAAAATTGCTTTCCTGTCTATAAGATTCTTGTCTCACTTGTTTACTTAAATTATCTAACAAATTATTCAAGACTAAATCCTTTTGCCAACTGTATGGAGTGGGGCGGATGAGGATCTCTCTATTACATGTCTACTTTGCTTTCTTGATGACAAGAGGTGGTCAAAAGTCTATAAGTGTCACCATTTATTTGAACAACAACAAACCAAACCTATTTGAAGAGCAATCTCTTCTCAGTTTAATTGCCTACTGCTTGGTACTGATTATTAGGGTGTCAGAATTGTTTGGCTGTTTCATCCCTGAGGCACAGCATAACTATCCCCTCTTTTGAGGGAGCAACTATCCCACACTTGAGAACTGTATGCCTTAGTTGTAGCAGTTGGCTGTAAGGACAAGTACTGATATTGCTGTCATCTGTGATTGTGTGGGAGATTCCTAGTGTTGGCTCTTGGGATTCATCTTTGTTCCATGTGGAATGATACTCTGCTGTCTCCTTCTCCCATATGCCTTGGACACTGATGTGGGCTTCCTCCACTGCCTGCCTTTCTTTGCTCTACCCTGCACATTCTTGCTCCTTGGAGTCTGCCATCCCTTCTTTGCTCCCAGCTTTTGATGGTGTTCGGATTCAGGGCACTGTGAGTGGAAGAGCAAAGAGATGAAGGCTGCATTTGGAAAGTGAAAGTTACAGACTTTTCAACAAGGTGTTAGAATTTCTTATAGAACAGTGAAGGGAAAGAGAAAGAACATGCAAGATGTAAGCGTGCAGAAAGGAGTTGGCTAAACAGGGTGACTTATGGAGGTTCACAGCTGCTCTGTGTGTAGCTGTGGGGTTTCTTGTTTCTCTGATAACATGTTGCTTTATTAAATAGTCTTCTTTACCCTATGTTGGGGAATCCAAGCTGCAACTAATACCAGTATAATTTCTGTGTTGAGAATAGATTATATCTCCACTGCAAATCCCTGGAAGAGACTTTCCTCCCTTTACAACCACACATCCTATGGCCCACAAAACAATTGTTTTGTCCTGCTCATCAACAGTTCCCACATTTCTGCAGAGCTTTGCTTCCTCACCCTGAAAAATGTCATTTTATACTGTAATCTCCTACTTTTTCTCTGGAGAAAATATACTGAGCATAGATAGTAGGACACATTAATCTTCAAAAAAGAACAAAAATACAAGCAGATAGTGGTTGTGAACATTTCCTTAAGTTCTTCATGGCAAAACACAGGAATATGTGAGTATTTTCTAAGCCCATGTTGTATCTTCTAAGGCTAACATAATTTATTTTATTGAATTTCTGGAAAACATTCTTCAAGTGGCCTAAAGAAACAGGCAAGTGGGCAAGAGTTTAAAAAAAAAAGTTAAATCTGTCCTGCAGAGTAACAGCAACAGCAAGCTTTTGTGGAAAATGTGCCCTGTGATGATGTGCATGTGTTTCCTAAATGTCAGTGCAAAGACTCCAATGACACATCAAAAAGGTCTGGATCTTCAACTCTCACAGATAGTATTTATTATTTAATACAGTATGATAACATGTTTCTAGGTTTGGCAGCCAGAGGTGAATAAAGTGGAGAGGGAAAAAACAAAGCAGAATAAACCTATAAGCTCTAGAGAATTTTTGAATTAATTCAGTTTAATTTCAGATCAGTTTCACTTAGACCCAATTCTAATTCCTTTCCTATAAGAATGGTAAGAGGTCCAAGGATTGATAATTTACATCAATAGGGCTGCTTGCTGTCTGGAAGAATATGAAGAGCCATTGTTTTTTCCCCAGTGTATGTGACTTGTCATAAAGGTTATCCCTGCTTGTGGGAACATTCCTGGGAAGAAGAAAAAGTGATCATCACTTCCATAATATTGAAGACATATTTGCAGTATGATTGACAAGATGAGGAGGTGGTATATCATTTCTTTGCACATCAAGGGACTGGCAGCGAATGAAACCAAAACTAGAACCTAGCTGCTTTATTTATCCCTTGAACAGGTGCAGTACAAGCAGCTGCAATAAGATCTTTTATACATTACACCCACGATTCCCTGGAGTTCACGTGTCCTAAAGACAACCTGGAAAGGAGGCAGGACACTCTCTTGTACAGTATTATATTTTATAAGTACAGTGTGAGGTGCTGATCCTTCCCATAGGGAAGGGATTCAAAGCTGCATCTGAGCTTCATGCCATTTGATGATACGAGTGGATGTCTTTTAATCTTGCCACTGTGAGCTCAATTACTTAATTTGGTCTGTAACTTTTTTGGTTTATTAAAACTCTTTATAGGCCAGGAAACAGCACAAAGGAGTAGTTTTAATATAATTTTACACAATTTTTTGCCTTATTAACTGGACATTTGATGAGTTGTATCTGAGGAAAGCATCACTAAGAGGACTTATAATCAATATGACTTTTTTCTACCTTAAATCTTGAACCTCCTCCACTGGTTTTGCAGAAATTGTATTGGGTCCAAATCTTAAATGCATCTCCAAGCTTAGGAGGCCAAGGAAGTGCTCTTGCCATATAGTTGATTGTTAAGCCTCTTTGTTCAATGTATAGATAAAGGGTTTAGGAAGAAACTTTCCTTGTTGGCATTTAATTTTAGAACGTCCACAATGAATGTTCTGGCCTGGATATCAGAAGTTCTTAGTTTTAATCTTTCCCTAAAATATCTGCTCTTGGCTACTGTCTGAGAGTAATGGCTATCTATCCCATACATCCACATTAGTACGACACTGTCCTGGGCTATACTAGTGCTGTAAAGAGAGAGGTGTAGAAAATGCTCTAAAATACTATTTTTCCACTGCAGATAACCCAATTTTACAAAAACAAAATATGGATCAGGAACTAGCTAGAGCCCCCCCCCTCCCCGCCCCCCCCAATTGCCAAAATCTCTCTGAAAAAAAGAAGAGGATGCATGCCATCTTCCAAAGCTGTTCATATCCTCCCACCATTGCTACAATTACATTAATGTGATACTCAGCAAAAATTAGTTTTTTCAGTGTGTCGCAAGAGAAAACCATCTTTCTGCCTAAATTCTAACACCCCACAAAAGTTGATGTTGACCACCTTGAAAAGATGAGGTTGAAACATCTAATTGATTCTTAATATTTATTTGAATATTTTCTTATATTTATTGGGTAAAGCCATACTACTAAAAGCTCCAAATCCCTATGTTTATTTCTGTTTAAAAAAAAAGGAAAGAAAGAAAATATGAAATCAAGTAAAAGCATCGTTGTTTAGCAAGATATCTAACCCTGAGAAGAAGGTAGTGACTTGCAATGTCCTTGGTACATTTTTAGTTCAGCATAGTTTTACATTTTTGGTTGGCACACGAGAAGTGTTTTCCCCATTTTCCCTCCTGAATCTTTACTGCTTGTGATCTGTGTGTTTGTCTTTGAATGCAAATGGCCTATAGAAAAATCTTGCCTGCTTTTTCTTTTTTATATGCCTGTGATGAACAAATACTCTTGACTCTTGAACTTCTGAGCGCTACTGTGACACCAAGGACAAATAGGCATTGGTTTGACTGTGCCTCTTGACACTTTGCTCTCTTCCTCTGGTGACTTGTATCACTTAGTATTGCAAATAGGTTGCACTGTGACAATTCTCAATTTAATTAAGATAACATAAGAGAGTGCCTCATGTTTAAGGAGAGCTGCCTATAAGCTGCACTTAAAAATTGATAGTATGAATCTTAACCTCAGCTTAGCTTTGAAATATGGCTTTCAGTTCCTGTAATGCCTGACATTGTCTTGAAATTTACTGTCTTTTTCCTTCCTGTCCTTACCTCTGACACCTCCATCTTCTCTTTTTATGGCTTTTTTTCATTACAGACTAATGAGAGAGAGACTAGGACAGGTCTTATTTTTTTAATTAAAATATACATTGCTCATTTTGTAATATGAGAACACCATGTTAAAGATGGCCTGCTATCCTTTTTGCTAGCTTCAGTCCAACCCATTCTTATCCTTAGTCTTACCATAAACATCGCTGTTTATATTCTCTGAGCAGAAAACCAAGTAAGAAGACTGGACAAAAACCAAGAAAACCAAGTAACTACAAGACTGGACAAACTGCACAGTTGTTAGCAAGCTATGTATATAATAATGGATGCATTTAGGATGCATGTGGAAATGACTGGTAATTTTTGCTATCCCCCTCTTTCACTATCAAAGCATTTGGCAATATCCTGCTAGGACTGGGATAGTATATTGAAGTTTAAAGTTGTATTGAGTAATGCCAAGAGAAATCGCAGGGTCAAGTCTGAAAGGAGAGCGAGCACTGTAAGGCTATGTACTGGCACAGGACCATAAGGAAGAAGTTTGAAGTCTTGCCTGGCAGCTATCCTTCTATAGAATTCCTCCTGTGCTAATGAACACAAGATTAATCTATTTTAAATTAAACAAGGAAGTTTGAAACTTAGCAAATAAATAGTCCTGCATCCACTTCAGTGCTTGCTCACAATATTTATATTGGAGTTTAGAAGAAATATGATTTGTGTTGATCGATATGTTATTTTAAATACATTCTGTTGGTACCAAGAAGGAATATTCCCCCATATGGGTAAAAAAACCCCAAATAACAACAACAAAAGTAAATTCTCAATAGTGTGAGAAATTATTTGGCCTTTAAAGAACCAAAGCTATTAAAGTCATAAAGGTTTAGGTAGAATATAATTAGAGCACTCTTTTGGTTTCACATACTTTGGACTGAGTATTAAGTCTCTGTGACATGCCCAAGTCCAAATGTCAATTTATTAATTTTTTTTATTCCTTAGTTTTATCAAAGTCTGAAAGTATTGACTGAGTGAGATGCTATTGTTGGCAAGCCTTTGATGGACACTCCTGGAATTTCACTGCAGGAGCCATGACTTCTGTTTTATCTGAAATCTCACTGGCTCTTGATGACAGACAAACTCTGTTTTTAGCATTGCACTGAAGGTCAGGCAAATGACTGGTTTCCAAATAGAGTAACTGAAGATACTGGAACAGATTTATTCCTGGTATAATTCCACTAGTTCTATGAAGTTACAGGGGAAATATATTTGTCAAGAGAGCTTTATGAGTTGAAGGATAATACTGCTGTTCTCAATCACTTGTGTATAAAAGGAGGTTGGAAAAAAATATCATTTAACGTAAAGTTAAAATTCCTTCTGTAAGAGAAATGCTACACTCACTAAGATAAGAGTAATATTTTTATGTGGTATAAAGCAGCATAACTCCATTAAGAAGAATGAACACCATAGAATGTGTTATTTTTTCTAATATCGGAGAATCTAGCCCTAGTTTCTTTAATCAGAGATGAGGTTGATGTTTTCTGGCTATGTGTATATCTTAAAGTTAATCTAGGAAATGTATGTGCTGCTTAGGCTGCTTTCCTAGTGGCATTTGGGATGCTTCCATTATTTTTCACAGATCTTCAATTTTAGCTACAGTTTTGGCATACCTCAAAGCAGACTGCTTAGATACTTCAGTTCATTTTTACAAGTTATCCATGACCTTAATTCATATACAAAGCAATAATTAATTTTGCAGACAGATCAAGAAAAGTCAGTAGTAATTTGTGAAAATGAAATCTAGATACTGTTGTACCATTGTTCTAGTATTAGGAAAGGGAATACTCAATATCTCTGTAGAATGACATCACAAAGGCAAAAACTACTAGAAGCTGTGAAAAATTTCTTATAAGAAAAACTTTGTTGCACAGGTCACAACCACATCAGCTGTTTCCAAACCATTGTGAAAAGTGGAGGAGCATACGCATGCTTATGGATGCAAGAGGTGTATGTGTGTCAGCAGGGAGATACAGCTATGGCTAACAAGGACGGGCTTTTCATCTCCTACTTTGTTGGAGTGAATTGATCAATCTAGGTTGGGGACATATAAAGTCATAGATGCAGAGAGATCCTTTGGTTGATAAAAGCTGTCATCTTGTATGCCACTTTGTGCCTGAAGGACTAGGAGTATATGATTACCAACGTCCTCTGACACTGGGAATCGGTGAAAAAATTCAAGATTAAGTTTTTACAAAGAGGGCATTATTTAGAATGTAAATAAATGTAAACTATGTTTTGCATTTTGTAAGAGATGCAAATATAATTTTTACAGTTCCATGGCAGAAGTGTATCCCTTAAAGCTCAAAAAACATGGTTTAATACTCTCACCAAGAGGTTACACTTCAGCAAGCTTTTCCCTTAGAGGTGGCAAAGTGTTTCTTTAATGACAGATACCCTGATGATCATAAAGTACAAACAACTGTTGCCACAACAAGGCAGGATTTCTTCAAATTCAACTAGCTTTGACTCTAATGCTATAACCTGAAGGTTCTGTTTTTCCAAACCATTCACAACATATGCTCTCTTTAAATCCATCCAACAATCCTGTACTCAACTCTATACCCTACGTTCTAATGTCAAAGCAAATCTATGTTCTACTTGTGGCACCTGCTGTGGCACATACTTCAGCTACTTTAGGGTAGTACTAAGCATACCACCATACTTAAAGTGCTGTCAACATAGCTGTGATAAAGCCCCTTTGGAAAATGTATAGCTTCACTCTAAAATAATCATTTATCATAACCCATATGGGAGAATTAATTGGCATTTAGTTCTTGTAATAATTTGGATTAGTGCCCTTCATGAAACGGGGCCATGTATGTAAGTACAGGCCTCATATAGAGATAACAAAAATAGATTAAGCTTTTTTCCTTTATTAATATCAATACAGTTTAAAAGATGGGTTAACAAAATGGTGTGTTATAATATTACTGTCCACTGTGGAAATACCTATGCTATGGGTTGACAAATACTTTGTCTATAGCTTATACAAAAACATATGGATCCCTCAACCTCTCTGGCATGTTGCATATTATGACTGGATTTGAGTGTGTGTACTATTTACACATGGATGATGTTTCCCAATTGATTGTTATATCTATTACATAAAGCTATAAAGGGAAACAAAATATGTTTTAAGGGAGGGAAAAAGCTACTTTCTTAGTATTGACTCATATTTATCTCAGAAGTTTCTGTAGTCATCCCTTCTTCCGACTGACATAAATGTACAACTCTGAAATCCGGTCTCTCCTAAATCCAGTATATGATTATTTATTTTTTTTAATGGATCTCCATGCTTCACAGATTTGTCCTGACAATTAGTTGCTTAAGGGGACTGCAGATAAATGTACGTGGATCCTTTTGATCCTATGGATCATTCTCCTGACTTTCTGCCACTAACATGGGCTTGTCTGCATTCTGCCAACACAGGCATCTTCAAACTTTAATTTCTGTGATTTAGGTTTGTATGTCATTCAAAAGATTGCAAAGATTGTGTGCTTTGAGTGTTCACTTCACATACTGGAAGAGAAAAGGACTGTGGTACAAAGAGGAGGGTGTGCTACACATTGACTTTGGAAGATGGCAAGTTAGGTTTGAGCCCTGCCAGCGCTCTTTTGTGAAGTGAGTTTGCTGTGGCCCTAGCCATAGTAATTAGAGAGGGGTTTGCAAATGTAAAGGTGAGGTGGACTTACAGGTAGTTACTTTTGATAAAAAGAGCAGGGAGGTTGCTCTTCAGGACAGAAGGAAACCGGGGCATGAGCACCAGGCTGCCCGCAATCCTTGATTTTACTTCCATATTTATAAAACCAATAAACATTAACATAAACCTCTAGGGGAAATAGAAGAGCTTTTAGAACCCTATTGTAAATGAAAGGTATATGTTCCGAATGTTATTTGAGAAGAAATCATTGATATTTTGCCTGAGTGAAAATGCAAACTCTGATTTGCCATTGCCAGGCAGCTATGCAGGCATTTGTAGTGCTACAAAGCAGTTAACAGAGAAACTGAAACGCTGGCATTTGCACTGAAGAGAAAAACTTTGTGCTAAGTAATGGGGAATTGGGACCATAATATTTTTTGATGTGCTAATGCTTTATTTCTAATGTCTTGACAGACAAGACAAAAATAAAAACCGAAGAGAGAGAAGTTCTCTGGTCCTCCAAGCAAACAGGCTGGGATTACAGGAGGAGTATGCCCAATGGAATTAATATCCTGCATGAGACTCCTTGACTCACTAACTTCCACAACTGCTTGATTCACACCTTACTTGGGGAAGGTACTTATAATGGTGCTGTTTCAAAAGCTGTTAATCTCAGAGCAGTCCTGTTCTTTGCCCTTCCTTCTTTAGAAGGATTTAACCACTTTTGACATTCAGACTTTCAGTTCTCAGTTTTGTGTTTTTTCTGAGGACTGATCATCAGTGTACCTGCTAATACAAGCACAATACTTTCTAATTGCACACTGTTAAAGTATAAATGGCGCACGGCCTTCTTATTAGTCTTTACATAAGATGGGCATGACTTTGTGTCATATCTGAGTTGCAGCCAGCAAAAGCTCAGCTCAACAGCCTAATGCTTTTTCTCTCTGGAATATCACATTGCACATTCTTACAGGGTCATGCGTGATAAAAAAGGATAAGGGGCCTCCAAAGAGACGTGACCGATACCTTATTGTCTGTGGAGCTTTTACCTCTGCACTATCACTGCAAATCTCTTCACAGGGACTGCAACAGATGCTAGAATTGTTGCTTAGACTACAGGGCAGAGGAGCATAGAGCTTGAAATCTACGCTTTCATGTCAATTCTGTTTGTGGTATTCACACAGATCAGCAGAATTAGATGAAAAGATGCTAGATGTTTTGAAGTAGAGAGTGAAGACAGTGTTTTGTTCTTTTCTGACGTAGCCAAAATCTTGTAAAAAAAGTTTTGTCTTTTTTCTTATGTCTCAGTTTCTCCTTTTTTTATCTGTATTTTTGATAGGAACTCATTTTAATACCTGGATGATTTCTTTATACCAGTCTTCTGTAATATTTGCCTAAAATACTGCTTGATGTCTCGTTTGTCACTCCGTGAAACGTGTTGATTCTGTATTTGCAAATCTTATATTACCCTGAGGTACAGGACCAGGGAAGGTCTGGGCCCCATTATGCTAGGCATAGTACAGACGTGGAAGAGAGACTTCAATGCCTCACTGTTTAAGACTAGATAATTTCCTCAAATTTCTGGTGTGTCTCTTCATCAGCGAAGACAGATAACTACATTAATCTAACCTTACATTTACATTTTCTCTGCGTGGCTGATGCATATAGCTTTAGTATCAGCTACTGTTTATGCTTAATATTTCCTCCTGCAGCATTGGAAGTCTCTCCAATTTGATAACAAAATTCTGCTGGTAAAATTCTATTTCCAGTAGTGACTCAATGTTAAGACTGAACAGTTCTGACTTTGGATAGCTATTGAAGAATAGCAGCATTATGAAATTGTTGCTTTCTAGATGTAGAATAGGAGGTTAATGTCACTGTGTGGAATAGAAATTACTTTTATTTGTATGCATGCTGGACTGGGTATGACTCAGAAGACTCATTGGTATGATCTGGCATTGTGAAGGTGCTCTTTTCTGAGGATTTTATGTAGGAGATACACAGGAAATGAAACCAGAAGGTAGCGGGTGAATTTCTTTCAATCCTGGAAATGATACAAAAAAACAGAGGGCGAGGCCATTCAGAAGAAAATGCCTGTCACCAGCTGAGAGAACCAGATGGATGTAATCTGTGGAACTATTTAAAATATGTCTAGTAAAAGTTTGGGAGCATCTTTGGACTTTATTAAAATGCATATGTTGCTCCCATATCATATACATATGTAATCTTACAGTCTCCTGAAGAGCTGTATAATTCTATAAATAGAAGAACCATCCTAGGATAAAGAGAGATTATTAATACAGCTCCATTTGGCACTTCTGTCTGCCCCAGGAATCTCCCCAGCTGCCCAATAGCCATCCAAGCATTCTTAATTTTCATTTATTTCTGCTTCTTGGTATCTGAACTAAAAGCCTCCTGATGTTAAATAGGTGCATATTCACTTTGAGAAATGTTTTCTGCTGCCATTGTAGTTGGCATAGTCTTGATGTGGAGCACATCAAAGTTCCATCACTGACAGTTATTAAATATTTTCTCTGCAAACATGATTCATGAGACTAAGCAATGTTATTGAACAAGATGCTATGAGAGAAGGAAGAATATAAAAACAGGAAAGAGATGAAAAATAAAAACTAGGGAGAGTGGGAGCCTGTCATCCACTAAGTAATCACCTGATTTAAGAGGTTTTAGGGAAACTTGGCCAAGATCAAACTCTGACAACATATTAAAACTCCAAAATGCCTACAGATTTTGTTTGCACGTGGGTGTACAGCTCTGAAAAATGTTACTGTAAATGTAACTCTGCCTAGAACAGAGAACTTTCATAATTCAGTTAGTCATAATTCTGGGTGGATCTGATGTTGGTGTTAGGGAACACATCAGTCGTCTTTAAAGACATTTTTGCTTTCTGTAGTCCAAAATGTCACTTTAATTTAGCCATCCAGATGCTTGTTTGATGACAAAATAGAATAATGAAGCTCACTGTCTTGTAGTTTAGCTAAGTCCTCATTTGAGATCAAAGTGGAGGGTTAACTTTTTTCTATGTGTTCCTTTCACTCCTCATTTGTATCAGGCAAATAACTGGTTTCCTATCAGCAGGAATCCCTTTTAAAGTAACTGTCATATTTTGTCATCTACACAATTCATTATTTAGCAGTTCATTTGGAGCCAGATGAAGGAAGAAAGACAGACTGGGCACAGAAAGGCAGACCACCTTAGACTTTCTGAAATTCTTTCTTGGTCAAACAACTTTCCTGCTGCCTCTTCCAAACCAGTTATTTTCACATGCTCCACTGCAGAAGTTAGTCTCTAATGCAGCCAAGGAAAACACTGTTAAGCAAAATTCTGAACTTGATTGCATTTGTTCCATGAACTTAAATAGATGTCTTGTGAACATTTATTCCTTAACAAAATATGCAAACAGATTATCATAATTAGTTATTTACTCTGGACCAGGAGAAGTAAATTCCTAATTTGGACATGCAGAATTTTGAAAATCATGGTGGCTAGGTGTGTAGCTCATTACAACCTCTGCTTCCACTGCTTCTGAGAAAAATGTCTGCAGTTATCAAGGAAGGAATGAAAGCTTTGAAATGGAAGTGAACCATGCTGCAGAATAATTCTGTTATGCCCAAGCTATGCATAAGTTATACAGCTTGATGATCCATAAGGAGTTGTGTTCTGAAGCAATGATGAATGAATATCTTCAACTAAAAATCAGAGCCACATTCATCTAGATAAAGCCTAGCTAAATATACCAAGCAGGCTAAGGATGATTTTCATACATAATTTATGCACCTAACCTTTGTTATTGAAGAATGTTTATTACATACAAATGTGTAAGCCATTTTTGAAAATCTACCCTAAGCTAAACCCACTGTTCACACTGCCAAACTGGTAGAAATCTTTATGATTCATTGTTACTTTCCTTCAGAGTGTAATTAATTACCTGAAAGAAAGAGGAATGCACAGAGGAGAGTTAGTTGGAGAAGTATATGCAGATGGCATGCTTCAAGGCCCTACCTGAAACACTCTTAGTAAAATCAGCATGCTCTGGAAGAATAATCCTGCCTTATCTTAATGCTCTGTACACCAGTAAATGGTGAACACCAAATCTAGATGAGAAAAAACAGCAGAGAAGCAGAGTACCCAAAAAAGGAATTGGCAGAGACATTGCTCCCCAGGTTAAGAGGGAAAAATATCACTAATGAGCGATACCATGACTATATCACAGGCAAATCAGCAGTCTGTGTTTTGCAGGGCCTTTTTGGTTAGACAGAAATTGTTCATTTGCAATTGATGGTTGCCCACTTTGCTATCCGTAATTAAAATAACAGAGTTTTTTCATTGGGCCCTCTGGAATGTAGTACAAAATGAAGAATTTGTTAAGATGGGATACATCTTACTTAGCATTCCCAGGGCAAACTGAAAGCTCTCTAACCCTTACCTGTTGATCACCAGAGTGAGCAGCTCAAAAGGTGAAAGGCTGTCTGCACACAGTATCTTGTCAGCTGGATAGGAAATACTGATCAGGCTTCTCTTCCTGCCCTAATACCTTCCTTCAGCTGCCAGTTACTGGTCATAGTCTTTGCACATTGAAATCCCCCTCCACACACACATGTGCTGGGTAACTCCTCAGGGAATTCAAAGCCTATCATCAGAGACAACATACCAGCTTGTACACAAGGTACTGCTTCTCTGGGCACCTAAAAGACTGGTGGATGAATGTTGACAAAGTGGGTAATACACCTGGTATTGCTGCTGGCAAGGGGGCCAAATGTCATCCTGTCACAACAGTAACTAAATAAGGTCATCTGTGAATGTCAAAAAGTTTCTGGTATTCTTATTGTAGACTTAGTTCTGTTTTTCTAACAGTGAGTACTGGGAAGATGCTGCTGAGCAGGACGGTCAGGTAAACATGCTTTACCATTTTAGAGAACTCTAGAGGTACTGGAGGTTTGAATAAATAATTTTCCCTCTGCAACAAAAAAAAATAAAAACCCAGTAGCTTATCCAAAGATAATTGAGGCTGTTTGAACTATGCACTCTGCTGAATTAGGAATCATGAGATCACAAGCTCCTGCCTTTATCTGGAATGGAAAGTCCCCAAGAACAGCTTTCCTTGTCATGCTTGGGAAACTTTGAGTCAAGTTTCAGCCCAAAACTTGAGCATAAAAATAGAAGACATTGTGTGATGAAGGGGAGTGGCATTGTTTGGATCTTCAAACACAAGTCAGCTTAAATGAAGAGCCATTCGCCATAGGCAAATTAATATTAACTAGCTGAGGTCATTCAAGCTCTTTCTAAATAACCTACTTCTAAATTATGGCTTCTCAAATTTATGGGACATTCTTGTTAAAACCTTATTTCAGTGCACCCTTCTCAATGTCGCTTTTTCTCAACCTGGCAGTATTTTCAGTTGTACCTTTCAGGATATGTTAGCTAATACACAATATCGATGTTTGATGAAGACTTTCTGTAAATTTTCAGAACATAATATCTTTGTCTTTTGTGTAATGCTTTGTAAAAGATCTTTACCTCAGATTCTCCCTAGGAAACGGTGCAGGAAGGGAAGGAGATGAAGCAGTACTCTGTGGGGAAAGATCAGTTCAGGTTACCTTTGTGTGTAGCAGACCCAGCTGTTCTGACTTCTTTCTGGCCAGAAATTAAACAAGCTTATGAGCTGTCTGCTAATGTAGAAGCCACTCTGTCAGGGTTTACTTGGCCTCCTGTTTCATCACAAGCTTGGTGGGTAGGGGAGAGGAGAAGTCAAGTAGGTAAAGTCTTATGGTCACCAAACCTATGTATGTTGCATTAGTAGTTGAACATAAATCACTGTATCTTAATAAATTATATTTATTACATCTTATTAATTTGGTTATTTTTCTTATTTTTAGTGTGAAATAGCCTTTAGCTACTACAGTACTAGTATGTTAAAACATTTTCCGTTATCTCATTTTGTCTGTAAACCGGAAGCCATTCTAAAGTCAATAAAAATTGGTTATTGTAGAATATGAGGAAAATACTCTAGTATATGGAAAAGAGACCAAAAAAACACATTTTGAAAACTTTCCAGCTTGATACTGCTATGCGCCCTGAAGCCATGGTGAGATGTATGGGAAGGTACTCAGCTACATTTATGCAGTACAGGATCATGAAGCTGATGGATGTAAAATTCATTCAGAGTGATGCTTTTACCCTGAGAAAAACATATATGTCACTGGCTTGTACTTTGTGAAGTAAAAACTGAGGGTTTTTATTGTACTCTGCAAGCTTTAAATGGGAAACTTTTGAAGATTGCTGTACCTACCACTATAGTGTGTTAAAACACCCAAAACCAGCATTGGCATCATCCCTCTATAAATAAAGTTCAATCTTTGTCCTCAGCAATAGCCACGTCCCTGCTTAGTCAAGATAAAGAAGAGGTAAAACAAGCTGCTTCCTTTTTTTGAAATTCAGATTGTGTTGCATTTAATTATTTTGTCAGTCTTCACAATCCTCAACACTGCAAGTTTTCCCTTTTAGATTTGAGATTATATCAATATGTTAAAATTATTTCCTGTTAAACAAATGTGGTTCCTGTGGCTTCACAGGGCAAGTGGTATCTCTCTCTGTGCTTGAAAAGCTAGGAAAACAAACCTTAAGCTATTACATTTTAACAGATAAACATCCTCAATCTCTACAGTTTCCCTTGCTTCCTGAAATATCCAACAGTTTACATACCTGTTAAATGTGTCAAGACTGTATTTTACTTGCTACATCTTTAAATTTCAAGGATTCTGCTGGGATATCTGGCAGGATGTCATGTTATGCACTAAACATGATACAGCATGTTACAGAAGAAATTTGCATTGCACTTTCTCAGGGGAACTTTGCCTCTGTTCTTTTTTTATTCACTCGCATCTTGGAAGGAGTTCTTCACTCTGAAGTTTGAAGCCTGTGCTTTTGTTTATTCTCTCACAGAGCATAGATGAATGCTACAGGTACAAAACAGTTATTCTTGTGGATAAGGAGAGTGTTTAATGAGTAATTGATGCTATATGGTGGATGGTTAATGCTGAACAGATTCACATTGGGCAATATGGCCTCTTAAAACCTTAGACACAAAAGTAATGGCATGAAATCGAGTGTAGTTCCTGCAAATTTAGTTCTGATTCAACATCTCTGTCACTGTGGATGAGTGCTACGTTTCATCTTCTCTCATACAATTGCCTTTCTGTGTATACTATTCTAGCATCTGTAGGCAAAGCATGGAATTGAATGCTACATATTTCTGGTATAGAGACAGGACTGTTATTTGCTACGTCAAACTGGCAGCTCATGTTTTAGTGATCAGAGGAACAATTACTCCTCTGGTATTCTGGTGGCCAGAAAAAAAAGAACACAGTAAACAAATGCACATCTAAAGAACGGTTAAATGTAAGCCTGTATCAGTGTAATAAATAATTTACAAACACACAGGAGCAGAAGAGTCACTTATACATCAGTCAAATCAGTGCTGGAACCTCAGAACTTAAAGTCAAAGCTCGTTTGAGTTGCTCTAATATCGGAAGTGCCTGCAGGCCACTAACTGCCAAACTAAAACTCTCAGTATTGTCTCAGATGCCCTTTTATTCAGGCCTTATTGTTGCTGAACCAATCAAAAGCCCTTCAAAGTTGTAAAGCATTGTGGTCTTAGTTGTATACAATGAGATCCATTAAGCAGAATGAACTTGAAAAAAAGAAAATCTTACCATAGTGGCCAATAGCAAAAGACATAAATGCCTCAGTTTATTGCTAATGCTTGTAGGGGGAGACAAGACAAATTGTGTTTGTATGAGGAGATCAAAAAACTGCACAGAATGTAGAATTCAAGAAGCCATTAGCTGTGAAAATGTGAAAGGCCATATTGATGACTGAGATCTAACTGAAACACAAAGAAACATCCACCTTATAAAACTGCCTTACAATGAATTAAAATTTGAAAACGAGAAGTAGGGAAGAGGAAGGGGAACCTTTGAAAAACCTTGGCAGTTCTGATCCTGCAAACACTTGTGAGCTGAGTGTAACTTTGCTGCAGGGGAGTCAACAGAACTGCTGACACACACAGGGCTGCCAGGATACTAAAGATCAGTCCCTCAGTTATATGCTCTGTTTTGATTTGCATTAAGGCTATTAAACTCATCGATACTAAAGAAGAACTTACTTATTCCTTAAAAACTGTTATTGAAACAAAACAATCAAAGTCTATTATTATGTGACTCATCTCTCTGCTTCCATTTCATTTCTGCAAGATACATAGCACACGTTATCTTGGCACAGTACCGTGATGCTAACTGAGAATAGACTGAGTAGATCTAACAGCTATTTTTAGATGAAGAACGGGAGAAGAGAGATTACTATTAGTCATACCATACAAGATTTAGAGAGCTGCATAGTCTTCTAGCAATGCCAATGCACCCTGTTAAAAAGCCACATCCACATTTTTACTATTATCTGTACAGTTGGTGTACACAGACTAGTCATGCTTCTAACAGGCTAAACTGCAAACTCCAAAATATTTTTTTTTAATTATTTTTTAATAAAGGAGTGACAATTTTTCAATCAGATACTGTGGAGTTGAGGCAGGGAAAAGAATGAGCTTCTTTCTAACCAGGCACTGGAGCATTTACACCCTCCCTCAAAAAATCCCCCAAAGCCTTGCCTAGTGCTATTGCTTCTACGCTTCCTTTCTTTTCCCAGCTGAAAATCTTTTACATTTGGCTTATTTTCATCACCTGGGTCTATTTAGCTTGGCAAGAAGGGCTAGCTGTCTTTTTCCTTGAAGAGCCTATATATTGTGCCTGAACAGCAGCCTTGTAAAGGCATTAAGTAGAAGGAAAGTTTGTGATGTTAATTGAGGTGGTATTGTTCTAGTGTGGCCTGGCGTACCCGAGACTGAGGTAAGCTGGATATCTCAAGTGCCAATGGCCTTTCTGCTCTTGCAGTATGGCTTTCAGCACAGGGTGTCCTGAATTGTAAGTGCTTGGCTGGCTGTCCTATAAAATCTCTGTGCTGATGTGGCATCGTGGCTCCTGGTACCTAAGAGAGGTAGATTAAAGCTATTTTGGGTGTTCTCACATGTGTTGTAATCTCCCTTCTTAACTACAGATGAAGCATAGCCTGAGAGGCCACTTCAAAGTATCTCTGCAGCTTGCCAGCTCAGCTCTGTTTAATATAAATGGAAGCTCTTCAAGGTGTCAGTGGCATATTTTGCAGATGCCATGAGTGTTCATTTAAGGCAGGTTTTGTTGTCTCGTTAAAAACAAAAATAACAGGAGAAAAAAAAAGTAAAGCCTAGTAGTAAACTGAAAACAATGAGACATATTTGTAGCTGCAAAAAGGGAACTTTCCTTAGGTTTGGTTAGTCATATGTGCAAGGACTTTCTTTTCCAGTTTCATACAGTCCTCTGACTTTACATTTAATCAGTCTTGCTCAGCTCTCCCATCTGACACTGAAAGGTATAAAAGCCATCATCAAAGACAATGGGATGTTTGCTCTATGGTGTAGGTTATCTAGGCTGTTTCTTTCTTTGTTCCTGTTTTATGCCTTCTTAAAATGTGTCGAATGAAATGGTGAATTTCTGCCTGATGACTTATCCCAGTGAGGTTTTTTCTTTTCTTTGCTGGTTTTTCTTGTCCAGAACTGTCTTCTAGTTTCTAAGAAAACCCATGATTTTTCTTTTGGAGCTGTTACATGCTTATTGTGGGGACAGAGGTGAAAAGTGACTCATTTAAGAAACAATAATATAAATTTCTTCAATTAACTCATTCACAATGGGAGAGGAACTGATGTCTCCACTCCAGAGATAACTACTTGGATTCATACAGGCATTCACCAGTTCAGTGTAACTGTTCTGCAGTGGGACTTCAAAGCATGTCTCTCCTCCTTTCAGTACGTTGTGCTCCTGTGCATAAAATGAGGAAGTTTTGCTGCCACGACCAAGCATTGTGAGTCTCAGTGCTTAGAAAGCCTATGAAGGTTTGTTGGAAGCATCTATACAAAAACCCACTTGCAAAAATTTAACAGAGGGAGATTTAAATGCTATTTTCTCCATAAAGGAAACATATTTTCTCATGTTCCTTGGTGTCTGTCCATTCCTTTTCTTGTAAGACTATGTTATAGATCCTGGTAACTGATAGCCTATGTCCTGTCTCTGATTTCTAGCTTTTCTGACTATGGAAAGGAACATTTTCTTTTAATATTTTCTTCTATTCCAGAGATCCTGAAAAGGAGAGGGTATTCATTCCCAGGGCTTCAGCATATTTCTAGTGCATACTTGATTCTCTGAAATGCTGTCCTTAAATGAGAAGTGGAAAATATAACTTGTTGATTTTGGTGTTGGGTCAGGAATGGGTCAGGCATAGCTCAGGTCCTGGAAAAAGAAAAGGCCGTGGCCAATGCTGCAAGCTACCATATTAACACCTTCTCAGTTGTATAGGCTTCCCTATGTATTTTTGCCTGCCTTGTAAATTAGGAGTTCCTTAGGGCAGAAAAGCAGTGTCCAACCATCTGTCGATACAAGCATTCTCATTAGTATTATAACACTCAACCACTCAAATGCTGCCTGATCCCTACCTCTCCTCCCTTTGGAGTGTAGCCGAGGGGGCTTAGATGGGAGCATGTGCTGTTCTCAAGGTGGTGCAACAGCAGCTGCACTTTGTACACTGCCTCCCAGAGCTCCTGCTAAGTAATATTTACTCTGAACCCAGTGCAGACTTATTTTTTAGGGCACAGCTGTCACTGTCTTACTATATATTCACCCAGTATACAGATCTGCTCACAACAGAGCGTAGTAAGAATTCTCTGTGGTGCATTGAAAGCAACATGTGATACTTCCAGCCTGCCTGCTTGCTTTAAGCTGGGAGTATTGGAAGTCAGATGCCTGCCTTGTAGGAAATTTGTGAAGGCTGAAAATTCACATCTCTGAAGCAGCAAGTGTTCCTCTGTTTTTCTGAGAGGGGTGAAAGATGCTGGGCTTTTCAAGATAAAGTCTGTGCTTGGGCTTAAGGTCCTAAAGAAATACCCTTGAAATCAGATGTGTCAGTGGTACCCTGACTTGGTTTTTGTAAGTCAACTGACAGAAATAGCTATACCTTGAATCTCTGGTGAACATGTAGCCTTAAATAAAGGCATTTGCAACACCTAGCATCTGAAAGATATGTGTAATCCAGAACAAGTGAGTTAAAACTATTACAAAGGTTTTCTGAAATAGTTCTGTCTAGATCTTACCCAGAGATGTTTTAAGAAAAAAACATTGGTGGCCAAATTGAAAAATGCATATTTGGCCTAGACAGTGCTGTATTTCTCTCTTTTGTTACTTCTGTTAAGTAATAAGAGTAGTAAGAGAGGCTGAAATGAAAGCAAACTGGAATTTGCTGTGTGGACAGATCTGGATTTGCAGTCTAATTCCAAAGGTTAATTGACATTCATGCTTAATTTAAAAAATATTTTTAAAAACCTTTTTAAATAGCAAATAACTTCTAAATATTTCACAAAGACCTGGTGAGATCTTCTCTGTGACTATATTTAGTAAATTTTTAGTAGATCAGAGATGAATTTTCAAAGGAAAATACCAACAGATAAACACTTTGCATTCCATTCCTTTCTGCTGGATCTTTAAAAATGGGAACAAGATAGTCTTGAATGTGCCTTGACACTTCAGATCTGGCTGCCCTATATCTCCATCTGTACACTGGTATTTTGTCCCCAACAATTACTGACTGTTCTCAACGTCTGCTGTAAATGCACACTGTGAGTTCACTTGAAAGTCTCACAAAGAAACCTGTTAGCTACTAAGTAAAATAGGTATCATTTTGTACTTTGATTTGAATATTTTACACAGATTATACATCCAGACTTTAATAATGCCTTCTGTATAAAGCTCTGCAGAACCAAATAATCTACATAGCGTGCCTTTAGCCAGTGGGAAAACTGGGGGAAGAAGTAATTCTTTCCTGATACTTATTATGATTCTGAATTACAGATACAATAAACTAGATCTGTGTTTTATACTTGTCAGTCTTACTGTCTATGAAGCTAGGGTAAGCTGAATTTTAGAGGTAAAATTACATCAATGGAGTGCTGGCCCCTGAAATGGGAATTTGAAAGGTAGATCTATATGAAGGAATCCACCTAGAATTTGTTACCATAACACTTAGCTGAAGACGTGACTGCAAATCCCTTTCATTTCATTTTCAAATACAGGAATGCTGGCTGGTAAGCCATGTTTGAGACCATTTCCTTCTCTTTCACAGTATGGTTCTCCAGTAGCTCTTTGCCTCAGAAAGGGTATTGCAATGACCATAATTAGACATTCGTATAAATCACAAATTCAAAGTTACCCAGGACTTTTTGTTTGATAGATTCTTCTGATTAATATATTTATTCATTTTCATGTTTTCTAAAAGTGCTAGGCAGAAAATATCCCACTAGAGTAAGTGAAATCAGGTCACTAGTTATAACCATCCCCACCCTCTAAATTTTACTTTAATTCTAGGACAGTTGTAGTTATCTGTTGTATCTTTATTTTAAGATATAACATTTAAATTTGAGGCCGTAAAAAGCAGAAATCAGAGAAACCGAGAGGGAAGTCACTATGTTACAGCTATCTTAAACTAGTCCCAGATCTGGACTTCTTTATCCTTTCTGTGGAAGCTCTGCTTTTGTTTGAAGCCTCACTGGGGAGTGGAAGGAGAGATGTCTCTGAAAAGTAAGAATTCCCAAATTAGGGCAGATATTTGACTTTCAGTAACTGGGTTGATGTTCAAAAACCAGTCTTTGTTCTTGATGAGCAAAAAGGGGGAATTCCCAGCATTTGAAACCAGCTGTCTGGAGACTGGAACTATCAGCATCACACAGTTAATGTTTTGTGGCAAGAACTTGCATGTTTCATAAGGAGGTAAAAAGCGGTGTCTTAGAAAAGTGATGTGTGAAGATCATTTATTAAAAAATCTTTATCAAGAAGGCTCAGGCCTTGGTGTCTACCGGACTAGCAAACAGCTCATGTTAATTGAGAAAAAGGATAAATTGGGAAAGGTTGAAGTGTCCTACTTGATGAACTCAAGTCTTACTGACCAATTTATCTGAGTTTGGCTTTTGTTCACATTTTGCCTTTTCCTGACCTCTTATTTTATTGCAATTTCTGTTTCTTGACATAGTTGGGGAACTGAGCAGGGAAGGGTCTTTCAGTAACTATACAAGTACATGTGGGTCTGCAAATAATCCATATTCTTTATAGGCTTCTGGATTCCGTGTACTTGACACAATGCAAGTCAATGAAATGCATAGAAGCTAATGTTTGTATAATAGGTTGGGAAAACTATGCTTATAATATGAACCTCTTGTTTCTACTAATCTCTTTCTATGATGGTGCATTAGACTGCAGAATAAAACTCCATTATTGAAATTACCACCAAGTATTTCCCCCATACCTCAATTCCTTAACACTACAAAAATACTTCAGGGAATGGCACTGCCATTATCAGTCAACTCTGCTTTGCCTAAGAACGTTATATCTGTGGCTGTCCTTCACTCAGAAAATAGAACTCTTACTGGTTTTATCTTAAATGAAAAGGTATAGAAAGCTGTCTCTTCCAGTCAGGTCAGTTCTGGGATGTTTTTTACAGTGGCTAATTCCAAAGTAATCTCTATTTTTAAGTAGAGTGTCCGAGTATTCAGGGTGCTGTGTTCTAACAGCTGATACTACAGCTTCTGTTCTAGTAAATTGACAACTCCCATTGGCAGACTACACTGTCAATTAGACTGCCAGCCTCGATACCGAGCACTGTTAACACGGTGTTAAAAAGGGTTGTTTTTTTTTTCCTTTTTCCTGGTGTTTGCCAGTGGAAGAACACAAACAAGGAGTCTAGAGAATTGTTTTGGAAAGACTCTTTTGTTTTGAGTTTGTACATATTTTTAAGTGTTTTAAGGTTATATTAGGGAAGGCAGATTAAGGAATTTCACTTGATGAGGAAAAATGTTTGGATTTGTGTTGGGTTTGGTTTCCTTAGGAATTTAACTTCACAGTTTCAGCCTGGCTGAATTTACAGGGGAAATCTGGCTCATAATCAGACACATCTTTCTTTTATGCTTACTATGCTGAAGGAACAGAGTTTTTGGCTGCAGCCTTTGTTGATTGTCCTTGGGTTTTCTTAAAAGTGAGGAATGTAAAGGAGTACCTAAAAATAAGAGCAAAGACCTATAGCTTATGTCCGTAGCCTTTAAGTACTGAGTGCTGAAAGCAGAGGACAGCACTGATGTCCTCACTAAAATTTGTTTAGCTGGTGGTATGTGAAGGCTCTGCTGTTTTAGTTGGAGTTAGCTAATGGAGTCAAGTTTCATAAGTAGCTGTGCTGTATCAATGTCATCCAGATGCAAGCTGAGAGGGCTGTGTAAAATTTGGGACAGGATATTGTCCATTCAGAGAAGATGCAGTTCACAAGGCATCTGGAGCTAACAAAATGTGATGCCGTAGTTAACAACCAGAATTTCTGAACTGTTGTCTCAGTAGTTGAAGCATTGTGGCTTCTTATTTCTAAAAGTGCTGGTCTGTCTTTGGAGTGCCAGGTCCAACGGGTTGATGAGGTCATCTCAACTATATAGTAATCTGTCTTGGTAATGGAGCTATAGTTGTATGTGGGTAAGGTTAAGCAGAATGATTTCTGTAAAGCTCACTATAAAAGAAGCAAAGTGTGTCCAAGGCCCCTCACACACATTCATTTTCTGTCTGCTCAATATAATGAATTAATTTGGGAAAAATGGCTTTTAGGAGGAAAAATATGATAAAATCATGCAGTAGGTAGTAGTTCGTTAGTTTTCCGCTTCTGAATAATGTCTCTATATACTACTCCAATATAAGTAGTGAGAATTGTCCGCTTGAGAAGGAGATAATATGTGGTAAGGGAACCACTACATCGGGCTTACCCTCTCAAAATGGAAGTACTGACAAGTAGAACTTGTCCTGGACTCTTGCAGAAATGTGAGTTAACTTTGAGTTTAATTTCCATAAATTTTGTTGTTCCACCCATACAATAATAGATACAGCTAGTGATCTATTACTGTATTTATTGCTGTATCTATTCCTCATTATAATTCTTGGCGAGTTCTCTGTAAGTGCTTTGTGTACAGAATGACTTACCCTGATAAGGTTTTTGTGTTTTGTTTTTTTTTCTTTTCCCACACAGATCACCCCTGGCAGCAAGGCAGCACAGTCACAGATGAACCAAGGGGACCTTGTGGTAGCCATTGATGGAGTCAACGCTGACAGCATGACCCACTTAGAGGCCCAGAACAAGATCAAGTCTGCCAGCCACAACTTGAGCCTCACTCTTCAGAAGTATGTTGATATAGTCTTTGCATTCCTAAAGACATCCTATGAAAGTTGTGACTAAGGGATATAAGTGTTTTATCTGGCTGTTAGATCTGTTTGAAGTGGTCATGGCACAGATGTGAGATGGAAAGCCAAAATCTGCTCTGCTTCTTGTAGAAATCAGCATGGATTCTTATAGAAATCAGTATGGTTGATATGTTGAGTATATCTGTGTCGAATTTAGCCTATTGCATACAGGTGTACTCCCATATCCATTCAGGCTTCTGTTAAAAAATAAATCCAACAGTGATGTTTCTTTTGCTTATTCCCATGTGGACACCACACAGTTTTGTTTGGTTAATTTATGAACAACTATTCTGGAAACAACCATCATAACACGTGTTGTCAGTGTGTGGCCAGAACTTGTCATTCACTGGGTGAGTTGCCAGTCACAGCAGGCTGAGAATTTGTGTTAATGGTCTGGCACCTGTGAGTTTGAAAGTGGCCTCTTGGCATCTGACACAATATGAAAGGTGTGGCCTGAGTGCAGGAAAGGAAGTCAGTAGGACATGGAGAGGGCACACTTTCTCAGAGAGATGTGATAAAAGATGTGTTGCCATAGAGAAAGCAGAATCTCTTCACACAATAGGTCTCTTAACTTTTCCTGGTTAATGTTGCTTCCTTTTTAGGAAACTTGTTCTCAAGTCAGATAATCTTGCACAGAGATTTTCTGTAATAGATGCATTAATATTTAAATCTCCATAATTATATCATAGAATCATAGAATGGTTTGGGTTGGAAAGGACCTCAGAGATCATCCAGTTCCAACCCCCCTGCCATGGGCAGGGACACCCTCCACTAGACCACATTGCCCAAAGCTCCATCCAACCTGGCCTTGAACACTTCCAGGGATGGAGCCTCCACAACCGCTCTGGGCAACCTGTTCCAGTGACTCACC